>CM034153.1:166521915-167121915 GCA_019776745.2 Taxus chinensis
AATACGTGGAATAGGAAGACTAGTATTAGGGTCATGGTCAAAATATTAGAATGCATCATGGTCACGAAGTAAAATATAATTAATACCTTCATATATGAATTTCACACAATGATGTATGATAGAAGAAACGACTTGCATGGTATGAAGCCATGGTCTACAAAGTAAACATTTATATGAGAATGGAAAATCACTGAAAAAGAAAATGGTGTTGAGGGTTTTTGGTCCTACAGTAATAGGAAGAACAATGTGACCTACACATAGATGGACTGAACCATCATATGCACAGAGTGAGAGGGATGATGAACTAACATTATGAGAAGAAATACCTAACTTTTCAAGGAATGACATAGGACATAGATTAAGTTGAGAACCATTGTCGATTAAAGTGTGCTTAATACCCATATTGAGAATGCAGATAATAATATGTAAGGGTGAGTCATTATCAAACGTGTTTAAATCAATGGGAAGATTATATTTGAATGATACATGTTGAGAAAATACATCTACAAAATTTTCATACACTGAGTCAGGATGCATATTAGCACGAATGTGGGTAGTAGCCAAAAGATGTTAGATTCTATAATTTATATCAAGATGCACAAGAAAATAATCTGTGATTGAGATATTCATGATGACTAAACCCTAGGATGAAAAAGAGTGAGATTCCTATAGGCGTGATGATCAGAATCAGGTTCACCAAAATGATTAATTAAAAATGTAAAATTTAAGAGTTAATCTAAGAAGTAAAACAGGGAAATAAATTTCTAAATTAAATAAGAAAAGTGACCCAAGCAATGTTGACATTTCTCGCACCTATGCGAGGGGTCAAATCAAAAATTTGGTTTCTAGGATTGAAGGGGTTAGGTTGAGCGATCTAATTAAGGAGAAAGGGGTATGAACTATTGTTGTGTTTGTTTCATAATGTCTATCCTCCTCCTAAGATATCTTTCCATGCATCATCTCCATCACGATCATGCATCAGCCCTTCGGGAACTAATGCAAGACCCTGACATAGAAATGAAAGATGAGTTAGGCTAAAGATGAACATCCCAAAGAAAACAAAGGGACACTCCATTTTAAGAGTTGAAGTAGATTGGGTTGCTACTTTCATTAATTTTAGTTTCATGTTTAATCAAAGCACATTAATTTGTTACTTTATGATTAAGTAAAATTACTTACTATGTTGATTTGCAAAAATTTCATTTAACATTATGTTAATGAAAAGGAATGCAAAATGAAATATGTACAGCTCATCACAATAATTTATTTTCATTTAATTCATAATTCAAATGTATAGTGATCTCATGCAAGCCGTGGGAAATAAATCTTAAGGTACAATATAGAGAAAAGAAAATACATTTATAAGAAACTACAAATGTAAGACAAGGGAAGAAAATCCATCATTTCTTGGAATGAGATGGATTTTTCCATTGCTCCTCAGCTTCAAGATTTCTTGTTCTTGTCCTTTTCCGTCCTTAGAAAACACTTGAAAAATTAGGCCAAAATTATGTTAGAGCTCAATATTTTCACCATCCTTTTATACTTATAGCTTCAGACATATGTAATTTCTTCCATAGGTACAAAAGAATCAAAAATTAAAGAAGGGAATTCATGATATAGAAGGTCATAAGAAGAAAACAGAGAAGATTATCATCATTAAGAATCATATCATGAAATGAAATCAACAAAATAATGAAAATAAAGGCCTATGGTCTTCACTCTTTTTCTAACTGGCTCTCTTAGTGTTCAGGTACAACTTACAAGGACTTTTCATTCACAAAATCCTTACAAGAAAAATTTCAGGATCTAAAAAAGAAGCACCAATTTCAATAATACAAGTTCCATAAAGGGACAAGCAAAGGATTAGATCATCAATGATTTCACGCACTTTCAATTTCCAAGAATGATAGAAAGCATTTGAATTAGAGTACAATGATCAACTTCAAGAAAAGTGCACAATTCAAATTTAGAAGACAAAAAAGATTAAACAGTTGCAGAAATGAATTTTTTTAAAGAATGTATTCAATTTTACAGAGAAGTAATGCAAGCTCATCTTTACAAGCTTCATGATAGTATACAAATATGAAATTTCCAAGGTTCCATGAATCAATCACATGTCTATACGAAAATAAATTGCCTAGAATACATAAAGAAAAGGTTACAAACTTTTAAAAGTTTATAGATTTCAGAATGAAGATAATGTTATAAAAAGAAGTACAATATTCTCAGAGCATGTAATTGTGCATTGTCTAATAAAACTATGCAAACTCCAAGATTCAAAGGAGATTAACGAAAACTGTGAGCTATTTTATAAATAATTTGATTCACAACAGAACAATCTTTGAAAGAGATTTTGATTCCTTAAGGATTGTCGACAAGAACACATAAAATACATGTATGGAGAAGTAGTTAGAGAATTCAAGCTTTCATTAGGATCCAACTATGTAAGTACAAAATATGCTTCTAGATACCACACAATGCAGAGCCAGAGTTTCTTGAGATAACATAAAAATTTCTAGGATATATTGTAGAAAGATTTGAAAATTTGAAATATTTAGGATAAGATACGAAGCCTCCACAAGAATCAAAAGATTGTTTGGTTTTAACTAGGGGGAAGTCTTTTATAAGCTGAAAATGATCAATTGTTACCACATATCCATTCAAAGATCAAGGAAGTGTATGAAATTAATGTTGTCCTTGGAATGGAATGAGATTTATTAGAAAGTAATAACAAAATGAAGATACCAAAGTATTCAAAATGAAGAGATGATTAAGAAATCCTATGCTAATGTCATCAACAGATCAAGTACAATATTTTTCATCAAAGTTTACTTCATATTTATAGATTGAATATGCTTATAATGGTTTCGGATATTCAATATAAAAATTTCCAGATCAATGAAGAACTAAATAAATTGATTCATTTTTAGTCAATATAGTAGGCTCATTGAGAAAAATTCTTCACCAAGTCATATAGAATGAACCAAGATCTTTCCACTTAACAAGAAAATGACACAAAATCAATTCATATGCATCCACACTTACAAAGCTACAAGAAGAGAAAGCACTGAAATTAAAGCAACTATCATTTTTTTACAAAGGTGTAAGTTTTAGAAAGATGTGTTCCAAATAAGGATTTTCCATATTTGTAGTGTGCTAGGAGAATGAACAAAAAAAGGAGTTTTATAGACATAGATCTCACCCTAAGCTTTCAAAACTAACCAGATGAAGCAATTTTTTTTGAAATGCCAAGTTACAACCATGCAAAGGCCAACTTGAGTTCATTCCAAAACACATAGTTAGATGGTAAGTATGTGGAGGTCAAGATAAAATAGAGATCCCATTCGCATGAACCCATACGGAAACTACTAAGGCCAATGAAAATAGAGCTCGAGCAATAAAAACCCCAATACAGGCTTGGCATAAGAACAAAATGGTGAATGGAAAACTTTCAAGAAGAAGCCAACAATTTTAAACGAAGTAAATATCCGAGCAAAGAGGAAAAATGTAAACAGATGGCAGAAGTAGAAGCTACCAGTCAAAGAAATGGTGGTCACTGCAAAACAACTTAACACAAAACCATAAAAAGTGGAAGAACAAAAAAGTAATATAGATTACTCATACCCAGAGTGACAAACACAATGAATAGTAAAATTAGAAAGCCTTACCTCCAAAACAACGACATGCCTTACCAAATACATTGAAATGAATGAAAAACAGTGTTCCATTGAGGTCATAAACAACTCCATGGTGAATAACATCATCAAAACTAGAGATTTTTCATCAATAATGGTGGTTAAGGAAAAGAAGCCCAACAAAATAATCTGGGTATTTCAAACAAGAGCTTAAGGTTCATAATGAAAAAATAGCTATAATTCTAGTAAAAAGAAAACTCACATCAAACATAGTGGCCACGAAGAAAAAATCCAAGGTAGAGCATGAAAATACAAACCAATAAAAGGGATTTTTTTACCTTTTTAATGGTGAAACAAGGTTGGGCGATCCAACACTCAAACCTAAATTTTGATCAATGGAAGATGTACATTGAAAAAATAAAAGCTCATAAGATCCATAGGCAGGTTGTAGTCATAGACTAGAATGTAAATCCATGAAAAAATATGCAAAATAGAACTCAGGCCAAGCTATTGAGAATGGTCGAATCAGTTGAGTAATGCAAAAAAAATCAACTCAAAAGAAAAACCATGAGAGCTACATAGTCCATAACTCCATGGTTGAGAAGGAGCTGCAAATAGAAGTAAAATTCGAGTTTGCAGAGATACATCTCAACACATCCACCATAGCAAAAGAAAATTTCCACAGTTTTCTAGAGCCCCATGAATTTTAAAAGTGCATAATGAAGAATTTTAGGGTTCCTTCCCTAATCATCACAAAATATAAAACACAATTTACTTGACCTTGGTTATCTAACCATGGTTAGGTTTTCTTAACCTTTATCATGCCCACAGTGGGCTTGTTTCATTGTTTTTGACAAATTACAATTATTATGCATGGGGGTGAGGAAAATGTTTAATTATCACTTTTGAAGAACTCATTAGCTAGGACAAGTCAAAATGGGGAGATTCTACATATGCATGTGCTAAGCTCAGAGGAGCTAATTTATTTGATTTTTGCATGAGCTAGAAAGTAAAAAATAAAGCCATGGTCTCGTGCATATGCTCAAAAAAGTGAATTATTACATTGACCTAATGAATGTAAAGTTGTGCATGCTTCCAAAAAAGACAAATCATTCAATTTTGCATGTAAAACAAAGTAATGATTATCCAAAAATACATGTGCACATAAAGCTAAATGTAATGTTTCTAGAGATAAGACAGAGTTAAATGATTTTTCATTGCCATTACCTTAATCTTTCAAAAAGGCCCATAATTTTTCCTTATTTTTTGCAAAAGATCAATAAGAAGTAGTCAACAATTGACCAAGGAGGTGTGAAAGTTCCATGGGAGCTATTTTTGGGTTTGTATTCATTGTAATTGCATTCATGCAAGTGGAATGGAGTTAGCACATGTTAAATTAGCTTTGGAGTGATCTCAAAGTTAACTAGAATTAGGTGAGGCTATTTTTGGAAGGGTTGGGTGAATATTTTTGCTATTTATTCATGCTTTGCAAGTATTGTGTCAGAGGATTTTTGATGTAATGAAATGTTGGAGAATTTTCCAACAAGTGCCCTTTTATGAGAAGACGTATTTCTACCTTTCCAGAAGCATTTTTGTATTGTTGTGTATTAAAGATAACTATTATTGTGAGTTATTTTCCATGAATTCTTTAAGTTCTACTTAAATTATCTACCATACTGCAAAATAAGTGTTGTGATTCATTTTAATGTGAATTATTTTTTGTAATATGTTATTATGAGAAATACCTTAGCAACTTCAATTTTTGCCTTGAAATTCACCCGTAGCCCTCTGGATTGTGCATGTTTCAGTACTTATTTTTGTCAATATGTGCATGTTCTTTTAGTAGAAACCCCCAAAACCTTTGGTGTATCACCTCATTTAAAAAATTTAGTTTGCTTTCCAACCCTCAACCTTAACAACCTAGTTTAGGGATACGCCGAAAGGGAGTCATACATTTGAAATATGGATATTTACCTCACATCTAGGATACCAAAATATCGTGAGGTGTCTCAATTATATATCCCTAGAAGTGAGGAAAGAGAAATATAGATAAATATGCCATTCCTCAGGCAGGGTAGACTTCTGCTAGATAACAATTTCCGACTCGCTCTATGGGACCTCAAATCTGATCTATCAAGTGTTTTGTTGCATGCAGATGAGTATGATTTATTTTCATGGTTGTTCCTAAGGATTTAATTAATCAAGCTAGGCATCCAGATGCATGGTTTGCAACATTTATAAGCACACAAAATGATTTAAATGAGGATTTACGAGCAAAAATCAGTCAAGAGCCATTAAATTAGTATCAATTGTTCGCTTCCTTAACTATTCTAAACAAGGATTATGAAAGATCTACGTTGTTACAACAAATAATAACCATTGATAAAAGGGATTAATTGCAATCATCTATTGAAAATTCAAAGAAAATATATTTAGCGACTTCGTAAAGAATTGATTTCAGACCAGTACCACATGTTCTATGCCTAAGGTGACAACCAGATCAATAGAAACAAGAGGAATTCCCCTTGATTTCATTCTATTACCTCTTAATTCAGCTAGGGGAAGAAGAGTTGGAAATAATACACCTTATAATAGGCCTAATATTTCCAATCCTCCATCCCCAAACTTGAATCTTGTGATTTAGACTCCTATTATTCCAATGGCTGCCCCAGCTAGAATTCAAGATTTTGTGCCCTTTATTAATGGAAGTCCCTTGTTAATTGTTGTTTATCATGACATACCCAGTGCTGCTTTAAAAGATCTTCTATTATATACTGGTGAAAACCAAATTACACGTTTCTTTTAAATTCTAATCCTTTCAATGGTATAGGAGCATGACCTTATGATCAATCACAAATTGGGATTTGTTAGGTTCATCCTTGTGCAAGAAATTTGAGGAAAAATCTGATCATTTATCCCTTATTGAGAAACTTTCTACTATTAAATGTGCACTCCATGAGTTCATGATGAAATTCAACTTAAGATTTGCTAGAACATGGGAGAGAATATTGCCAACAGTTAATCCTTTGGTTGAGCATGCTTTCCTTTACTATCTTAGAGCTCTAAAAATTTATATTCCAGTAATGATATAGTCAATGGGTGCTTCAACACTTCCTGCAGCCTATGAAATAGCCATAAAAGCTGAAAATAGTTTTATTTAGGATGGTAAATTATCCCCAAGGCCCTCAATGCCTATTATTGTAGATTTGAATCCTATTTCACAACCTATACAAAAGATAGAACATGTTGTTTCTGTTCGTCCAAATGAATTAACTGAAATAAACCAAACCTTACAGTCTTTTAGAAATAAGTTAACAACAATGAAGAAGCAAATTAGTCATCCTAGCGGGCCTTACCAAGCCCCTTATCAAGCTGTTGATATCCTTATTAGTAAAATCAAAATTAAAAAGCTCCCTATCAACCCAAACAAGTTGATCCTAAAGCATCTTCTTCCTGTAATGCCATTTTACCAGCCAACATAGCTCAAGAATCAGAATGAAATTTTCCTTGCAGTCAACCCCATCCTCAATTTTCATGCCCAAATGCTAATTTGAACCTAAGTCTTATTACCCAACCTCAATCTAAAACATCAAATATGCCTCAAATGGAGGGTGGACAACAAGAAACTTAGAATCAAATGCATCTAGAGAAAGTAATGGCCAATTATGAGGAAGATGAGCATTGTGCAGTTTTGACATGATCTAAAAAGAGAGCTCTTGAAGAAGAAAAAAGTAAGGAAAAAGGTTCAAATGTGCCTCCTATTTTAGATAAAACTGCCAGTAATTCTAGTACAGTTTAGAAAGAAAAATAAGCGCCTAAAAAACCAAATGTCAAAAGTTTTTTTGTACCACATATTTCTAAGACTGTAGAAACAAAAGTTGATCTTTCTAAGGCTAATTCTAATAATATTATAGCTGAATTAATATTGTTGAATTAATGAAGAAGAGACATGTTAATATCTCCTTATCGGATGCTTTAAACATTCTAGGACAACATGATATTCTTGCCAGAGAACTCACTAATTTGTAGTTGTCATCACAATAAGCCAAAAAGGAGCCAAATAAAGCTGATTTGGTTCTTACAAACATACACCAAGAAAGAATGAAAGAGGTAAAATGATGGTTCATAGGTTACTAAGTGCTATAGATGTCAAGAATCCACCTCCTTTTTACCTATCACTCATTATGGGTGATAAATTAGTCCACAATTGCATGGTGGAAAGTGGAGCCAGTAGTATAGTCATGCCCAAAGTGATACAAGACAATATGGGACTTAATTATGAGCCAAATTTGAGTAGAATATTATATCTTAATGGGAAAAAACAAACATAGTCAGTTTGATCAAGGATTTAGAGGTAACATTAAATGCTTGTCCTAATGTAACAATTTTATAAGATGTAACAGTTATAGATTTTCCTCCCTACTTTGCACTTTGTTTGGCAAGGGATTTCAGAGAAAATATTGGTGGGTACCTTTCCTCAGATTGGTCTTAACTTTTCTTCACTACGAGATATAGTACTAAGGTTACTATCAATTTAGAACCACTAGTAAATTTCCATGTTGAGCCTCTATTCCAAAACTAGTTTCCAATTACGCTGTAATTGAGAAAGTGGATTTTGATAACATTGCTGAGATTTCCCCTTTTGATGGTGTTTCTAATTTGTTTAAGGATGAAAGGACACAAGAAAAGTTTGCTTATGATCCTTATAAAGAAATAGAAGAGAAAATTCTTGGAGTATACTATCTACATGAGCAAAATGCTTCTATGCCTTTGTTGTCCAAAACAAAAAATGAGGAAGAAGGGATGTGGTAGCTCTATTTTGATGGAGAAAAGAACAAGAAACGAATAGGTGTTGGTTTAGTGTTGTTTTATCCATCAAAATAAAGGTATTTTTTAATCTTTAAGCTTGAAATTTGGTTGTAGTTGTAATGTTGCCAAGTATGAAGTGTTAATTCATGATGTACAATGGGCCAAAACAAGAGCAATCAACCCATTGTAGGATTTTGGTGATTTAGAGCTGGTCACCAATCAAGTTAGAGATTTGAATGTTTCCAAGAATCCATTGCTGAAGTATTACAAAAACAAATTTTGGGACTTAATAGAATATTTTCAAGATTTTAATATTCAATCTATCCCAAGAAAAATGGACAAACATGTAGATAGGATTGCAACAATTAGAGCCAGTTTTGAGGTACTTGAGCAGGTCCAAAATGACAAAGTTTAGCCACATATAAATTGGGGGACTTATGCATACAAGAAGATGCCTTTTGGTATCTCTAATGCTGGTGTTACTTTTCAACGTGCAATGGATATGGATTTTCATATCCTTCTGAACAAGATGCATGTGTATTTAGATGATGTGACTGTTTTCTCGAAAAATTCTGATGATCATATTGTACATTTGAGGAAAACCTTTGAAATATGCAGGCAGTTTGGGATCTCTCTAAATCCCAAAAAATAAATTTCTTCAGTACACGAAGGTAAATTTTTGGATCACATTGTTTCCAAGAAAGGTTTAGCTATTGATGCCCAAAGGATAGATTTGATTTTACAGTTGTCTCTACCACATCATAAGAAGGATCTTCAAAGCTTCTTAGGAAAAACAAACTTTGTAAGATGGCTTGTACTTGATTTTACTATTTTGGTCAAACCATTAACTTTTATGCTCAAGAAAGGTAAATCTTTATCATAGACCGATGAAGGGATTTAAGGATTTAAAGCCATTAAAGTGGCTATTTCTCAAGTTCCTACTTTGGAAAATCCAAATTTTGATAAGGAATTCATAGTGTATGCTATTGCAGGATTTGAAATTATTTCAACCATTCTCACTCAAGTCAATGATGATGATATTGAGTAGCCTCCTGCCTTTTTTGGGAAAATTCTTCATGATTACAAAAAAAGGTAAAATTTTCTTAAAAAAAGGTACTTGCAGTAGTTAGATGGCTTAAAAACTTTAAGTACATGCTTTCAAATAATAATATTCATGTCTTAGTGTCTCATCCAAGTTTCAAAGCTTTCCTGTTGAACAAATAACTGAACAAAAAGAGGGATGGATGGATCACTAAGGTGATGGAATACAATGTTAAAATTAGAGTGGCTAAAACATTTAAGGGAAAAGGAATTTGTGAGCATTTGATTGGAGATATGGAATCTTTAAATGTTGTAGTTTTATCTCATCCTGAAAATCAGCAACCTGAATCTGATTAGAAAGCTCCATTCTGAGCTGGATGGTTGATACGATCAATTATTTGTAGCATGACATATATCCTGAAGGTATGAACATGAATAAGAGAAGATATTTCCATTTTCAAGTTGTAATTTTTGTTTACATTGATGGATTATTGTTTAAAAAGGATATAAATGGAATATTTTTGCGTTGTGTTGATTTTGATCAAGTACAACAACTGCTCAAAGATTTTCATGAAGGGTCTACAGGTGGTAACTTTTCAGCACACACAAAAACCCTCAAAATCATGAGAGCTAGTTATTATTGGCCCAACATTTTCAAATATAGTTATGAATGAATTAAAAAATGAAAGCAATGCACATTCTTTATTGGAAAAGAATGGTTAGCATCACTGCCCCTGCAACCTATTTTAGTTGATCTACCTTTCATGTAGTGTGGCATTGACTTTATAGGCATGATTAATCCACATTCATCTCAAGGGCACAAGTGGATTTCAATAGCCACAAATTACTTCACTCGCTGGACTGAGGTTGTATCTATAAAGGAAGAAAATGAGACCTCCATCATATCATTTTATGAAGGTATTGTTTTTAGATTCATAGTTACAACCACCATGATTTCTAATAATTCTCTAACCTTTCTTAGAGCAAGAGTAACTGATTGGGATGTTAACCATGGTGTTTACTTGAGCACTTCATCTAACTATTACCCATAAGGTAATGGATTGGCTGAAAGTATGAATAAAAATATGCTAAGGATAATTAAGAGAACACTCATAGAAAATTAGGGAGCCTGGCACACATGATTAAATTCTGCACTATGGGCTGATAGAGTAACTCCCAAAAGGTCAATTAGGAATTCACCATAATATCTAGTTTATGGAAGGGATGCAAGAATGACTATTTCTCTTGAGTTGTCAGTGTTATATTTATTAAATCATCTCGATTCGATTGAGAGTGAACCAATGCAGGTCAGGTATGTAGAGCTGATGGAATTACAATGTTTGAGAGATCAGACTCATAAAAATATGGAGAAGCATCAGACATAGGTTAAGAGCACTTTTGATAAGAAGTTAAAGTTGAGAGTCTTCTAGGAAGGAGAAATTGTGTTGAAATGGGATGAAGATAGGGTGAAGCCATACAAAATTTGATACAATTTGGAATGGTCCTTAAATAATTTCAGTCTACAAGCAACATAATACTTTCTAACTTACAAGGATGAATGGAGAAAAACTTCCTATGAATGGTATGTTTCTTAAGCATTGCTACTAAAGATTTTCAATGTTGGTTACAGTAGGGTAGTTTAGGAAATTCATTTCAATAAATTTCTTATGCACACTTACAATTTTTCAATTCAATAAGTACATTTCATGTACAGGGTCTGGTTCCTTCCCATATCTTTTCCCTGTTTTAAATTGTTTGGGATAGGAAGAATTCTTTAGTTTTAGGGCAGGGGTTGGTTTGGGATTTGAATCCATACCCAATAGATACATTAAGAAACTTAGTCTATTAAGCTAGTACGTAACTTATCCCTCAAAATCACCAGAAATGTTGACATTTCTCACACCTGTGCGAGGGGTCAACTCAAAATTTTATTTTCTAGGATTGAAGGGGTTAGGTTGAGTGATCTAACTAAGGAGAAAGGGGTATGAATTGTTATTGTGTTTATTTCAAAATATTTATCCTCCTCCTGAGATGTCTTTTTATGCATAATCTCCATCATAATCATGCATCAGCCCTTTAGGAACTGATGCAAGACCCTAACACAGACGGGAAAGGCGAGTCAAGTTGAAGATGGACATACCACAACGAACAAAGGGACAATACATTTTCAGAGTTGAAGTTTTGGTTGCTGCTTTCATTCATTTTAGTTTTAGATTTAATGAAAGTACATTGATTTGTTACTTTATGATTAAGTAAAATTACTTACTATCCTGAGTTCAAAAAAGTTCATTTAACATTATGTTAATGAAAAGTAATGCAAAATGAAATGTGTACAACTCATCACAATAAGTTATTTTCATTTAATTCATAATTCAAATGTATAGTGATCCCACACAAGCTGTGGGAAATAATTCTTAAGGTATAGTATAGAGAAAAGAAAATGCATGTATATGAAACTGCAAATATAAGAGAAAGGAAGAAAATCCATGATTCCCTAGAATGAGATGGATTTTCCTATGGCTCCTCAGCTTCTTGCTTTCTCATTCTCGACCTTTTCCTTCCTCAGCAAGCACCTAAAAAAGTAGACTAAAAGTATGTTAGAGCTCCATATTTCCACCATCCTATTATACTTATAACTTCATATGTATGTATTTTATTCCATAGGTACAAAAGAATCAGAAATTACATAAGAGGATTCATGATACAAAATGTCATAAGAAAAAAAGAGATCATATTGTCATCGTTTAGTATCATATCATGAAAAGAAATTCCTATGGCCTTCACTCCTTTTCTAACTGGTTCTCTTAGTGTTCCGGTACAACTTACAAGGACTTTTCATTCATAAAATCCTTACAAGAATAGTTTTAGGATCTAAAAAAGAAGCACCAATTTTGGCAATACAACTGTTATAAAGGGATAAGAAAAATATCAGATCAACAAGGCTTTCATGAACTTTTAGTTTCCATGAATGATCGAGAGCATTTTCTTAGTGCATATAACTATGCATTTTCTAATAACAATTATAAAAAATACAAAATTCAAAGGAGATCAAATACATCAGTAAGATATTTTAAAAATAATATGGTTCATAGCAAAACAATCTTCAAGAGATACATATTCTCCAAGGATTGAAGCACACACAAAATCCATGTACAGAGAAGTGGTTAGAGCAGTCAAGATTTTATTAAGATCCAATTATGTAGTATAAAATATACTTCTAGCTACCAAACAATGCAGAGCCAAAATTTCTTGAGATAACATAACATTTGCTAGGATATATTGCAGAAAGCTTTGAAAATTTGAAATATTCAGGACAAGTTATGAATTCTCCATGGGATCAAAATACTGTTTGGTTTTAACCAGGGGGAAGTCTTTTACAAGCTCAAAATGATCAATTTTTACCACATATCCATTTACAGATCAAGGAAATGTATGAAATTAATGTTTTCCTTGGAATGGACAAAGATTTATTAGAAAGCAATAACAAAATGAAGATACCAAAGTATTCAAAATGAAGAGATGATTAAGAAATCATATTCTCATGTCATGAAAAAATCAAGTTTAATATTTTTCATCAAAGTATACTTCGGATTTCTAGATTGAATATGCATAGAATGGTTTCAGATATTCAAGATCACAATTTCCATATCAATGAAGAACCAAAGAAAATGATCCATTTTGAATCAATATAATAGGCTCACCAAGCAAAATTCTACACCAAGTCATGTAGAATGAAGCAAGATCTTTCCACTTATCAGGAAAATGACACAAAATCAACTCATATACATCCAAACTTACAAATCCACAGGAGGAGAAAACAATTAAATTAAGGAAGCTATCATTTTTTACAAAGGTGTAAGTTTTTAAAAGATGAGTTCAAAATAACTTTTTTCCAAATTTGCAGTGTGCTAGGAGAATGAGTAGAAAAGGAGTTTTCCAAAGATAGATCTCACCCTAATTTTTAAAAAACTAACCAGCTAAAGAAAAGTTTTTTAAAATTCCAAGTTACAACCATGCAAAGGCCAAGTCAAGTTCATGACAAAACACACGGATAGCTAGAAAGTATGTGGAGGTCAAGATAAAACAAAGAGCCCATTTGCATGAACCCTTATGGAAACTACTAGGGCCAATGAAAATAGATCTTGAGTAATACAAACCCCAATGTAGGCTTGACAGAAGAACAAAACGGTGAATGAAAAACTTTGAAGAAGGAGCCAACCATTTTAAACGAAGGACAATCCAGGAAAACAGGAAAAATGGAAACAGATGGCAGAAGCAGAACCTACCAGTCAAAGAAATGGTGACCACTACAAAAAAACTTAACCCATAATCATAAAAAGTGGCAGGTCATAAAATTAATATAGAATACTCATACCCAGGATGACGACCAAAGTGAATAGTAAAAATAGAAAGCCTTACCTTCAAAACAAATACGGGTCATACAGAATACATTAAACTGAATGAAAAATAGTGAGCCATTGAGGTCATAAACAACTCCATGGCGAATAACAACATAAAAAGTAGATCTTTTTCTTCAACAATGACGTTTAAGGAAAGGAAGCCTGGTAAAATAATCTGGGTATTTCAAACAAGATCTTAAAGTTTGTAATGAAAACACGGCTATAATGCCAGCAAAAAAAATCCCACATCGAACACAGTGTCTGCGAAGCATAAATCCGGGGAAGAGCATGAAAATACAAACTAATAAAAGGGGTTTTTTACCTTTTTAATAGCGAAACAAGACTGGGCGACCCAATACTCAAACCCAAATGTAGATCAATGGAAGACGTAAAATGAGAAACTAAAATCTCATAAGATCCAGAGGCAGGTTCTAGTCATAGCCCATAATGTAGAGCCATGAAAAACTATGCAAAACAAAACTGAGAAAACCTAGGTCTTGAGAAGTGAACATGAATTAATTTAGTAATTCCCAACAACTCAACTCCAGAACCAAACCATGAGAGCTACAAAAAAATATACGGAGTCCATAAATCCATGGTTGAGCAAGAGATGCAAACAAAAGTAAAAGTCAAGTTTAACTAGACATACAACTTAGCTACAACTCATTTTTTTCAAAAGCCAAATTCTTTCACAGTTTCTGAGAGACTTGCCATGAAATTGCCAAAAGTGTAAAATGAGTGTAAATTGGGTTATTTTTCTCTAAATCCAAGCTAGCACATTGTAGGTCGACCTCAAGTTAGGATGGTAAACTATGGTTTACTTAAATTTGACCATGGTTAAGTTTTAAAAATTTGACCTTTATGCCTATGTCACATGGTGGGCTTGTTTCATTGATTATTTTACATATTGCATAGGGGATTAAGCCAATGGGGGTGCCAGGAAAATGTTTAATTATCACTTTTACAGAACTCATTAGCTAGGCCAAGTCAAAAGGGGGCACTTTTATGTATACATGTGCTAATCTTAGAGGAGCTAATGTATTTGATTAGGGCATGTAGCCTAAAAGTGATAAAGATAAAATAACCTTTTAAGGATATGAAAAATGCACTTTAGCTTAGTTTTGTGAAAAAATACCTTGACCCAATTTATGTAAAGTAGCCCGTGCTATTTTCTTTTCCATGAAAGACATATGAGTGTGAAAATTCAACAAGGGATTTAGAAAATAAAGTAAGGAGTATCCAAACTTACATGTGCACAAGATTCTAAGTTAAACATGAATAAGAGATAAGATTTAGTTAAATGCTTAATAAATTCCAAAATACCTTAATCTCTACAAAAGTTTCCCATACACTTTTCCTTATTCTCTGTGTAGGACCAGTTAGAAGCAGTCAAATACAATATGACAAAGGATGAGGTTGGATAGTTACATGTAGATTTGCTAATCTTGGGTTTCTATTCATTATAACTTGCATTCCTGTGCTAAATAGAACTAGAGATGGCACATGTAAAGTTAACCTTGGATTCATCTCCAAGTTAACCGAGTTTGATGTTCAATTAGGAGACGCTAATTTTGGAAGTGTAGTGTGACATGATTTTTGATACATTTATTTATGCTTTTAAAAACATTAAGTGCCAAAGGATTTTTGATGTAATGAAGTGCTGGAGAATTTTCCAAAAAATTCCCTTTTATGAGAAGACGCATTTTTACCTTTCTAGAAGAATTTTTGCAGTGTTATGCATTTATGGTAGTTGTTCTTTTCTCTTGTTTTCCCTGAATTTATTGATTTTAATGCTTAAACATATCTACCATTATTGCAAAATCATGTGTTGTGATTTATTTTAATGTGCATGGTTTTTTGTAAACTATTATTGTGAGCAATCCCTTAATAGCTATATATGCTTTGCCTTGAAATTCACCCACAACCCTCTTGGTCGTGTAAGTTTCAGTACTTCCTTTTGTCAATATGTGCATATTATTTTATCAAAAACCCCCAAAACCTTTGGTGTATCACCTCATTTTACCATTTTCAGTTTGCTTTCTAACCCTCAACCTCAATAGCCTAGTTTAGGGATACACCAAAAGGGAACCAACCCTTTGAAATCTAGAGATTAACCTCACATTTGGGATACCCACATCCCGTGAGGTGTCTCAATTGTAAATCCACAGAAGTGAAAAAAGATAAAAATAGATGAATCTGTCATTCCTCAGATAAGGTGCACTTCTGCTAGATATAAAAAAACTAAGAAAGTAGAAATGTAAAACTCTAGAGTATAAGGAGAGTTAGAAAGAACTCAGATGATTTGAAAAAATTTCTGCACTATGTTGTAGATATGGATGGAGAAATAGGGGGAGGAAATAAATGTACCGAGGTTCATAAAATTGTAGATCTAAGAAATCTGAGTAGACTGGGGTGCCTGGAAAGGTATAGGGGTGCTTGTGGGCTCCCTAGTCTGAGATATGGGCACCATGGTATGTGAAACATCTCTGCAACCTTCGTCCGAGATCTCGCTAGATATTCAATTCCTGTCGCACTATCTTCGTTGGACTACTTAGTATGTCGCTAGAAATCGATGATAAAGTAGAGACCTGCAAAACCCTAAGATAAGTATGAAACCCCTATAATAAAAAAGATGCATATGAAGGGGTAGGATTATACTTAGTGGCCACAATGGTGGACTTACTAACTAAGCATTGTAATACATCTTAGACCCGATGTAGTTATATTTGTGTTTGTGCAATCATGCCCTAGGTGCTCTTGTGCCATTCGTACTTTGTGAACGTAGCAAACAATAACTATGTGTAGAAATGTAATAAAATGGTGGATAGAATAGAATAAAATTCCCTCCTATGTAGTGTGATGTAGATGAACCAACCTTGTTTCTTGTGATGGAGCTAGATGGATGCAAATGGAGCCTTTAATGGATGAAACCTTAGGTGATGATAGTAGTGCTTAATGCTTGGTCCCTCATTATAGTCTCATAAATTTATATTTATATGGTTCTCTTGTTATAATTTCATAATCCCTAAAAAGGCCAACCACTAAAAAGATAGAAAGCTCAAAAGGATAGAAATTTCCCAAAAGGTGGCGAGAAAGTGTAAAAAGGCTCAGGGTGTCCCAACTGGGACAAGGGCACCTTTGGGTGCCCTAGTACTAACCTGGGCACCCCAGTCAAAGCTAAAATGATGCCAAATGACAAAAATAACTAGATGAGTAATATGCGGGAGGTCGGCAGTGACGAAAGCAAGAAAATTAAAATGGCCAAAGGACATGGGTTGATTAGTACTTTCTTCACTCAAGAACCATATGAATCGTAGTATGAGACTGGGACTAAATAATGTCTAAAGTGTATAATTTTGTGACTACATAAACACCATATTGTTCTTTCTCCTTCCTCAGGGTGATCATTTTCCTCCTTATCATGACGGTTTCATCCAAGTCTACAAAAACCTCCATTTCTTTTTCCTCTTTAGATTCAACCATGTTTACTCGTAATTGTTCTCCTTGCCATCTATCCTGTGTAGGATAGTGCAGACACTAAAAATATCCGTTCCCTTCTTCACCACATTGGTAACATGTATACTAACTTTGGGGGTTATGCCAACCCCATCCTCTATTATAACCTCTTCCCCTCTAAAACCCCTACCTCTGTGGTAGTTACCATAGCTTTGACAAGATTGTTCCAGGGTTCATTTTAAGAGACCTCCTGGAAATCAGAGGTGGAGAATACCTGGCGAATATCCCCAGAACTGGTTTCACGGGAGGGTGAATTTTTTGGGGGTTGTATGAAAAAATTTTGCCTGATTATCAAGCACTGCGATAGAAGGATGCAGACGTGCGACCTGAGATTTTTCTGTCGCGTGTCAAAAAAAATGCAGTGACATGCGTCACGGACAGCACCCTCAGTGACGCGCGTCAATAGGTCTATTGACGCACGTCACTAAGGTCTATTGATGCGCGTCACTAAGGTATTTTGATGCGTGTCACTGCATTTTTTTTGATGCGCGACAGCAAAATCTCCTATCGCGCGTCTGCAACCTCCGACCTCTGCTTTCTCATCAAAAAATCTCCGTGTCGCGCATCAACAAACTCTTTGTCGTGTGTCTGCTGTGCGTCAATATCTGTTATACCTCTTTGTCGTGTGTCACTAAGGCTTGTTGATGCGCGTCAACAGACCTTAGTGACGCACGTCAACAGGCCTTAGTGACGTGCGTCAATAGGCCTTAGTGACACACGTCAATAGACCTTAGTGACGCGCGTCAACAGGCCTTAGTGACGCGCGTCAACAGGCCTTAGTGACGCACGTCACTAAGGCCTGTTGACGCGCGTCACTAAGGCCTGTTGACGCGCGTCTACAACCTCTGCCCTCTTCTTGCTCATCGAAAAAAACTCCATGTCGCTCGTCAACCAAATCTTTGTCATGCGTCTACTATGCGTCAATATCTACAGTATCTCCTTGTTTGCAAACCCTCCTTGTCACGCGTCAATAACTTACCCCCTTGTCACGCGTCTATAATACGGGATATATCATATTGTTGAAAAATGTGAAGTAGAAGTGTTCTACCTAGCGAATAATCTAGGTTTATATAGGGGATATTTTTCAAGGGTAGGCGAAGCTGACCCCTAAAAAAAATTAAAGTGTACTTTTTAGGTGAACAGGTCACTGGCCCATGCCAAAAAATTCACCTTTTCAAAATTTTCAAAAATGGAATATTCGCCATATTACGAATATTCGCCACTAAAATTTTCCCTGGATTGTTCTTGCCCTTGTGCATTAGAGGATTCACCTTTTATAGAATCAAATCTACCTTTACATAGCATCAAAGATGATGATCGCCCTCTCTTCACACCTCTTCTAAAAGTAATCCTCTTGTTCTTTGATTCTTCTTTTAATGTAATTTGATAAGCATCATCCAGGAAATGGATTTACAACACACTTAGTTCATCTTGTATGGTATAACTCAACCCATTTAGATACCTTGTAGCTTTCTCTTCTTCATACTTTCCTTGTTCAACTCGGATTGATAGCTTGTAAAATTCATTGGTATAATCTTCAATGTTTGAGATCCTTTTTTCTTAGGTTTTTAAACCTTTGAAATAATGTGTAGGAATAATGTACAGGAAGAAAATTTTCTTTCAAATTCTTCACCATTTTATTCCAATTTCAGATCTTTCCCTTTCCTTTACTTTGTCTTTCATTTTTCAAGTGATCACACTAGATCAATGCATGTGTGACCAACTTAGTGCATGTAAACTTAACCTTCTTCTCCTCTGAAAGGGTTTTCCACTCAAATAATTTTTCCATACGATTCAACCAGTCAATTAACTCCTCTGGTTATAACCCTCCACCATAATCAGGAACATTAATTTTGATGTCGTAATCCTTTCCCTCTAAAGGTTGGATCAATACATCCCCAAATAATATCTCATTCAAGGTTTCTTAATCTCTCTCATTTTATTTTTCATTTCCTATTTCATTTTTTAACGGAGGTTATTTTTTAGTATCACTATCTAGGTCTGTATCCCCATTTACATGTCTCCTTCTAAGGCAAGTAACTTCTCCTGTGAGTTCAAAAACTTGTCTTTGTAGCTTTTGCATATGCCTATTCATATGGGAATAATGCCCCCTCCCATGTCTAGCCATGCTTACATAAAATAGAGGAAATAAATTACACAAAAAATGTAATATATATTACCTTCACTGTTCCCACAAGATCCAAATCCTGCTTTAATACTAATTAATGTGGATCCAACTGCAAGAGGTTAAAATACCTCCAAAAAACACATAGACTGTTTAAAAAAAATTAGAAGATTCAAAATAGATTTATTCTCATTTTAGAATCTACATTAATCTTTTACATCATTACAATCTCCCTTTTATTTCACATTAGATCTAAAAAACCGTAAGATGTAAAAAATCCCTAAAATGCCAAAAATTACTTACTAGTAAAATACCTCATATGGACCCCAATTTTTTTTTACAAAATACTGCTTCATAAATGAAAGTTCATGCCAAATTTTAATTTATTCTATAAAGCATAGCAAAATTTATTAAAACTCTAAGTTCTTGACAAGAGAAAAAATAATTTTAGAGCCAATTTTAGATCAAGTTAGACAAAGGAATCTGGCCCCAAAAATATTCTCAAATGGAAACAAACTTTTTGAAAAAGTTAGTCATGACATATTACTAATCAAGATCTACTACCCTGGAAAATTTCAAGATGATACAATGATCGGATCAAAAGTTATGGCCTTCAGAAGTTATGCTCCTGCACCGATGGATCTCTATGTGTTTATCCATAACTTCCATATCAATACATAATGGGAAAAAAAAATAAAAATTTATGAATTAGGTTTCATATTTGTTCACTAAAAAAGGCCTCATTTGTTGGAAACATTATTGTGTTTCCTCATGAGATCATTCCGTGCATATTCTGCAATCGTAACCATCCAAGAAGCAACATTCCATTAAGGAACTCCCACATTATAATTTTTTACCACATTTTCATCAAGAAACATTGTTCATGGATTGTCAACTCTTAAAGGTGAGAAAAATGATGAAGAATAAATAAATAATCATTCCTTGATTAGCTCCACTATAACTGAGAAGTGTATTTTTAAATTGATTATGCTCTTGAAACTTCTTCCTATAGTTAAATCCTTTGAGTTAAATCACATCAATAGAGCTTAATTTTAGTCCATTTGCGTAAATAATCCTGGGATGATAATTTAGGATTCAAATATTTTATATAACGCCCGTTAATGATAACCCACTTGAGACCCAAGAACAACCTAGGATTAGTTGGGAAAATTGTGGAATTTTTTTTGTTTTGATTAAAAGAGTCTACAACTAGTTTACAAAACAACAACTATCACTAACAGTTCTAGATCAATTCTAATCCACTAGAATATTATTTTCTTTAATTAACAATTATTAGAGGTCACAAGGTCCCAAAATTTTGGGTTAGAAGATTCAATAAGGTTAGAGGGTAATTCCTCACCATACCCACTCTCTAATAGACTTTAAAAATTCAACTTAATTTTTCCAAAAAATAATGCATTCAAAAATTTCCTGAATCATTCCCATTGGATGGGAAATTTTCTCACCTTTCCATTGATATAAATAAGTCCTCCTAACTCCTCATATTTCTCAAGTTATGGGCCGGTGGGCCTAGGGGTGAAAATTTTCCACAAGAGCAAGCTTGCGGGCCCAGGGGAGAAAATTTGCCCTATGGGCAGGTCTGCGGGCCGTGGGGAGAAATATTTCTTGAAGGAGTAGTTGGGTCAGCGGGGTGGCGGGAGAGATTTTGGTAATTTCCCGTGTGGGGCAAAAAGTCAGCCTTGCGCCTGCATTCCTGCGAGTTTGCAAGGGACACATGGCGCCTCCTAAGCCACGTGGGGAAAGCGGGGTGACGGGGATAAAAATGTTTTAGTGCCCCGAAGGGAAAAAGGGTAAAATTCACTTGCGCCTCTGCCGACACCTTGCAATGCCATGTGGTAGATCCTGATTGGCTACAGGCTAGCTAGGTGGTGGGAAAAATTTAGAAAATTATCCCAGATTTTTCTGAAAATGCCAAAGGCAAAAAGGAATCCACTCCTCCGTTGATGCCTCGCGATGCTACGTGGAAGCTTTTGATTGGTTGCGGGGCGACGGGGAAAATTTAGAAAATTTTCCCAATTTTTTTTCTTCAGAAATGCTAAGTTAAAAAGGAATTTGCCCCTCCACCAATGCCTCATGGTGCCACATGGTAGCCTCTGATTGGTTGTGGGTCAGCAGGGAAAACTAGGAAAATTTTCCCAAAATTTTTCTAAAGTGATAAGCTTAAAAAGGGGTCTGCCCATCCACCAACACCTCATTGAGCCATGTGCCATCCTCTGATTGGCTACGGGTTGGCGGGGCGGTGGGGGAAATTAGGAAAATTTTCCCAAAAATTTTCTGAAGTGCTAAGGGAAAAATTTGGGCCCACGGGCTTGCCAAGGAAAATTTTCAATTTTTTTTTTCTTTGACACTAAGTGAAGAAAAAATTTAGAAGGCCATTAATTTTGATAGAGAGCTTGGTTTTGGGAAAATGAGGACTTTTTGGAAATCCCTAGACGTCCTCTTTACTCAGGAATCATTAATTTTTGATTTTGACAAAGTTTAAGGGGTCAAATTCTTGAAAATGTTCTACAAGCTTTTACAGTGCAAACTGGTAAATTTTAACTTGTGAGATTTGTTCAATTTGATCTTCTTTCTCTCTCAACATGTCAAATAGACATGGAGAATTGATCTTAAATGGATTTAAGAAATATTTCAAGATTTAATTTGTCTGATTGATTTGTAATTTGAACATTTACATTTCTTGGAAGCAAAACGACTGCAACACGGTTGAGCCCTATTTTGCTAAGTTTTCTAAGAAATTCCTTAAGTGTTAATGTCTAGATGAATTCGTTTAGATCTTATTATGTCCAAATTAATGTTTCATTTATTATTGCTTTTTTGTAGATTCGGTCTGTGTATTTTGGATTGAATAATTTCCAGTTTGAAAAATACAAGACAAAGATCAAATTTTAAAAGGTCTATTTGCCATTTTCTTCTTCCAAGTATTATAATACATTCCAATTCAATTATAATATATTTGTTTGATTCAAATAAAAATATTCAAGAGCTAAATACGTCTCTGATTTCCAATTTTCACGTATTTCAAAAGACAATTTTTTATTTCTCTCACACGCATTTCTTCCTTTCAAAAAGAGACTTCAAATACATTGAAATGATTAGATTCAATACGACAATACAGTTTGAGAGAGGTAATACATTAATTTATTGATTCCAAATGACAACTTTACAACTTCATACTTTCATTCTTCCATTTCATCATACAGAACACAATTTCTTGCTTTAAAAAAAATAGACAGAGTATGTCTCTTTCATATTTCAATTTAAACATGCATAACCACTACAACATCTTTCCATTACAAACATATACAAGTTCATCCACTTCAAGTGGGAAAGGTTACAATAAGATTTCATTTCACAAGGGACTGTCAAAATTTCTTTGTCTCAGCTCTAGGACAGCAACAGGTAGATTTCTCATTCTTCAAATTTGATCACAACAAGAGTAGGGGAAAGGCAATGCTCTCCACCTAACCAAGACATCCAATTAAGGGGGGAATTCATACTTATTCATTGGCCCCCAAGCCCCAACCACAATGAAATAAAATATGTGATCCAAATCATAGCAACAACAGGCTTCCACAACACACAAGCAACACTTTCACAATAAAACCACAGTCCAAAACATAATGTAATTTACAGCTATATTAAAGCATGATAAACATTACTGAGGCTTCATCCAACAAGCCAAAGGAGAAAAAAACTATGAGGGATGCTACTTGTGCCTCCTAAAGGGAAATGGGTATCACCACCTGATTTCAAACAGCCAAAATATAGTAAATCAAAACACTGACATTCTTTATACCTCCCCTAAGTACCCTTTATTCCTCACATTTCCTTATGCTTCCTCAAACTCTTATGGCACCCCATAACTAGTAAAGAAATGCAATCTATTTCTTTATAAGATGGAACCCAAATCACAACTCCCTCTACCCTTATACCTCCCTAAAACACACTTGTTCCTCCCAAAAAATAAACCCCATAGTCTTCTACTACACCATTCCTAGGCCATCTAACCAACAACCCACAAACATGCCAAAACATTCATACATTAATACATACATTCATAAAAGAAGAGCATTTCAAGAGCCAAGCTCCTACCTCTCCATGATGGAGTTGTTCCAAGTTCCAAAACAACAAGTTTTATCCCAATGCAATCAGTACAAATTAGCCAAGCACAAGCATGCAAAAATTTTCCTAAAACTTCTTCAGAGCAAGAGCTCTCAAATTAGCTAGAGAATTCGCCAAAGAATGTAGTCTCCAAAGTGAAGCAACCCAAAACAAGACAAGGAATTCAAATTTTATAGAAGAGGGAAGGGAAGAGGATGAGGTGGATCCATGTAGGATGCCACATCACACATCCTCAACCCCAACCCCAAAAGTCAACTTCATTCCCCAATGCATAATAAATAGGTGGGTGAATAAAATGATAGTTTACTTACACACTCAAATCCAGCCCACACCCCAAAGGACTGGAATTAAATCATGTAAGAAAAGTGCAATTAAAACCTACAAATTGCCTTTTCAAAAGTATTATAAAAGTCAAATTTCAACTCTCCAACTATAGGTATGGTTGGTAAATAAATTTAAGAGGTATGTGACAAGTTTAACTTGTCTCACAAGCCTCCAAAATCAGCCTCCAAGGACAAATTCGAATTTCCATTAAGGTGGAGTGTTTCACACTAAAAAATTAACTTACACATCACTTGCACATCTCTTACAACACTTTAAATCAATGCCAACAACTCTATTAATTACTTTCTCATGATATCTTTTAATTAATTAATATTAATAACATGCTTACCCATAATATTAATACAACATTTAATAAATAAATAAAGGGACAAATGCATCACAAAATAAACACATGCAACATTAAAAAAAAGGGTTAAATATATAAATACACATAACCCCTTGGTCACATTTAAAGGTGATCCCCTATGGGAATCCCTAACACACACAAACATGTACAAACAAACACTAGTTTCCATGGTGACCTTGTTGAATTCATCTAGAATATCAATGTGGTTGGTCTCTAATCCCTCGATGTTTGTTGTGATATTTTAACCTACAAAACATAATACCTCCTTTGGTCTCGTGGCCATATCAGAACATCCAAAATAATATAAATAAAATTCCAAAATCATATAGATATATTAATCACAAAAACATCCAAGCAACCAACAAGATCATTTACAATTTTACTCAACAACTCTATCATCATCAAATAATTTCCATTTCTAGGTCTACTCACAATATTTAATATCACATGTCCGAACAACATCCATAATATAACCATGTTAAACAGTATATAAACATCAATATCTAAAATGTCTCTAATAATCATCATGCATCATAACTAAATCAAGTCAACAATAATCCATGATCTAACATCTAACATTATACTATAATAAAGTCCATAATCGTGTTCATAATATGATCATCAGTATCATGATTAGTATCAAAAAGGTGTCAAAGGGAAGTGGGCACTACATCCCCCTCCCCTTAGACTTGATTTCCTCTTGGAAGTCACTGGAAAAAATGTGGAAACTTAACTCTTAGCAAAGTAGCATCCTCCCATGTAGTTGCAGTCTCATCATATCTGTCTGACTGCACTCGGACATGATCAACTTCTCTACCTCAAAGGCTTAAGGTCCTGCGATCTAGGATGCGAATGGGCTCCACCATCACCTACCCCTGATCCTGCACCTACAATGATGTCCAATCTAACACATGAGAAGGATCTGTAACATATCTCCTAAGAAATGAAATGTAAAACACATCATGTACGTGAGACAAGCTAGGTGGCAATGCTAGATGGTAGGCCAAGGGGCCGATACACTCCAAGATCTCAAAAGGACCAACGAATCTAGGAGCTAATTTAGAACCTTTTCCATAATGGATATGGATCTTATGTGGCCTGACATAGAGGAACACCTTCATGCCCACATCAAAACTACAGTCGGTCCTATGCTGATCTGTGTACTTATTTTGTCTATCTTGTGCCTTTTGCAGTCTTTGTCTGATCAAAACCACCTTCTGCTCCATGTCCTACAAAAAATATGGTTGAAAAGTAACCCTATCCTCTAGCCTGTCCCAGTTAAGAGGTGTCCTGCACTCTCTACCATACAAATCCTTGAAAAGGAGACATGCCTACTAGAAATATGGAAACTATTACTGTACGAAAAACACCACCAAGTACAGGTATTCCTACCATCTAGACTATCTGATCCATCATGTATATCTTGGAGCATGTCCTCTAAAATATGATTCACCCCGCTCCATTTTGTGAATCTATCTCGGGGTGATATGTTGTGTCTGAAATTGATCTTTGTCCTGAGGTCATGCTACATGGTAGTCTAAAAATGGGAAGTATACAAATGATCATGGTCACAAAAAATCTTCCACAGGATCCTGTGCAACCTGAAAATCTCGTCTAAATATACCCATGTCACTGCACTAGCTGTATAGGTGGTATTCACTGGATAAAAGTGAGCCACTTTTTTCAATTTATCAACCATGACCATGATGACATCATGGTTATATCTCGACATCGGTATCCCAACAATGAAGTCCATGAAAATGGTGTCTCATTTCCACTCCGATATAGCTTGAGGAAAGAAAAGGCCAGCTGGATGCTGATGCTCGGCCTTTTTCTTTTTGGCACTCTAAACATCATTACACAAACTAGGCCACGTCTCTATGAAGTCCTCTCCAATGATACAACTGTCTCAAGGTGGTGTGCATCTTCTTCACGTTGGGATGATATGATTAGGGTGCACAATGTGCCTCTGCTAAGATTTCCTGCCTCAAGCCTCCATCTCTAGGAAAATAAATATGGCCTTTGTGCTTGAGAAGACCATATGCCTCTAAATAAAAACCATCAAAATTCCCCTCAAGGGGTCTTTAAGACTCGATCTTTGCTCAAACTATAATGTAGAAGCTGTCAAGAGGAAGCTACTGAAGAATCCTACTTTGCAAATTTATGCTCACTAAGGTGGCCATAGCCACATGTCTCTGTTTGCTAAGAGCGTCTGCCACCACATTCATCTTCCCTTCACATGCTCTATCTCCATATCATACTGAGAGCGTCTACCACCACATTCATCTTCCCCTTCACATGCTCTATCTCCATATCATACTCATAAATTAACTCAATCCAACGCCACTCACGAGTATTGACATCGGGTTATGTGAAGAGGTGGCGAAGAATCATGTGATCTATCCTAAGTGTGAATCTCCACACCAAGCAGAAAGTGTCTCCATCAAACCAAAGTTTACACAACTACTGCAAGCTAAAGATCATGAGTCAAATAATCAAGCTCGTAATATTTGAGTTTGAGAGATTCAAAAGCCACTACTTTTCCCTCCTACATCAACACACCTCCAATCCCTGCTAAGGAAGCATCCATACGAATGAAAGAATCACCTTGTGGATCCAACACTGCAAGAATAGGTGTTGTAGCCAGACATTCCTTTAGTGTACTGTAGGCCTGCTTGCACCTATATGACTAAACAAACTTCTTCCATTTCCTCTGAAGGGAAGTGATGGGGTGTGTAATCCGAGATAAGTCTTGAACACAATTTGTTTTAGTAACCTTGCTATTCCCATGAAGCTGCACGTACCTTATTCATAGTAGTGGTTGTTGGCTAATCCATAATAGCTCTAATATTAGAATGACTGATGGCGATACCTTGCCCATAAATGAAATGACACAAATACTTGATCTCCATCTGAAAGAATGCACACTTCTCCAAGTTCCCGTAAAGTTGTTACTCTTGAAGATAGTGAAGAATCTAACAAAGGTGTCCCTTGTGCTCCTCACACATACCTGAGTAAATTATAATTTCATCAAGGAAGATGAGCACAAAGCGATATAAGAATTTCCTACCTAACCCATTCATCAAACTCATAAACACTGTGGGGACATTCATCAAACCAAAAGGCACCATTATGAACTCATAGTGGCCATATCTTGTACCGAAGGCATGGTCCTATAAATGTCCCACCTCTGAAATCCTCAAACTGATGGTAACCTGAATTAAGGTCTCTCTTACATAAATTTGAGGCTCACTTCATCTGATCAAACAAATCATCATTTTACAGAATGGGGATAACAGATTGTTGATCATTACTTTGTTCAGTTGGTGGTAATCTATACACAACTAAAAGTATCCATCCTACTTCATCACAAAATATCATCAGTGCACTCCAATGGGATACACTAGGACATAGATAAGGTCTTTCTCCAAAAGACCCTCCAGTTGTAACTTGACCTCACAGAGATCTTAGGGTTGTCATCCGATAAGGTGATCATGAGATATGCTCTGCTCTTAGGAACAAGATCTATATGAAAATCAACCTCATGTGGGGGTAGTAACCTCAATAGATCCCTTGCAAAGACATTTGCAAACTCTTTCAAAATTGGATGATCATCTAGCGATGGTCCACTAGACCCATCCTCTGATCTTTCATTGACTGTAACCATAATACATCTGAATAAACCCATCACACACACCATTTAAGATATGTATAGTAGAGATTCTGTGAATAGAAATGGGTCTCCTAAACCCTAAAATAACCAACTCAACTCCCAAATCATCTACACAAGATATAATCTTGATGGTAACAATCCACTTTGGCCTTATGTGCAGATAACCAATACATACCCAGGATGACTTTATATGAGCCCAAATGAAGGATACAGAGATATGAGGTACTTGTGAAATGTCCTAAATCTACCACACTCTTCTTAACTAAGGATTCATAGAGATCTTGGCTCCAGAAGCTATCTTAACATCCCAACTATGACCCTGCCTAACTGTTACCAGCTCACATCGCTCTACTAGAGATGGTGCGATAAAAGAATTAGAAGAACCAAAATCAAATAGAATAGCGGTAGGAGTACCAATGTGACCTACAGTCTGCAATAACTGTACTTTGATGCTCTACCTAGTGGTTCTCGAATGCCACTGTGTACATCTTATGACTACGCCCTATATCACCAACAATAGACTCTAAGATTTGTTTCTTACCCTTGTTATTAGGGTTCTGTGGGTAGTCTCTCCAAAAATTTCCAGTAACACCATAACCATAAACGATCACCCGATCCTCTACCATGTGTAGTAGGATCCGGCCAGTACTCTGGAGATCTGTGGTATGGATCTCTGATGACTCCGGTTGTAGTCTGCTAAGGTCTCTGTTGGTGAACTCCTGTTGAGTGAGCTCTTTGGGCACCCTATGTTTCCTTATGGGGCCCCTAGAAGGAGGTCCCGTACTCCGACCCTCTCTGTGCATCAAATATCTATGGAGGTCTATAAGGTGGGCGGGATTGTTGCTGTTGCTGCTATGGTCTAAAAGATAACTATGTTGAACCATGCCCACCACAAGGAAGAGGTACTAACCCCCTCGATCTATTGTCCTGCATCTACTGTATGCGGATGTAGACTTAGTCTCTAACATACTGGGTCTTTCCCCGAGTCTCCTCTGCTATATAGGCTTTCTTGACAGCCTCAGCTAATGTCTGTGGACAATGGATCTGCACTACACCTCTTATGTCTATATTCGAGACCTTGGATGAACCTATTGATCCCCACCTGCTAATCATACATGTAGTCAACGTATTGGAGTAGATCTATAAATCTACTCTCATACTTCAGCCACTATAAGAAGTTGCCTATCAGAGGTCGTAGAGCTCATCTATCCACTGTTGTATGAACCTCTATGATAAATATCTGCTCTAGAAACACTCTTCAAAGATCTCGTAGGTAACTATCTCAAAATTAACATAGAGCTTCTGCTCCTCTATCTGCCATCAGACACTAGCTCCAACCCTTAGTAGATGGATTTTAACATGATCTTTTATGTTGCTAGAACAAGGAAAAAGCTTGAAACACCTGCTCAAGCTCACTCAACTAGGCCTCTACATGAAATACAACCTATTTCACCAGAATAAAGTGATGGATGAAGCTTCATGATCTCCTTTCAATGTGATCTGTAGTTGTGGTCTGATGGCCTCTAGGTCTCTCTATATGTTCATCCCTAAGCCTACGGCTTTGACACCTCTCTCTATGTTCTGAAACTTGGTCACCTTGTCCCCTATGTGGTGAGTCTTCTCTAGTTGAATCTGCATGGAATTTATCTCCTCCATGCTCCTCACTGGGTCAAGGAGATACATGACCCTCAATGGAGGTGAATCGATCATGTATGGCTACATGTCCTCCTACCGATCCTCTTCACATTTAGCGACATTAACTTCCCTAAATATTTTGGAAAATCTAGGGGATATGTTGGTTATTACAGCATGATCTAGTGGTGGTAAATCTAGGTCTATGTGAAAATAACCCTCATTTTGTCTGCACCTCCCTGCATAGACCAATGTAAGATTTATTTCATCTTTATAAGTTTTATTTCGGTTTCCATGTTTACTAAAATATTGTAGTTTATAAACTAAGTTGTTTTCTAGATTTTACAAGTTTTATAGGTTCAAGGTTCATGCCTCAATTTTTCTAGTGTGTCCCAATAGCCCAAATATTTTGAACCATTTCTCTTATACCAAGTGTGACACCCATTAAAAACAACCCACTTGAGGCCCAAGAACAACCTAGGATTAGCTAGGAAAAAATATGGAGTAATTTTTGTATTTATTTAAAAGAGTCTATAACTAGGTTACAAGGCAACAAGTTGTCACTAACAAGTTCCAGAAAAGAGTTCTAATCCACTCGAATATACTTTTATTCTTATTAACAATTATTAAAAGTCACAAGGTCCCAAAAATTTATGGTTAAAAATTTTAATTAGGTTCAGAAGGTAATTCGTCACCATACCCACTCTCTAACAGGATTTAAATATTTAAGTATTATTATTCTCAAAATTAACACATTCAAAAATTTCCCAAAATCATTCGCATTGGATAGAAAATTTCCTCATGTTTCTAAAGATATAAAGAATTCCTCCTAACTCCTCATATTTCTCGAGTTATGGGCCAACGGGACTTGGGGTGAAAATTTTTCCCCAAGACCGGGCCTTCGGGCCCATAGGGAGAAAAGTTACCCTAGGGGTGGGTCTGTGGGCTACAGCTAGAAGGAAATATTTCCCAAAGGAGTTACTCGGGTTGGGTAGGGCTGGCGGGAGAACTTTAGAATATTTTCTACACCTGGGACGAAAATCCAACTTTGTGCCCGTGCTCCAGCGAGTCTACAAGGGACACATGGCACCTCCTAAGCCATGCGGGGAATGCAGAGCGGCGGGGATAGAAATATTTTTAGTGCCTCGAAGGGGAAAAAATGGTGAAATTCACCCGCGCCTCTGCCGATGCCTCGTGATGCCACGTGGGAGATCATGATTGGCTACGGGCCAATGGGCTGGCTGAAGGGAAATTTTTTAGAAATTTTTCCCAAAATTTTCTAAAAATACCAAAGGCAAAAAGGGACCCGCTCCTCTGCGGATGCCTCGCGACGCCATGTGGCAGCTCTTGATTGGCGGTGGGACAGCGGAAGGAGAAAATTTAGAAAAATTTCCCCAAATTTTTTTCGAGAAATGCTTAGTAAAAAAGGGATCTGGCCCTCCGCAAACACCTCGTGGTGCCACGTGGCAGCCTATGATTGGTTGCGGGTCTGCGGGGAAAATTAGGAAAATTTTCCCAAAAATTTTCTGAAGTGCTAAGCTTAAAAAGGGGTCCGCCCCTCTAGTGCCAACTTGGTGCCTCGTGGGAGCTGACGGGTCGGCAGAATATTTTCCCTAAAATTCCGAAGCTAAGCTTTAAAAGGGATCCGCCCCTTCACCAATGCCTCATGGTGTCATGTGCAGCCTTTGGGGAAAATTAGTGGAGTAGAAAAATTTCTCCAAAATTTTCCGAAGTGCTAAGGGAAATATTTGGGCCCGCGGGCCCACCAAGAAAAATTTTCCCAAATTTTTTTTACGCCAACTCAAGAAAAACTTCAGAAGGCCATTAATTTTGATAGAGAGCTCGGTTTTGGGAAAACGAGGACTTTATGGAAATCCCTTGACATCCTCTTTACTCAGGAAACATTAAATTTTTTATTTTGATAAAGTTTAAGGAGTAAATTTCATGAAAAATGTTTGCAGGCTTTTACAGTGCAAACTGGTAAATTTTAACTTGTGAGATTTGTTCAATTTGATCTTCTTCCTCTCTCAACATGTCAAATAGACATGGAGAATTTTCTTAGATGGATTTAAGAAATATTTCAAGATTTAATTTTTTTGATTGATTTACAATTTGAACATTTACATTTCTTGATAGCAAAATGACTGCAAAAACGGCTTTGAACCCGATTTTGCTAAGTTTTCTAAATAATTCCTTAAGTGTTTTTGTCTAAATAAATTCTTTTAGATCTTATTATGTCCAAATTAATGTTTCATTTGTTATTGCTTTGTTGCAAATTCTGTCTGTGTATTTTGGATTAAATAATTGCTAGTTTGAAAAATACAAGACAAAGATCAAATTTTAAAAGGTCTATTTGCTATTTTCTTCTTCCAAGTATTATAATACGTTCCAATTCCAATATAATATATTTATTTGATTCAAATCAAACTATTCAAGAGATAAATACGTCCTTGATTTCCAATTTTCACATATTTCAAAAGACAAAATTTTGTATTTCTCTCACACGCATTTGAGAAAGATTTCCTTTTCAACAAAGAGATTCCAAAATACATTGAAACATCCTTATTACATTCAATACAACAATGCAATTTGAGAGAGGTAATACATTCATTTATTGATTCCAAATGATTTCAACTTTACAACTTCCAATGGAATTCTTTCAATTCAAAACCAGTTTCATTATTACAGAACTCACATTTCTTACTTTCAAAAGAACAGACAGAGTATGTCTCTTTCACATTTCAATTTACACTTTCATAACCACTACAACATCTTTCCATTACAAACATATAAAAGTTCATCCATTACAAGTGGGAAAGGTTACAATAAGATTTCATTTCACAAGGGACTGTCAAACTATGTCTTTATCTCAGCTCTAGGACAACAACATGCAGATTTCTCATTCTTCCAATTTGATCACAACAAGAGTAGGGGAAAGGAAACACTCTCCACCCAACCAAGACATCCAATGAAAAGGAGAAGCCATCCTTCTTCATTGGCCCTCGAGCCCCAACCACAATGCAATAAAATATGTGATCCAACTCATGGCAACAATAGGATTCCACAAACACAAAAGTAACACTTTCACAATAAAAAACACAGTCTAGAACAGAATGTAGTTTACAACTACATTAAAGCATGACAATACAATACTAAGGATTCCTCCAAGCAAGCCAAAAAAGTCAAGAAAATATGGGGGATGCTTCTTATTCCTCCCAAAAGGGGAAATGGGTATCACCACTTGAATTACAAACCGCCAAAATATAGTGTATTAGATCCCTGACATTCCTTATGCCTCCCCCAAGTTCCCATTTTTCCTTACATGTCCTTACGCCTCCCCAACCTCTTATGGCACCCCATAATGAGTAAAGAAATGGAAACTATTTCTTTGTAAAGGTGGAACCCAAATATCAACTCCCTCCGCCCTTATACCTCCCTAAAACACACTTTTTCTTGCCAAAAAATAAACCCCATAGTCTTCTCCTACACCATTCCTAGGCTATCTACCCAATATCCCACAAACATGCCAAAAAAAATCTTACATTAACATATACATTCATAAAAGAAGAGCATTTCAAGAGCTAAGATCCTACCTCTCTATGATGGAGTTGTTCCAAGTTCCCAAAACAACAAGCTTTATCCCAATGCAAGCAGTCCAAATAAGCCAAGCATAAAAATGCAACAATATTATAAAAAAATTCTTCAAAGCAAGAGCTCCCAAACAGCAACAAGGAATTCACCCAAAAATAAAACCTCCAAAAAAATGAAGCAACCCAAAACAAGGCAATGAATTTGAAGTTTAATAGAAGAGGGAAGGGAAGAGGATGAGGTGGGTCCATGTAGGATGTCACATCACACATCATCAATTCCAACCCTCAAAAGTCAAATTCATTCTCCAATGCATAATAAATAGGTGGGTGAATAATATGATAGTGTACTTACACACTCAAATCTAACCCATACCCCCAAAGGACTGAAATTAAATCATGTAAGAAAAGTGCAATTAAAACCTACAATTTACCTTCTCAAAAGGCATTATAAAATTCTAATCTCAACTCTCCAACCGTAGGTATGGTTGGTAATTAAATTTAAGAGGTATGCGACAAGTTTAAGTTGTCCCAAAAGCCTCCAAAATCAGCCTCTAAGGACAATTTCGAATTTCCAAGAAGGTGGAGTGTTTCAGACTCAAAAGTTAACTTACACATCACTTACACATCTCTTACAACACTTTAATTACAGGCCGACAACTCTATTAATTACTTTCTTATAAAATATTTTAATTAATTAATTTTAATTACATGCTTATCCACAATATTAATACAACATTTAATAAATAAATAAAGGGGCAAATGCATCACAAAATAAACACATGCAACATTAAAAAAAAGGGTCAAATATATAAATACACATAACCCCTTGGTCACATTTAAAGGTGATCCCCCCATGGGAATCCCTAACACACATAAACATGCACAGAAAAACACTAATTGCTATGGTGACCTTGTTGAATTCATTTAGAATTCCAATGTGGTTGGTCTCTAATCCCTTGATGTTTGTTGTGATATTTTAACCTGTAAAACACAATACCTCCTTCGGTCTCTTGGTCATATCAGAACATCCAAAATAATATAAATAAAATTCTAAAATCTTCTAGATATATGAATCACAACAACATCCAAGCAACCAACAAGATCATTTACAATTTTACTCAACAACTATATCATCATCAAATAATTTCCATTTCTAGGTCTACTGACAATATCCAAATATCACATAGTCCGACACAACATCCATAATATAACCATGTCAAAAAATATATCATCATCAATATCCCAAAATGTCTCTAATAATCATCATGCATCATAATTGAATCAAGTCAACAATAATCCATGATCTAACATCTAACATCATACTATAATAAAGTCCATAATCATGTCCATAATATGATCAACAATATCATGATCAGTACAAAAAAGGTGTCAAAGGGAAGTGGGCACTACATTTTTACATCTAGGTACACTAAGATTAAGATTTCTTATTTTAAAAATTTCAACTCAATACAATCATGAACCCCCAATTCTTTAAGGTTTTGGGAACATAGGATCATTCAGGTCCCAAAGAGTATGCCAATATCATTCTATAAGATGTTAGAAACACCCAGAATAAGTGGGTATTTTTGGAAGAATGCAACATTTCATTTTTAAAGCATCGAGGATATCACATTCAAAAATAGAGTCTCCAAGTTGAAACCATAGCGAACTTATTCCATCTCAAAAGTGCCCAGTTATGAAATAACAATGAACAAGGCCTCAAAGCCTATGTTATACTAAAAGCTCGATGAACATGACTCATGCTAGTAACAAAATAAGAACAACCTCATCTTAAATGACCTCTTTGTATTGAATGAGTTTTGAGCATTTGAATTCAATTTAACGTTTTTTTTCCAGATAGTATAGGTTTTAAATTTGTTTGTCTTTTTAAGCATTTCAATATATTTCTTGCATCAATTCTTTGTTAGGTGTGAATCAAAATTTCTTGATGTAATATCTAGTGCATTTGGATCTTAAATGATATCTTCACAACATTCACGATCATTTTTCTCAAATCCTACATGTACTTGTTGTTTGTGGATGAATTTTGAGGTTTTTTCACTTTATTTAGATTACTATTTGGGAATTTATTATTGTCTCTATTATGGATATTGCAATCATTATGTTTTTTCTTAGGTGCAACCCCTATATCATATATAATACTATATTTATAATCTCTATAATGAGTTTTAGAAACCAATCATCATGAACATAAAAGTCTTCAATCATCAGATTTGGGGGAATCTCTTCCTTTCGTGATAAAATATTCCCATGAATTATGAACAATCCAACATTCATTATTACAACAATATGAAAAAAAATATTACATGGAGACTCTCTACATCAATATCATACATATGCTTATCAGACAAATCTAGACCTACAAAACATCATATTGGTATGGACTAATCACTATGTGGTCTTTGTTTCTTATTATTAACGGGTGTTATGGACAATGGAACAAATAGTTGTTTTATTAAATTACATAAATAAAAATGTGATTACTAACTAATATATGAATTATAAAAAAGTTTTCTTATCAAGTTCTGCTCCAAACAATTGTTTTCAGATCATATATCTCTCAAAGCCTAAAGATCACATAAGTTTCGAAGTGTGACTTGTTGACTGATTAATGAAAAAGCATCCCAACAAAAGTATAAAGAGCCCATTGGCTTGTCAACAATTTAACCTTGCAAACCTATGTGATGGATAACTATATGCGCCGCGACGTGGTAATGGTCTCTATGGTTTAGTATCTAATCATTTTGAGCTTTATATAAGTATCCATGGATCATAGAAGGAAATTGTTTTTAGGTACAATAGAATATTCTAAGAATGAAAATTGGCAGAGATGATCTTCAAGATAATGAAGACGGATTATAGTCTAGGACTCTAGTGCTTCTGGTTTAAATAGGTGGCATTAAAGATGCGCCATTTGATGTGTACAAACTAGTGGCGTCTCTCTCATCACCTGAATTCTGGGCCAGTGAAGGTCTTGTATTTGATTGCTCCGGCGAAATTAAAGGGGTGGTTCGAAATTTTAATTTCTTCTTGCAGAGGGGACAATCAGCCTGCGACACCAACCATTGCTCGATACAGTGAGGGTGGAACATGTGGAGCTGGTGACACGGCATGTGCCATGCTTCTTCTCCCATTTCAAAATCAAGCAAACAAATTGAACACAGTGGAACTAAATTCAGATGATGCGGAGAAATTTCAATGGAAGAAAGGTATCGTTTGATCTCATCCCGTCTTATAATGCCATCCCGACCATCTCCGTTGGGTGCCATCAACACATATTCGTCAATGATGGCACCAGTGAGGCCCCATAATCGACAGCACGTCGCCTCCATGACTTCAACGCCGAATGCGTCCTGGTTATGTGACATGTTTGCTTCTCTTTCTAAAACAACAAACTCCTCTATCAATTCCCGCGTCCGCGTTATGAAGCTTACCATTTCCATTGCGTATATCCGATCTCTGGAATCCCTCAAATTTTGTTCCCTGAATGTGTTCCACTCGCCTTCTAACATATTTGATCTGTTGCTGAGGCAGCTCATCTTCTCTAACAAAATTGTGGGATCCGTTTCCGGTTCCTGCTGTTCGTGCGACATAGTCTGAGATTGGAAATAATAAGTGAAGCGATGAATGTAAATGAATCGAAACGGTTGTGTTGCCATTTCTCATATATCGACGACAACTGTTTTGAAGAATCTGAGAGACGCCCCTTTTCTCAAACGGCATGACGATTTTTGAATAATAATAGTTGACATCAGCAAAGATTCATTTTAATAAACTCGGATCTTTTTTTGTGGAGACGCTAACATGTAGCCAATGCATTCTAAAAATAATAACAACCCAGCCCACGAGATTGGTTACCCTTATATTTACACAATTGGTTGGGAGGACTTGCCTTACATTAGTGTGCCATCAGTACTTCTAACAGTTACAACTATTTTATTCATTCTATCAACTTCATCCTATTTCTGTTATGTATATATTTTATTAGTTTTATTAGTGAGAAAATAAAATTGGTTGCGCATTGCAGTCAAGTTTCATTGGGCCAATTGTCCCTGTTCTACTTTTTCATGTAATTTTTCGGTTGAATTATATCCGATCACCCTTTATTGTCATCTCTATTTATAGTAATATAATTATGGTGGTTTGAATTTTTTTTTCCATGAGATCTAATTTTACTTTCACACCATCATATACATTAATTGACATTTTTATAAAGGAAAGACTTTTAAATCATAGTCAAATGAATGTTACATTTAAAATTTGGATTAATACTGAAGACACTCACTACATTACACTACATTACAGCCCACCACTACTCCCTAAGATGTTATTGTAGAACACCTTTCAACATGATTATGATATATTATTAGTATGAAATTATTTAATAATTAAATATAATAAATAATATGAGGACTATTAATCTATAGATTTATATGTGATGTGATATTGAATTTTTAGGTTGATGCCCCATTTGTGTTAAATTGTTTAGTAAATTCAATATTGAAACACTTTTTGGATGGATTACTATGGGGAATAAGAAGTAAGGGGTGATTGCAAAAGATCCCCTCAAAATGCATTTAAGGTCTCGTGGGAAGGATCCTCAAGGATAAGATGGTTTCAAGTTGTTTTTATGTTTCCAATTTTCGGTTCATGCTTGTATGGTTTCTATATGGCACTGGTAAAGACAACCTCACTTGATCCTCATAATTTTATCTTTGTCTCCAAGTTGTAACATCTTGTTACGGGGTATGGGTCCCCTCAACCCACATTTACCTAATAAAAAAAAAGAGTGAAAAGAATTTGATTGACTAAAAGAAATATAATTAATACTAAAGTGATAAAAGCAAGTGCCACTAAGTGGCTTATTCTTCTAAAATATTGTATTTGAAATTAAACTTGTTTAATTCCATTCGATTTATTTGTTAAAATGTGAATAATTATTATTAAATATTATATTTTATTATAATTGATAATTTAATAGTAGTTTTAAAAAAAAAACCTAAAATCGATGGGATGATATATTGTATATATATGAAGTATTTTTATATAAAAAGTTTTTTCTCAATATTAAATATTATTATATAACAAAGAAAGTGTTAATCACCATTATTAATTTAATTCGAATTAGATTAAATTTTACTAGTGTAAAAAATACAACTCAATCTTTGCTAGACAAAAATACATTTATAGGTTTATCAATTATTAGTATGTGACTAATAAATTGCTATGATATTATTGTATTTATGTGCCTAATAATTATTTGTATGAGAGTAGCTTGTATAATATTAGTTTATTTTTATTTTTAGATTATTAAATTTATATAGAATAGCATACCTATCTTATATTAATCTATGTAAAATATGATGATAGGTATAGTTCTCAAGATGTCTATTCCACTTATGTCACACATCTAAAATATGCACCTTGAGAATGATACCTCTCGGCATATTTTACATACCATGTTTTGAGTTATGTTTATATAAATCTATGTGTGTAAAATATGCCGAGAGGTATCACTCTCAAGGTGCATATTTTAGTTGTGTGACACAAGTGGAATAGCCAGGTATATAGATTAATATAGACTAATATAGATAGATAGGTATATACCTCTCAACATATTTTATATAGATTAATATAGATAGGTATGCTAGTAGCATCTGCGGAAGTTGCATTATACATAAGATGATACCAAAAAAAAAAAGTCAAAAAAAGAAGTTGGGCATTTATTTGGTACATGAATGGCCTCAATGAGAATCTCTCTAGATAGTGACTCAAGACTCATATTATTAATAATAAGGATTCCTACCCATGTAGTTCATTGGTGAAACCAACGATTCTTTCTATATAAGATCGAGAACCCAAGAGAGCATTCACCCCCCTTTATATTTAATATTTCCTTGAGTCATAAGAATTCCTAATTAATTTGATTGAGCTACTTTAAGCTATATTTTATACAAATCAAAACCAACAATATACAAAATAATATATTAAAATTTTCATTGAAAGAAAAACAATATTAATCTTTTCTAATATTCATCAGGATCAAAATGTCATAAACATAAATTAAAATGAGAAAATGTTAACAATTAATCCTTTTAGACTCAACTATCTTACAACAGACATCATAGAGGCATTTAAAGAGGGAATACACTCTCTTAAGAGAATAAGTATGGATAATTAAAATTCTAGGTCAGTAATACACAACGTTCAAATGGATTTTAACTTTAAAGTATCTTAGTAATCCTTGAAATTGAAGTTTTAATCACATCAATCCTATCAACAACCTACATGGAGGGAAGGGGGAATGGATTTGATTAGTAACCATATTACCATGTTAAAAAAATAAAGCATTATTTCATATGAATCAAAATGTGAAATGTGGATCACTTTATTATCTTTAAAGATGTTTGAATTAAAAATTGATGTATAAATAGCATAACCTAATAGCTAATGGATAAATGTGAGTAGAAATTACACGTAGAGCACGTTTTACACCAAAGAGAGACCTAAAATGTAAAATATAAACCCTAAAGTGTAGACACAAACAATAAATGTTGTTCCTAATCACTAAACCATATACCCTAAATAGAATTTCTAAACCCTAAGTCCTAAATGTGGGCTTGAGATTAGGGTTTGTGAGTAGGGTTAAGGGTTTTGTATTTAGATATTACATGAGTGTTTATAGAGTTATGTTTGTGTTTAATGTTTGAATATAGGGTTTAAAATTCATGTTTAATGTTTATGATTCCAAATGTAGGGTTTTATTTACTTGTCATATTTATAATGTACAGTCGACCCTAGTGGCATGGTCAATACACCATAAATGATCATGTAAAACCTTAAAATATCATTCGATCCCCAACAAACCAATGTGACATTCTCAATATTAGCACTCATCCTAAACAAAAAAACTGTAGAAAAACACAATTTGAAAACCTTAAACCTTAAAAATGTATGACAACGATGGTGATGATAATGATGATTATGGCAGATGATAATGACCATGACTGTGAAGATGAAAATCATGATCATAATATGAAGATGATTATATTGATGATGACGATTGTGACAGTGGGTATGATGGTGATGAAAATGAAAAAATGTACGAACAAGATGATGAAAAAGACAAATGTGATGATGTTGAAAAGGAAAACGAGGATGATGGTGACGATTAAGATGAAAATAAATGGTGATGTTGGTGATGATGATGTCACTATTAGTGTTAATTCAATTTTAAAAATAATATTAATGTTAATATTATATTTGAATAATAATAATAATAATAATAACATTAATAGTAATAATAATCATAATATTTAACTTATTTACAAATTCTAATAGTAATATCAATATTACTAAAAATATTAATATTCACGATGATGATGATGGCGACGATGTTGATGGTGGTGGTGCTAATGATTAAGATGATGATGAAAATGATGACAATGATGGTGATGATGATGAAAAAGATGAAAACTATTTTGATAAAGATAACAACAAAAATAATGATCGTGACGATGTTGATGACGATAATAACAACGATGAAAATGAAAATGATGAAGATGATGATGACGATGAAAATGAAAATGAGAATGATGATGATGAAGACACAAATTATGATGACAATGCCAAAAATGATGACGACCATAGTTATCACTATTATTATAATTATAATTACAATCATGATCACAATCACAATGACCGTGACTGTGAAGTTGAAAATAATGATCATGATCTGATGATAGTTATATTGATGATTACAATCACGACGATGACTATGATGATGATGAAAATGAAAATAATGAAGAAGACGATGAGGAAGACAATTATGATGACGGTGAAAAGGAAGATGGTGATGATTTAGATGACAATAACCATGATGATAAAATATGATTATATAGATGATGACAACCATGATGATGAATATGATGGCAATGAAAATGAAAATGACGAATAAGATGATGACGAAGAAAAAATTGACGATGATGACAAGGAAAACGAGGATTATGGTGATGATTAAGATGAAAATAAATGATGATGTTGATGATGATGATGTCATTATGAGTGTTAATAAAATTCTAATAATATTATTTTTAATAGTAATAATAACGTTAACATTTTTTATTAATACAAATAATACTAATCATAATATTTAACTTATTACAAATTGATGTAGCCTAGAATTCATTGCAAATAGCCCAAGGCACACTGAGACATCACTTAGCTTGAACTGAGTGCTTACCCAAAGCGTGCAAGGGTACCAAGTCCCTCTTAATGAAGCTTGTTCAAGATGTTAGCATGATTACAAGTATATTTCAGATCCAAAATAGATAATCAAGTAAAACATAACACGTAAACCAAATATATATCTAAACCATATGAAGGAACAACTAAACAATTACTATAACCAGTTTTACCATACAAGATTCATGTTAAGTTACATCTAACACCAATATCTAGCCAAGGAGATCCATTATATTAAATACTATAAAACATAGAAGCTTCATACATCATAATAATGTTACCATAAATAATACGCGCGTACAAACCAACATCATAACTCTACAAAACATCAGATCCCTAAACCGTGAAAATCAATACATATTTATAGGGGTGGGGACTTTCCCTACAACGCCCATGCACCTTCCAAAAATAGGCTAAATGCTAATAATAGCCATGCACCCTTACATAAGAAATAAAAAAGCATGCAAATGCTAATAATAGATCTCCTATAGTTTACTCTTAGTATAGATCCTATTATTATCTCAAATCTCTGCATGGTGCTTGATCTTACACTTATCCAAAATAACGTTGGTGTAGTCTGCAAGTCTCCATACCTTTGCATGCTCTGCACTCTATGTCCCAAAAATAGCCTTATGTTGCAAATGGCTAAGTCCTATTTCCAAACTGTTCCTGGGTGCTCTCTTGTCTTACTATACTTGCATGCTCTTCCGCATGCCCAAAGATTATGTGCTTCCATACTTGAGCTACATTTCATCTGCTCAACATTACCCCACACTAATGTCATTGCTACCCCTAGAAATGGGTAATCAAAACTTATATATCCAAGAATAAAGAATAATGAATGAAATAATAGGTTACTCAAAAAAAATAATGAAGAACTACTTAAGGCCTTGCTCTTTTATAGGCAAGATTAAATCTAGATACTCATTTTTAATCTCTACTTCTAATGCGTGCATATCACTCAATGCTTCACCTATCTTATATGAGACTCCTGTCACTATGGATTCTAGCTCATCATGAGCAATATTTTCTTTCCCATTCTGTAAGATCCGAACAATGTTGGCCATGCTTGAGACCATTCCCTCCATGTAATCCATTTTCTACGCAATGAGCTTCCCAATTTCGTTCATTCTTTCTTTGTGTGGATCTTGGGATTTTGCAAGCACTTTGCAACTTTTCTTCTAATAGAGAAAGCCTCTCTATGTGCCCAAGCATCTCATTCTTCACTACCTTCAGGACATCATTATCCTCTTCAATTGTTCGTGTCCTAATAATCGAATCTGGAACTGCACACATATAGAGCTTGATCTTCTTCCTTTAACTTGTCATTTAGTTCCTGTAACAAGGATTCATAACTCACAACTTTACTTGCAATCATGGCCTTGGCCCTTGCTTCCTCATTTGTAGAATCCTTTGGTGTTAGCATATGCACGGGCCCTTCATTGACAACCAACTTTACCAGAGTGAGTATGTAATACATTATAGAAGGAAACTTTTCTGGAACTTGTGATTCCATGTGTGACCTTACCTTTAAAATGTCATCTCCAATTTCCTCTGCCATACTAACCAAAGATTCCACCTTTTCCTCATCCCTTTCCTTTTATGATGTCAGGTGCTTTATCTCCTTATAATTGTCCTTGTTTTCATCTATGAATTCCCTAACATTTTCTGCTCTATCTATGTTTCTGTGCGCAACCTATGCATATACTTTAACCAAAGAATTTATCACCTACTCATCCGACATGAAAGTGGGCTTGACATTCACATACCTAACATGGGGCACTTTCTTCATCTTGGGTTAAACACATGACTCTTCAGATACGTTGAAATCAGACTCGCCAATATGAGTATGCATAGACTAAGATAATTGTTTACTTGTGCGTGTGTTCACCATCTTTGCGTCCATGAGCTCACACCCATACAAATCCTTAGGCTCCAAAGTGCTTTGGAACCATGCGTGCATGATTTTGATTTTATCATCCACATACCCAACTGCAAGGGTCTTATAGTCTTCATCCTCCTTCCCTTTCTTAGTGTGCTCATCTTTTGGAATCTGGGTACCAAAGTCTAGTACTGGTCCTTCACCTTCTTTTGTAGGATGGGGCGGGTATGAAGGATCACCTTTTTTTTTCTGGACCTGTCTCCTTCAGCTCCTCCTCATCCTTCTTTGTTTCTTCTCCTCAAGGCTCCTTTGTGTTCTAAGGTTGTGTCAGAGTACTTGGTGCGCTTTCCCTAGATTCTTCCTCTGTAAGTTTATACCTATGCCTTTTCGTCTTTTCTGGTTCTACCTTATAAGGTGAAGTTCTAGATGATCTCCTTAAGGGATATAATGTTACCGCACCCTCAACCCTTGTTCTTTTGATCACCCCTTTAAAATGAGGCTCCTTAGTGGTTTGATTTTCATCTATCTCCATTTTACCTGTCTCTAACACTTCATCCTCTTGTTTATGCAATGGAGGAGTCACCTTGCACTCTCTCTTCTCTCCAACTGTAGGCTGTCTTCTACCCCTGTGTTCTAGGCCACCAATATATTTAAGAAGTTCTTCTTCTTCTCCTTCTCCCTCATCAATGGGAAAAACATCTTCTTCCCCTAAGGTTCCCACAATATGTTTTCCCTTGGGTGGTCCATGGAGCTTGAATTCATTCTCCAAATATTTCATGTTTTGTAATTTAGGCTTCAAGTATATATACACTAGATCTACACCCAACTTTCCAATGGTCAAACTCACAACCTTTATGTTAATATCATCTAAGATCAACCTTTCAATATAAGAAGTCTTACCTAGATAAATGTAATACTTGGACTCAGTGTGTGGTAGTCATAATCTACCTTATCAACATTGAACAACAACCTATGCACATTTGCGAACCTATGTAAAGATGCTTGAAAATAGCTTGAAGTGAAGTCATATGACAACTTACACCAAGGGCCTCATTTTCCATCCTTCATCTTGAAGCTCCCAATACAGAAGTGTTGATACACTAAAAACTGTACTTGTTTATCCAATACTGAAGGTAACTCATTGGGTATCCTCCATTATTCATCAAACGTGGTGCGTAAGTGCTCATACCATATTTTTTCCTTTTGCTTGAAGGGCCCACTCGTTAATCCATCACAAGTATAGTTTGAAAATATTTCTTCCAAGGAATTATTCTCTTGAGAAAACTTCCACATATTATCTTTTGACCCATTGAGAAATCCAATTTCAACAAAGACTAATGACATAAGTATAGCGTTAAAGCTTATTTTCTCACCTTATCGTGCTTCCTCAATTTTCTCAGCAGTGAAATTTGATGAGTTATATACAACACCTTCTGTCATCTTCTTTGCAACATGGAGCCAAGCCTTGTTTACCTGAGACCAACGCTCTTGATTTTTTATCTTTATCATGAGATGGGTTGCTTCCTAAATAAATGGATACTTCTATAATTTAGGGATGTCCATCTGGCGCCCTCCTTTAGTGTATCCAAGTGTTTTCTTTGTATTTTCTATGACCTCCTTGTCAATGAGGTGCTACTAAACTTAATACACATAATCCTTAGCCCTATAAAACTTCTAATCAAAGGCGTGGTGATCCTCATTCAGTGCCAAAAAAAATAGAAGAAGTCCTCATGGACTTTATGCATGAGCCATTGGTATAAATTTTTAGGATTGCCAAAATAAGGAAGCTCATACAAGTGTAAAACTGCTATGGTCAATACATTTTCACCCGCATCGTCGTAAACCACCATGTCATCCACTTTTCTCTTTGAAGTCTTCACCACAAGAATTTTCTCCAAATCCTTCTTGGTATCCTTATTTCTATGATTGTAATCGCTAACCTCGCAGGGGTGAATGTGTGAATCCTACTCGCAGCCCATGAAAACACCTTCTGAGTATTACATTTCAAAAAATATACACTCAGTACATCTTTAACTTCACTTTCAACTTCATTTTTCTTCCTTATCCTTGTACCATCTCTAGGTGCTCTTTTCAGTTTCATAATAACTATAAAGGTGTTCTCTTTTACCTATTCCGAGATCTATAACTCAATTCCACATGCCCTAGCTCGAGACTACATACCCTAGTTTTAAACCAAACCCTAACTCTTCCCCACACACCTTTGATTCACTCAAACACTTCTCTAAATGGAGTGTAGACACCAAATTTGGGTCACACTCCCCTTGGCCCCCTTTAATAAATTAACGTAATATATTTAAACACATCATGACCCCTTTATCCCATATTAATATTCATCCTCACATTATTAATTAATTTAATTAAGTTAATTTCATCCTCACACTTTGACCTCATAATTACACCTCACCCTAGACCCATTCCAGGGGCATTTAACTCACAATGACAGAGTCATCATTCTCAGCACTGAGTCATCACTCCCAGTGTCGAGTCATACTTGACCTAACTAACTAAGAATTCTTCCTAAACCTAATTGGACTTCTTTTATGACCTTCCTACCTTTTCTAATGAGAACTCCACTTCCCTAAGTGGACTCAATAAAAATCACGCCAAAAATAGTAAAGATCTACCTATTTTTGGTAAACCTAGACTTTCATGCCTTAACCGATGCCAATTATCCCTCGACTGATGCCGGTCACCTAACCACCATCGGTTACCTTATATACACTATAAAAAATATTTACGTGGGTTGGTCAATTAGTTATTGGAGCCTGATTGCATTTATGCACAAATCTTTAAGCCCTCCTACATCCAGATGATGAACAAGCACAACTACAGTGTAAGACAAGCAACTAGTTCTCCTTCCCAAGCATTGGAATACTCACGGAAGCACATAGGCTATACTATTGCGACACTGGAATAAAACACTTCTTCTCCAATCAACCATCAACAAGTCACTTCAAGGATCTAAAAGACATCAAGTATGTACTGTGATTTTAATCATTTTTGCTTATTCCTTTTGTATATCTCTTGCTCCTTTTAGTAGTTTATTTCCTCTGTTGCCTGTACATCACCTTGTTCCCACCAACCAACTATCTAGCTATTCTAAGTGTTTTCACCATTCTAAACCTACTTCTTAGTATCCATGAGTCTTCTCAGCCATATTACGACCCAAGCCATGCTACCCTCACTCTCTGTACAATCATAAAGAGCCTAAAAATCTCTTTTTTAACAACTTACTACCTATTGCCCCTACCAAGATCGGTTCCTTGAATGATGTCGGTTTAGCCCCCCTACCAACATCAGTCACAAGACTGATATTAGTCTCTGTGTTATCTCATATTCTATTACCAAAAAGCTTCCCACTCACCCAAAACCAACTTAGACCTCAACCAATCAGCCCCAAACCATTACTGGACCTTTGACAGATCTGTACGACTTGAACAAACCATGATTCTAATTAGGTTTAGTGTTATTTTAATATCTAGAAATAAAATATATTGTATTTTATGTATGAGATACCTAAATCATTACATTACAATATGAATTATTTATTTCAGTTTCTTATTTACATTGAATTGTATTAAACATAGGATTAACAACCATTCGAGGAAGCATCACGCTTCCTAGAACTAGCCTTGCTAGGAAGCCCTTTGACTCTTGCTATTTAATACTCTTTTGGTGGTCTTGTTATGCATCTATAGGTAGTCCTTCCCAGACAAAAAGGAGTTATCTATGATGAACTTGGATAAAGACAGTAACACACGCATTCAACATTCGACCTAAATATCACAAGTATTCCTCCTTGACTGTTACCTTATCTGTTTTATCGTACAACTTATTTGGTGAAACATTTTGGCACACCTGGTGGGACCCATTTGGTTTCTTTTTCATTATTCATTCCTAGGTGAATCATTGTGTGTCTATTTCCTTTTAAAACAATACACATTAGATTTTCTCGCTTGGAACATTCTGTTTCTTCTGCTGGTCTTAGTGAAACTCGTATTTTAGACTAAAAAGAATGATTCTTTCTATTTTGTATTGCATTAGTGAAAGAAATACACTTACCTATTCATCATTTATCTCATCTAATTTTATTGTGGATTTGGGTCTAAAATATTTTCATATCATTTCTAAGTGTTATATCTATAGCTCATTTAAAAATTGTGGGTAACCTATATGTTGGTAGTCATGCCCAGTTGATGGTTGAAAAATTGAACCGTAGTGCACACTTTTTCTCTACACCAAACCACTAAAAATAAATTACTCATTTTCTTAAACAACAGCCAACCTGGAAGAAGCTGTCAATGATCACACGATCAAAGGAATGATAGTGGGCTCCAAATTTGTTTCTTTGTCTAGTTATTATCTCATAGAAAGAATATCCCTCGCCAAAACTTACCTGAAACTATCCTTAGTTTTTGGATTTTCATAGGGCACATTTATCAAACCAAAAACTCTAGTTTGTCCATAAGTTAGTCCTAAGTGGCATAAGCCGGAACATAAAATCCACCACATAGGATTTCATGTGTGCTAGTTTTTACTTGATCTGTGTTTTGAGGTGTGAGTTTATTTTCCTCATTCTTATCTCCCTTCACACTCCATAATAATAGTTGGTGTATTTTGAATCTTTTTGTGTGTGTTATGGTCAATCATTTCCATACTCAGGTTTCTGGGTTGGTCTTTTATTTGATCTAAATATCCAAATTCACATTTTTCCATCTTTTCACAAATTTCACAGTGACCGGTGTCGGTGCAATGACCATAATTGATTTACTCTTCTAACTCTCATCAACTTACTAATTGTTGTCAGTTTCCTACTGTTTTGATCATTTTAACCAAAGGATAATTCATTACATTTTTTCTGTATGAGGTTTTCTCAGTTATCCTACCATATCTCTGTGTCTTTGAAGTCACTATTAAAGTCCATATCTGCTTCATTTTCATCATTTATTGTCACATTTACAAATCTTTTTATTTTCCATAGTAACCAGTATCGGTCCTATGGATAGCATCGGTTACCCTCTATCACCGACATTGGTTACCAAACTGCCATCGGTCTCTGTGTTTTAATTTTTCAGTTAAAAGAGAACTCAGTTGTCACCTTCTAGAACCATCTTATCCATTCCTTTTGTACTCTTGTTCCATGTACGAAGATCAAATTACTAGGCCTACTATTAGTCACAAGGTTCTAACGCGTAGCAAAGCCAACGACCTCGTGTTCCATGATAGACTTCAACAACTCCTACCTATCCCATCGCCACCTTCCATTCTATCACATATGGATCCCAGTCAGCCTATTACCATTAGTACCAGTGATGTAGAGTTTGCAAGAATCCTTGATCAAAACCCCACTACTTTACAATATTATTTATCCCAATCATCCACTCGAGATTCATCAGGGAATCTTGTATATGACATGCTTGTGTCCATTCCTCCTACCATTACACCCTATTCTACATTAGCTACTACTAGCTCAGCCTTACCCTCTTCCACCTTACCACATGTGGCATCCCAACTTGACCCTACATCATTGATATCTACTGTACCTACAACATATGTCGTGCCTTTGATGTTAGATAATCATGTGATGTCAACCATTGATTTATCAATTGCCTTGAGTGTAGGCCTATTTGCACCTGCCACCTCTCATATACCTATTGCATCTCAGCCAACCATGGTGTCGGTAACCCATAATCCCTTCCAAAATATTATCCTCTCCATCCCACATTCTCTTCCTCCAATTTCTACGAGAGTCATTACATCCACTCCACTTACCTACTCTTATCACCAATAACCCCCTATTTCATCTATCACTTACTCAGGATACTTGCCACCTACATCTATTCCTCCCTCACTATATTCATACTTAGCACCTCCAGATACTAGGATTCCACCCACATCATACCTTCATCATCTACCCCCTTATACTAGAGGGGGTACCCAGTCATCATAACCTACTAACGATCTTATCAAAATGATGATGGAAAATATCCAAACATTGGAGGCATTGGTATCTAGCTCACGTAAATCTCTAACATATGACAATATTTTTAATTATCCCATTCACCCATCCATTCCGATTCTTCCATATCATATGCATTGGGAAATTCCTAAATTCAATTGATTTAACAGCAAAGAAGACCTATAACAACACTTGCAGTATTTTAAACATGACTGTTATGTGATCGCTAATGATGACACTTTTATCTTGAGAAGATTCCCAATGTCTTTGACATAACCTGATTTGAATTAGTATAGTCCTCTTCCAAGGCACTCCATTTTCTCATTCATCCAAATAACTCAATCTTTTCTAGAGAAATTTTCTATCAACATTATCAAGAATATTCACTGATGACCAACTTGTATTCGACACATGCCAATACGAACACAAATATATTGCATAAATTTTATCACTCATTGGAAAATCCTAATACAACTAGCTCACATTTCAACTATCTCAAACTAATTTAATACAGTTGTTTACCAAGGCTTGTTCTAGGCACATCGCACCAAATCTCCAAGTTAAAAAAAATCTACATGTTCTGACAAGGAATTCACCATGGCCCGAAAACTTGGAAATTTGTGCCATTGAAGAGAATAAGATACAATTGCATGTAGCAAGGAATGTTGAATTTAAATCAAATTATACCTATTCTTCTTCCAAACCACAAAATAATTACTCCAAAGAAAAAGGATCCGCTAATGTATTTGTTTTGAAAGTCCGACCCATCTCAACCCATCCAACCAATTAAATCCTTCTTCCAACCTTTCTCCTGTTCAGTATTTCTCAATTCAAACGGGAGCAAACGAAAATACACTCCCATAGGAGAACCCTATCTCCTTCGGTTTAGAAAAACTTATAAAAGCATGGAGTAATGACTCTTCCACCCATCAACACCACATACTGGCTTTTGACCCCTCTTGTCCTATGCCTACGTGGTACAAAGAAAATTACTAGTGTAACTATCATCGCATTAAAGGCCATAGCGATAGTAATTTTATAACTTTCAAAAAATATCATCCAACAAATGTTAGATAGTGGAGATGTTTTTTTGGATAACCCTAACACACCGGAAAATTAGAACCTTCACATCTTCAAGAATGTCATTCCTGAATCACACTACCTGTCATCTAACTAAACCAGTAAAAACTTCGATTAATGATAGTAAACATGTTCATGTGGTTCCTGTTGTTTTTGACATCATACCAGCTCTTCCTCAATCTCCTCCTACTCCATCTATCAGAGGATATTCTTACAAAAGCCCCTTTTTCCATGGATAGGATTTATTTCATCCACTCCTTTACCCTCAGAGGAGTCTCCCTTATATCCCCCTTCACCCATGGAGGAGTCTGCCAATATTTGCAGATGCAGTTTCCCCACTCACCTCTCAACCTAACAAACAACCCACAATATTTACTCTTCTACCCATTGAGAGAGTCATGTTTACCTTCCTCTTTTCCAAAATGATGAACCTACCTCATCCTACTTATCATCTCCCCTACCCATAGGGGATCCATTAGTATTGCTCCTTTCGAGTGGTGATAATTATCCATTAAATTTAAAGGATAATGTTGATTTTCATGTCCTCTCTTTTACCCACAGATTCTGAAGCCAACCATTTCCCTGTCTCACAGACATTGTTTACATGGATTACTACAAAATTAAACATCATCCCCCCTACAATGGTGTCATTTTAACATTTTTCTAACCACTTGGATTATGTCGACAATTCCATGCTTTGGGGATACCTTCGGTTACATTTTTCAACTTAGATACAAATGTTATCTTTTTGATACTTCCACAATCTATCCAAAGGTGTTTCAGAAAACCAAACCCATCATGCCTATACTAGTTGTAGTAACCTCTTCTTCATCACCCTCACCCACACCTAAACCTTTACCATCAACATGATTTTTTTTTCATTTCGCTTAAAGCCTTTACCTACATCTATATATTCCTCCATGTCGAAACCCATTTCCACATTGGGAGTCATGACCGACATCAATCCTGATTACATCCCCTTATTAAACTGGATTTAGCCATGTCTTCACAAGCTAACACAAAGACTATTTCCTTCATCTAAGAGGGAAAACCAACCTCTTAGGCCACATACACCAGTTTCTACCACTAACCCTCTATCACCTTCACCGCTTCCATCTATCCTAGGACCCCACCCATCAATCTTGACCAAGTATATTTCTACCCAAGGTAAACCAAAAGCCCAACAAACCACCTCCTTTTCACGATCCTTTGCTACACTCAAATTACCTACACAGCTTACGCCTTCACCGTCACCTACATCCTTCCTACCACCTATGCCTACACCACTTCGAGTATCCTTATCATTACCTATGATATTCACTTCTCTTCAACCAGTACCTTCCTCCTTGGCTCTTCCAATATCCTTCACCACACCTCCATTATCACCTTGGTTAACTCGTCTCCTTCTACCATCTGCCTTCCCTTATAAATCACATAGTTCTTCTTCACCTTTACCAAGAAGGTGCAACCAAAGTTCAAAAACTCACTACCCTCTAAAGGGGTAGTTAAACATAGACCACCTTCAACCACTAGTTCACCTGCTACATCTTTACCCAAAAAGGTGCAATCCAAACCTAAAACCATACTACCTACCAAATAGGTGCTTAGACTAACTCAACCTCTGATTCCACCAACTATGGTGCCTCTCCCACCAAAATAACCCACACTTCCATCTAGACCCATACTTACTTCTTATTTTTATCCATTGGCAGGGTCTTACGCCAACATCTTATCTAACCTTTGTCATCACATTGCCACCACTTAGACCTTAAAACCCACTCAAACCTAAACCATAAGGGTTTAACAAAACAAAAATTTGTGCTTACCATCGTGTGCCAGGGCATGATGTGGAAAACTATATGGTTCTTAAGACTATTCTTCTCCAACTATGTCCTCCCGAAGAAAACTTTGATGATGATGATATTTTAGATGAGGACCCTATTTAACCTTCACTTGTCATCACACATCCTCATCCCTTACCTATTCAGTGATCTTCATCTCCCCCTCCACAACCCTTTTATCCCCCTTCAAAATTTGAGATCAATATGGTCTGCATAAGAGAGCTAGCCAAACCTCTGCCAAAATGCCAATGTGCTACATTTTTTTCACAAAACTAGTATATGCCTACACCATATGTTTTCTCATCTTGTCTCTACACCTATCATGAATTACTTTCTCCTTTACCACATATTAATATGGTTAACATTTTGAATCTATCCCATAAAGAAAAAGGAAAGGAGAAAACAACCAACTCATCTTCCACTCTCTTACCCAATATTCCATCTGTACCTACACCAAAATCACCATCCACGGACCCACATACCCTATTTTTGACAGTTACCCATCATACAATGATTAAAAAATTACACCAATCTCCTCTCAAAATGTCTTTTTATGACCTGGTCCAAACCTTTGATTCTCATCGACATGCCCTCATTGAGGTTATACAATCTATTGAGGTTTTACCTAATGACCCTACTCTTGTGGCATCCATTATCACTCCTCACCATGTGGCCTCTCTCACCACTTCATCCCCTTCCTCTGTACCCACCAACACTCATCAAGTACCCACTCTCAGTTTCTTTTATGACGAGATTGTACCTCTCCAATCAGATGATCTTGATTTTGCCCTATTAATTTACATCTACATTAATAATATATGCATTCAACGCTTTATGATTGATGACGGTGCCAATATAAACATCATTTATTCCCATGCGTACAACCAAATGCACACATCCCTGCTAATTGCATGCATAATAACCGAGTTATGTTGCGTTCATTCAACGATGCCATGAATTCCACCCTTAGCACCATCATTCTCCACATTCACGTGGGCCCCTGTACCATTCCTAAATTATTCTGTCTTAGAGGGGGAATTACAGTACAACATGATGCTTGGCTAACCATGGATCCATGCCATGGGGTGTGTTCCTTCAACCTTAAACTGTTGTTTAAAATTTGAACATGAAGGACACAACTATACCATTCCAGTCAAACCTTTACCATTCAAGACCCGTAACATGTTGTATCGACCCAATGATTTCCTTATAAAAGTTAAGGCATATACCACCACTACCACTTCCCCTTCACCCACGGCCCCATCCACCAATGTTGCCACTACCTCTTCCACAACTCACTCCTCTATTCTCACTACTGCCACATCTTCTACAACTAACCCATCTACTTCTCAACCAAACAATGATTCTTCTTTTCAATTTTCTAGCAATTCATCCATTCCCGCTGCCCACATATCAACTACTGATCCCTTAGAAGGTATTTTTTGATTCCTCACTCTAGGGGAGTGCCACCTTTATAATATTGACACATTCCTTACTCCTCAAGAGTATGGTAAACTTCACCAACATCCCTACTATGATCACCGCATATGAGAGGTTTTCCCTTATGGTCGTCCACACCTTCGCACCAACTTAACGTATGGGGGAATTGATACTTCTACCTACTCGCTTAACCCACCTTTCCCAAACTCGACCATTTTCATCTGAACTTGAATCTCTCGCCAATTTTTTCTTCTCCCACACCTTCCTCCATCAATGTGCTTAGAAGGGCTTTGGATTTGGTTTCTATGAACAAAGCTACATGTTATCCTATAAAATGGAAAGGGGAAATTTTATAGGTAACCATACCAAATATTTGTTTTGGTCCCCTGAGAAGGTCTACTAATGTTCAAAATGGCTTCAAATTTCCCTTCCAAAAATCAAGTTTTAAAGAACTTAGCCATTTTTTCGGCCTTTTGAGTAGGGCACAAAAATTGTTGTTTCAACACCAAGAAAAGTGTGCCCCTTTGAAGATCCTTTGGCACCCTAAAATGCATGTCAACATGACAAGATCTACACCCTTAAGGTGCCAGGAGTGACATGTCAACCTCCTCAAACCTGCACCAAAGAAACACACACAAGGCATGAAAATTGATGTGTCGGAACATAAAAATGTGTACCCCCTTTTCCCCTTGGCATTGAAAATGTCATGTTAACACTTTCTTAAGTGCACCCAAGGCATTGAAATCTTGGTGTCAACATCTTTCATCCATGCCAAGGTGCAATCTCCTCCATGTCGACGATTCACCAACCATGCCAAAGGTGGTTGGTGATGTAATAAATGCACATTTTTCGATATATAGGCTCACTTAACCTATCATTTTCACAAATTAAAAAATTGAGAAAAGTTTTTTTCTCTATGCTTTTCAGTTATCCTCATTAGCCTCACATGTCGTTCCTCATGTTTATGGATCCCACATCTGTCCTTCATCATTATATATATCCTGGTAAGTGGTTTCTGCCCATCTCATTGTTGTTTGTGGTTTTTATGTTAGGATAAGTGATTAGGGTTGTATGTTAATTACAATGAACCTAAAAAATGAATTTAACAAACCAATCAGCCAGCTAAAAACCCCTCTTCCCCCTCATTCTAGATCTACAAATTTGGAAAGCTCTGCCTCTGAAAGAACTCCAAACCAAAAGAGAGGAAATCAAGAATTCCTTAAAAGCAGCCCTATTTTCCTTTGGTGTACCATTTCTTCATGTTACAATACACACAGTCACACCATAGGCACACTTCCCACCCATGCAGCATGAACTCTTTCTGCGCGATGAAAACAAACGCTCAGCAAATATTTAAGAGCGCAGGCGCTTGCGCAAATGTAATGACAACAACATTATATGTTGTGTAATCCAAATATGCACCACGTAAAACCAAACCCTTGGCGCGCCTAACCTCTATGCAACATCTCTTACATCTCCGCCTTGGCGCGCCCTGAACGCATCTAACACCAAGCAAATCTGCGCCCCGCCAAAACACTTTCCTAGGGTGCTGGCACAACTTCCTCAACACCAACATTGCATGTTGTGTATAGCTAATCTACGCCATGCCCCTTTTGGTGTTGCCTTCTATCATGCAACACCCCTCAAAAGTGTGCCTTACTTTTTGAAGCCTCTGTAGTTTGCAGTGAAACTACGCCTTGCGCCCATAGGCTTATAAATTGATCATTTTTCATTTTACAAGTTTTAAACTATGAATAACATGATGGTTGACATGGCTCTCCTATGTTGGACCTCTCTAATTCTCTATGCAGAACAACAATATCCACCCTCGAGCTCACACATGTCTTCATCTATCAAGAAGCCAACTAAGTCTAAAGGAAAAGTTAAGTTGACAGAGCAAGAAATGAAATATAAATATCAGAGAGTAAGGCTGCCTGACTCGCTTATAGAATGCTCTCTCGACATCAGAGACTTCAAGCTGGGACACATAGATATGGATGACTTCTGGGAAAGAACCACAAAGGTTACCGGTGGCCCATGGATGGAAAAACTGGTAGGCAATAGGCTACACTTTGCAGCAGGACTCCCAGTAAGTGCTATCAATAACGAGTTCATCATGTTGGTGGCCCGTTGTTATAATAAAGACACAAGGTGTGTCAAAGGTAGGGAAGGCAAGGTGATCATTAACCTCACAGCTCGACGCTTTGAAGTCATGTTGGGCATTCCTCACCATAGCCAATATGTGGCAGTAAGCTAGGAAGACTACACAAATACTTGGACTGACAATGAGGACAAGTGCATTCATATGATGAACAAAGTTTACCTGAAGAACAAAAAGGTTGTGTGCAGATGGCCACAGACCATCCACCGTAGTGACTTCTCAGAGGAGCTAAGTGATACCATCACTTTTCTCAGTAGATTATTTGGGCTCCCTGATGCCTATTACTTTCACAAATGGATGCTCAGGTACTTAGAGACCATGAGCAAGAATGTTCCTGAGCAACGTTTTGGCTAGGGAGAGATTATCAGTGATATTATCTCGCAACAACTCCAACAGGTTTCAATGACTAGGAGGTTCTATATGAACTCCTATGTCGTATATGCCGCTGCCTTAGAGAGAGAATACCCGGGACTGATTCAAAGTGGGGTATGACCTTAGGTCAAGATATATGAGTACTATTGGGAGCTAAGGCTCGAGGCCAGTATCGCCCAGTTCAACAAGATCAATGAAACCTTCTTCTATGAGGTGATCTGCCTAATGAGGCTAAACATGAGACACTGTCAGACCAACATGAGCGTGGTCACAGCCACAAAAAAGTGGGGGCTTTGTTTACACAATTCCCCACCTTCACATATCTTAGAGCTGCCAACTTCCTGGGAGAACCAACAAGGTTGCCAAGGTATGCAGGTCCCAAGATGATCCTTCTGGAGATCTCAAGGCATCTAATTACATATCATGAGAAATGTATGAAAAGGAAGAAGGGTGGAACTCCTTTCCCCCTCACAGTTGATAGATACACTTGCGCCTCATTAGGTAAAGCCTGGGAAATCTTTGCAGAGCTAGAATTGCTCAACTTGAAGCATGATTTCCCAGTAAGGCCAACCTTCGACTACCGGGCTTGCCTCCCTAAGTCAAATATTGATCCCATCCATGTCCTAGAGATCGAGGACATATGGATAGATGTGAACCACAAAGTTGAAATTAGGCGAAAGGATCACTCCCGGCTAGCACTAGCGGAGATCATCCACTATGGAGTTGCCATCATCCCAAAATATTTCCAAGAAACTGATCAGGAAATTGATCAGGTTTACCTTGACACAGATGGGGATGATTGGCCATTTATAAGCATCGATAGGACCAAGGCACCCAATACCATAGAAGAAAGGGTCCAACCCATGCTACAATGCACCGAGCATTGGTGCAAACGAAATGGTCCCATCTACCTTGGGATGGATTTCACTACTTCTCCCTTAGGAAGATCACCTCCCAAGCCAGATCACTTGCCAAAGGGCAAAGGAAAGGATGAAGTTGGAGAGTCAAGCAAGTAGGAGAAAGCTCCTGATAGCCCTCCTTTTGCCTCAAAGTAAATAGTGGACTTAGTGTCCCTAGGAAAGGAAGAAGCGACAGATGTTCTAATAGACACATCCACTCAGGATGTTGTCACAGTTACAACTGTGGAGATGCCCACCATTCCCTCTTCTACTCCACCTTCTCCTTGTGTCACTCAGGTAACCACTCCTTTGGTTGTGTCTTCTCCTCCGTCTTCTTCCCTTCCATCTCCCACCTCTTCCATATTTTCCTCCCTTGCAGATCTGCCACTTGGTATCCCCTCTATCCAACTACAGATCCCTTCCATCTCCATGTCCTTCTCTTCCCCTGTAGTGACTCCGGGCCCTGTGAACACTAGTGCATTGGACTCTTTATCCATGCCACCACCAAGTGTTTCCACTTTCTTCCTCGAGTCCACTACAGTTGCTCCCCCTTTCACCCCCATTTCCTCTTCTTCTTTCGATCTCGATCCCCTAAGTCCTGGTTAGATCTCTGACCACCTGAGTCAACACAAGAGGAAGGTCCCCATTGCAGCTATGGACTTCTCTTTCATTCTGACAAAGGGACCCAAGAAGTAAAAAGCATTAACTCTCTTCTCAAAAAGTGCCTCAAGAGAAAGGGTCATGGAGATATCCTATCTGGATCCCATAAATAAGAAGGAAGATCTATCTCCTACATACTTCATAGTGACTCAAGTCACAATGGGAACATCATCCGAAAGCCTACAAGGAGAAGCCTTGTCAGCTGTTGATGCCCTCTGCAAGAAGCTACAAGAGGCCAAAGAGGAGAAGAGAGTGCTAAAAGATCATAACAAACATATCCTCCAAGCTTTGCAGAAGATGGGAAAAGCTCCTTCAACAACTACTACAGAACCTAATCAAGCTACCAGCCAAGAAAAAATAAATGAATACATAAAGTTTACGGAACATGGTACATCTATGTCATCCTGGATTGAGAAGATCCTCCAGAATGGTCACGTGGTAATTGGTAGTTTCACATTTCTGCACCAAGATATAACTCAAGGAAATAAAGAGCTACAAGCAGTAGCAATATCCCTTTCTGAGGAGTTGGATAACACTAAGTTACAATAGGGAACATTCCAGACCATTGTTAACTATTTGGTTGATGACCTATTAAAGGTCAGTGTTATCGATCACTCGTGGGCACATTATAAAGCTCTCACTGCTTTAGATTACTGAGTCGATCAAATGGAATTCATCCTGGAAAGAATCGACAAATTCAAGGAAGAAGCCTTGGATGCACTACACAACATGGAGAAAATAGTTTCAAAAATGTCTCCCAGACTACTCAGTGCATCTTATGAGTTAAGAGAAGCATATGACACATTTCAGCACTTCAAGGCTATTGTCTCTCAAGTCTGGCATAAGAGGTCACTTTCGATAAGAGTCCATCAACAACCTCTTAGCCTGCTGTGACTTTAAAGGCTTTTTGATCGATGTAAACGAAGAGTACGTTGATTTTCATGACAAGCTCAAAAATGAGAAAGAGACTTGCGAAGTGATTCGTGACCATTTCAAAGGTCCTGATCAGTATCAACTTCAGAAGATAATCAACAAGTTTTTAGAGTATTGGGTGTAGTGCCACATTAACTCTCCTGAGCCTCAGCCAAAAGCTAAGTTTGAGCTGAGAGACGATAATGAATATCTTCCTCTGGGATTGATTTTCCATTTTTGTAAAATATCTAAAAGCATGTTGGCACACACGATGACATCATCCATGTTGCACCATGGGATGTTGCCATCCTAAAAATTGCCCCAAAGTCAAGTTTTGACTTTTAGATATTTTGTAAATAAGTGGTTGGCTTCTTTTTGTCTTCTTTCTCCTCCTCTTTCTATACATACTGGAATACTTGTTGTATTCTGTGTGGATAGTTTTGTATAAAAAAGAGAAGTGAGGAGATAAAGACTTTGTACTTTCTTGTAATAGAATAAAATATTAATACATACATTGAGACTTTGTGCTGAATTTATGTGTTATGTGCATTAGATCTCTCTTAAGTTAGATTTGTGTTTCTATTTTGTTGGATTATTTCTTAGCTTTGTCATTTGTTCATCAGTATTTCTTTATTTTTTTATGCAAGTAAGTTTGGCTCTGTTTACTACCAGCCCAAATCATAAACCTTCTAACCTTTCTATTTTGGAATTCATTTCTTTTGTCCCTTTAGAGATATCCTTCCTCTGTTCCTCCCCTCTCACATTTCTATTCTTCATTTGGAACTACCTCTACTAAGATGAGATCCCAAATCCCCCTGAAGGTAGAATACTATAAGACTTGCATAGGTTCCTATCGGTAGAATAGCAATAAACCAGTTTCACTTTGCTGTCTCAAAGAGGGGCTATGCCTTGCACACTGTTGGCTTGTTTCCCCACAATCTGCCCATCTGACATATTTTCAAATCAACACTACCATACTATCATTTAATGCACCAATCGTAATCATAAAGACTGTACTGGTATTGGATTTTCTGAACCATCTCCCAAGAAATCCTGAGTCAAACTCATTGAGGATGATAAAATTCCCCACCCCATTCACCAACTTCACCACCTTCACCTACGGAGTATATGGATCTAGAATCCATTCCTCATAAATTTTTTTTTCGTGAACACTATTTCTTTGGGACCTCTTACTTATCAACAAGATGGTGAGGCTCCCTCTTCTCTTCCCTTCTTATATCCATACATGATTGATGATGATACACCTTCTATTAACATCATTCAATGTAAGGACGATGAGTCTATTCTCACCTACCTTGGTGCAAAAGATTCTTATATTTATCGATCGTTACCTTTTGAGACACAAACCATGTTGAATGAATCAACCATTGAAATCAATATTCATACTCAGGACAACCCACACATTCTAAAAATAGGCTAATATTTAAATGTTTCTAAACAGGAAGCTTTTACTTCTTTCCTTCGAAATCATAGAAACACTTTTTCTTGGTCCTATGTGGATATGCCTGGTATTGACCCAAATATTGTGGTCCACAATATCATAACTATTCCTGAGGCCAAATCCATGAAAAAAAAGCTATGAAAAATGCATCCTCACATTTCCCTTCTTGTCAAAGAAGAACTCAAGCACCTTCTTTCGATTTCCTTCATCCTACCCATTGATTATCCCTAATGGATCTCTAACATTGTTCCTATCACAAAAGTGACAAGGGGGAATCTACATTTGCATGGATTTTGATGACCTTAACTTAGATTTCCCCAAAGAAAATTTTCCTTTACCCAGTATTGACCAACTAGTTGATCTCACCAGCGGCCATGAGATGCTATCACTCATGGATGGTTTCTTAGATTATAACCAGATATTACTCACCCTGAAAGATCAACACAAAACTACCTTCATCACTCCTTGGGGGAACTTATGCTATCATGTCATGCCCTTTGGCCTTAAAAACACTGGTGCTACATATCAACGGGCTATGACTTATATCGTTTATAAAATTATGCATCGCATATTGGAATATTACGTTGACGATCTTCTTTCCAAATCCAAACATTGGGCCGAACAACTTATATTCCTTAAGGTCATCTTTGACTGTTTCATCAAGTATTGTGTTTTCCTTCAACATAGAAGTGTGACTTCACTGTTCTCTCTAGAAATATCCTTGGTTTCATCATTTATTTGCGTGGCATTGAATTTGATCCCTCTAAAATCAAGGCTATTCTCAAAATTCCTTCACATACTAACCTTCTTTAATTTTGTAGTTTGCAAGGAAAGTTGCATTCTATTCGTCGCTTTATTTCGCAACTTTATAACCACTGCCATCCATGTCATCATCTCCTCAAAAATGATGTCTCTTTTAAACGGGATGATGAATTTGACAAAGCCTTTGATGCTTTAAAACAATACCTCCTCCAACCATCTGTACTCACTACCCTTAAGGATGACTAACCGTTTTACCTTTATATTTCTTCTACTGATCATTCCTCGTGTACCACACTCACTCATCGTGATAAGAAGCATAGCAAACACATGGTCTATTATAAAATCTGTATGCTTTTAGACTACGAAACTAGATATACTCATTATGAAAAACTTTTCTTAGATGTAGTTTTTGTTGGCACTAAAATTTGCCATTACCTACTCAACCAAAAACCTTTGTTGTCACAAATACCGACCCCTTACATTATATGTACGCTAATCCCTACTAACATTAACATGTTGCACATTGGCTCATACTTCTTATAGACCTAGATCTCGAATTCATCCATAAAAAATCTATCAAAGGAAAAATAATTGTTGACCAACTCGCAGCCACACCTCTCTCTAGAAATCAATCTTCTAACTTTTATTTCCCTGATGAATCCATCATTATCCTCTCTTTGGACGATACCGTTTACCACATTAAATTATTATTCAATGGTTCCAAATATTAGCATGAGGGTGGTGCCAGAGTTATCCTCATTCTTCTCGACAACGAGCATATGCCATTATATTTCAAACTAGATTTTGATTGTACTAACAATATCACCGAATATGAAGTACTCGTGTTAGGTCTTTAAGCTGCCATAGCCTTAGACGTTAAATAAATTAATATTTTTGGAAAATCTCAACTAGTTGTGAACCAAGTTAATGGTATATAATAGTGTCATAATGATATATTTCAAAATTATAAACATCATGTTGACATACTTTTGACTACATTTGACCATTATGAACTTCATACCACCCCGTGTTCCACTAATAAATTTGTAGATACCATGGCCTGTCTGGCTTCTCAAATCCATGCTTCACCCTTCAAATCAAAAATATTTGTCACCATATAAAGGTTGCAATCACCTTCTTATCTGATTCAAGACATCAACCTTGTAGGAAACATTAAAACTGACCCACATGACCTTTGGTATAAGTAGTTTACTGACTACCTTTCCCTTTCCATTCTGCCTCCAAATCTTACTGGCAATGGTCAACGAGCCTTTATCAAAAGTGTTTCTCTCTATGTCATCATGGGTAATATTCTTTATAAATGTGGTTTTGACACTATCCTCTTACGATGTCTTACAAGTTTTGAAATTCCCTACACCATTAAGGAAGTTCACGATGGGATTTGTGGTGGTCACTTCAGTGGCTTAGTTGTTGCTAAGCATATCCTTTTCTTGGGATATTACTAGCCAACCCTAAACCATGATTGTTGTGACTATGTCAAGCATTGTGTGAAGTGTCAGCAACATGCTTAATCTTCATCACACTCCTAGTCATGCCTTACAGGTCGTACGAGACCTTTGGCCTTTCTCTCAATGGGGTTTGGATATTGTCAGAGAGATCAATCTTCATTCTTCCCAATGTCATCAATGGATTATTACCACTACCGAATATTACACTAAATTGGTGGAAGCCATACCTCTTATTTCTACAAAGGTAAGAAAATATATGAATTCGTCAATCATCACATCATTTTTTGCTTTGGTTTTCCTCACCGCCTCATCACTGATAACAAAAAACAATTAAAAAACAAAACCCTATGGAAACTCTGTGATGCCTTCGACATTAAACTTAGTTTTTCTTCACCTTATTATCCTAAAAAAATGGCCAAGTGGAATCAACCAAAAAAACCTTAAATTTTTTTATTATGAATGTGGTTGATGATACTGGAAAGGACTAGCACATGCTATTGTTGTGAAAATGTGCAACAAGGAAATTGACAATTTCCAAGCACGACAATGATACCCCAGTGTTAATTTTTTCAAGTCTCATCATTCCAAGACACCTCGGGTCAAATCCATCAGTTTGATCACCCCCTATTTGATGTCAAATTTGTACCCTAGGTGATTCAGGAAAGTCTACTTATTCCCCCTAGGTGATTTTAGGGAGTTCTAAGAAAAAACACTATCTCATGGCAGTATAGGAAAGGGCTATCACTGACCTTCCTAGGATCAGATCAACCCCCTTGGAGTGGAACAAAAGATAAAAATAAACATGGAGGTGAATGAAATACCTTAGAACATAATGGAAATGATTTTTGAAGGTTTGGGGAAGTTTTGCAAGACTTGGAGCAGTCTGAGTAAAAAACAAGGTTCACAAGCCTAGGCGGTACACAGACCTAAAACAACCACTGAGCTTTAGAAGAAGATTTCAGGACCTCCAGATGGATTTAGAAGTAAAAAAAAACATCATTGGAAATAAGATTATACTACCTACATGATGGTAAAATAATATTTTTCACAACACCTTGGCGCATATGATTGACAGGCAATTTTTCTTAGGCACAAGTGGAGTATCAGATCAAAAATAAGATTTTTAGGGATCATATGGCCAAACAAAGACATAAATCCTAAATACATGGATTTCAAATGCCATTTCCAGTCAGTATCATATAAAATTTCACAAATAAATGCCACTGGGAGCTCAAGTTATCTTCGTTCCTAAGTTACCTTCTCAAATGCAGTTAAGGACTTAGTCATTTTTTGAGAGGAAATGTGTCAGCACCAGGAGCCTGGTGGGATTTCATGTCCCAAACGTCCCTAAGGTCAGGTACATTAGCCCTTGGAAAATTTTCCCAGCCCCCATTTGACCTCTAAGGCCCTCATATGACCTCCAAACTTGACATATCAGCCCCTAGGTGCTTATTTGGAGCATGCCTTCCCTACCGTCAGATCAGGTGCCACGTGTCAGCTCCAGGACCACCGTGGAATTTAATTTCCCTTTTGCACCTAAGGTGGGGGACATCAGACCTTGAAAAATTCACTCAGCCCCTCTGGGGAGTCATTTGGACACCCACGTGACTAAGTTTTAGACCGCAGGTGCATTTTTGGAGCATTTATTCCCTGCCGTTGGATCGGGCGCCACGTGTCACCTCCAGGACCACCGTGGAAACTGATGTCCCTTATGTACCTGAGGTGGGGGACATAAAACATGGAAAAATGCACATATCCCCCAAAGGGAGTCATTTGGACACCCATGTGACCAATTTCTAGCCCTAAGTGCTTTAAAGTAGCTTTTTCACCTTCATTCCCTGCCGTCAGATCGCCGCCACGTGTCGTCCTCTTGACCACCATGGTATTTGATGTACCTCACATCACTGAGGTCAGGGAAATCAAGTAATGAAAAATTCACCCAAGCTCCTCCTTCCATGATTTTAAAAAATTCAAAAAATCTAAATGTTGCTCAGTGCTTCCAACTGCTTCCACTCTTGTGCACAGACAATCTTCATCCTTCCTCTGCAACATTCTACCATCATTATGCCATTGAAAATTATCAAACCTGCTCAACCCAAGAACTTAAACACATTTACCAAAGCTATGTGTAGGTATCAGAAGGATTTTTCATCGAAACGAGAAGGAGAAATGAAGAACAAGAGGAAGAAAACAATGAAAATCTCCATAGCCTAAAAACGAAGATCTGAAGAAATATTGCAAGCCGGTGCATGAAACAACAAACCATTTGTTGCTGTTCATTAATTTTTCCAAGGCCATAAGAAAGACACCTTCAAACTCCCCCCTCATGTGACAAAGCATCCACAATGAAGAAATCTCCTTTCCGGCTCAACGAAGAAAGAAGTGGGATTTCCCATCAAACCAGTTGCTGGATTGAAGTAAGATCACACGTGAAGCACCAGAAGAAAAAAATCCACAACAAAAATATAATTTTCTTCACAAATGGAGGAGAAAACCAGACCTGCAATTTTGAGGTCCATTAATGGCTACCGTATGCAGAAGCACTACCACGTCCAAAAATTAAAACTTTAAAATCTCCTGGATTATTAAGCGGGCGGCCCCGAAATTTCAGAGGGATGATATTGGGAAAAAACCCATATCAAAAAACTTCATTCCAAGTCAATTTGACTCCCAGAGGCCAACTTTCTAAAAATAGCAAGTCTACTACATAGGAACTACTATTTCGGGAAAGTCATTAACAAAAGAACCTGCAAAGGAGATGAAGATATCGAAGGTGAACTATAGTTGAGAATTCACCAGAACGGATTTTTTTTGCAATTACTAAAAATAGTAAGTGGGCCCTCGAGCACCTGCTAAACATAGAAATTTTATCCAAAGAAGTGAGGAACACAAGGAGAAAGGGGAATCAAGGTCACAACACTCAGCTAAGGATCGAGGGAGTTACTTTTTTCACACTTACTAAAAATACTTAAGTTACACTCAAAGTAATCCCCTCTAATTAAATACACGAGAAGTTTTGGCACAATGAGATGTACAAGGATAATCATTCAGGGGGACATCATTGTTTAGGATAATCCTAGCCATTTTTCACAGGGAATTCAAGATCCACCTTAGTTCATTCAATGGGGTGAGTGTTAGGGAGCTAATTTGGAGGAGTTTCACACTGTGTGAGGAGTTCCAAGATTCAGAGTTTCAATGCATTTGGAGCTTTCCATCAACGAGGATCAATGGACTTCATCAGGTGATCATCTAACTCATTCTTGGTTCTATCTCTCTCTCTCTCTTTCTCAATCTCCTCTTGCCCCCAACCCATTTCTCTCACCTTTCAAATGTTCTAATTCTTTGTTGTGGTTTGTAGTTTTTGATATGCCTTTAAGTCACTTAAAAGTGACTTTAGAAACATAATGTAAATTAAGTCACCTTATTATTATAAAAGGGACTTAAATATTTAAAGTGGAATATGAACAGTCTTAAGTCATATTAAGGCATATGGAGGGTCATGAGGAAGACAATAAGTCACCTCTCATTCTATAAATTGTAATGCCATTCACATTTCAAAGGGCTGGCAATTGATCTTGTAAACTCAAGAGTGCATTGTACCTAGAGAAAGCAAAGGAGATAGCCATTTTCTTCCATTTCCCCCTTTTCTAAATTTCCTCCATTCCCACATTATGTATAAATTTGATTTGAGCAATCAATACAAGAAGGAGTTTCTAGCTTTATTTGAATAAGGGGTTTCTCGATACTCGGTGATCAATGAATTCTATTTGGTCTTGTTTCTATTCACAGAGTTGTTTCTTTCGATAAGTGCATGTGATGAAATTTCTAACTGGTGTGCACAAGTCTCTGATTTTCTACTTGCAACATTGGTTCTCCTACCTCAATTCTCACTCCCTTTCTCACTTCTAGACAAAGTATTCCCTAGAAAGAGTTTGCTAGCTTTTCCACAAGGTTAGTGGAGTGCCCCTATTGGATCCCTAGTTAAAAGGCCACCATAGAAATCCATATTTTCATGCACATGCATGTATGGTAGCTACACCGGTTAAGTATAGGGACTTAGATTCCTAGAATGTTGACAAGAAATCCGTAAGTTTTTCCACGCGAAAATTTTTCTTGCTAACACACGCACATTAATTTTACCTTATGAGCTTATCGCACTAGTATTCGTACCTCAACTGTTGCCATGCCTTTCTCTTTGGTCTACGGTAGAAAGGCTATCCTTCCTCTTGAATTCCAAATACCATCTCTTAGTATCTCACTCAAAGATATGCACAACGATGATGATTTTTTCCAAGACTATTTGGCACAACTCAAGTTATTAGATAAACGTCGTCTTAATACTCTCGATCACCTCCAAATATACCAAAAACATATCAAATGTGCCTACGATAAATGTGTCCAAGAATTAACCTTCCAGGTTGGTGAATTCATCCTGAAGGAAAATCAACATGTAACAAAAGCAGAAAAAAGTAAACGGTGAAATTTTCTCCTAATAGGCTTAGACCCTATATCGTTACTCATACCTATAGATCAGATGCTTATCATTTATCTTCACTCGAAGGTAAACCCAAACCTGAGCCCCTCAATGCCTTGTATCTTAGACCATTCTATTGTTGAATCAAGTCCTAGATCATCTTTATGTCTATTAAACACTTGTCCCTTGAGCACCATTCACCTTCCACTTACCTATTTTAAGGATCCACGAACTAAACAAGAATCATGTGATTACCCGTCACTTTTCAGCCTTATCTTTAATATGAGTACCACAAATCTACTCATGGAATGATTCTCATGGATACTTTTCATCCTTTTAAGATGGAATCCCATGGACATTCATCACTTAAAACCTCTCTTTCATAGCTACCCTGTGTGTTATGGTTTTTTCTTCATAAAAGAAACCTATGCTTATCTATAGTCTTTTCCATGACCTAAAATTCCAAAATAATATACAAGATTTTCAATTCCAATTCCTTGAGTCAAAATTCTAGCAAAAAGATGACTCTCTCAAAAAGGGACATCTAATCTCTCTATCTTGCTGCTATAAATAGATTGCTCCCTCAAAAGATAACTATACAAAGCTCGCCATACTATACATAGTATATTACAAAAAGAATCCTATTCCTCTAAAAATAAAATAAAAATATATTTTCTGAAGCTTCCCGCATCGATCATCTTCACGAAGACCTCAAGGATATACTCTACTCATCCCACATAGACTTCATGCATCGATCAATCTATAAAAACAAAAGCAAAAATAAAAAGATGACTTTTTCGTCATGGATTTGTCTATTTTGATCTTGGGTCTCTTGCCAAAGAGGCATGTTGTCTCACACCAAGCTACACTAAACCAACTTCTTTCACCTCACCGCATTTCCTCTCTAATATTTTTCCTAATCAAGGGACGTTTCAAAAATGTGACATTTTGTGATCATGTGACCTTCTTCGCCCTTAGAAAATTTAATCATGCAATGACTTTAGGGTTTTATTTTCATATGATAATATTTGGTATTATAGACTCGTAATGGTTCTTATCAATTAGGTGGATCTTTTCTCTCCTCTTACCATTCACTTTTTTTCTTACTTATTTGATTCTCCTATACATGACTAGACCTTTGAAACCTACATTTTTGGATTTCCTCTTTCACCAAAATCTCCCATGCCTATTCAACCTAAACTCAACCATGCCTAAATGACCTAAAATCAACCATGCCTAAATGACCTAGACTCAATCATGCCTAAAACCCACCAACCCATTCCTCTACCTCATCATATTCTTCCCTAGCTTATAAGAGAACTACATTGGTCTGAGGCCCCTTTTCATTGGGGCTATGTAGGAAGAACTCCAAGGGCATGGGGCCCTTGGAGGTTAGCTCCATCACTCTTTCCCCTAACCAATTTTACCCCTTTTATATTCACATTCTACTTTGGCGAGTTTCCATTTTATAGAAAACTAGGAAATTAAACAATCATATAAAAACATACATACCTTCAATTTTATAACATCATCATATCACACATCAATCATTTCACATTTCCATGATATCAAATATTTGGAAATATACACCACAACATACATATACATAATCATTTATTTTCGATACTACCAATAACTTGGAAATTAAATCAAACGCAAAAACATGACCAAATCATGCCTAAATCACCTAGACTCCACCATGCCTATACCTGACTCCATCATGCCTACATAATCTCGAATGCCTAAATCACCTAGAATCCATCATGACTAAATGACCTTGACTCCACCATGCCTATATCTGAATCCATCATGCCTACATGACCTCGACTACCTAGCTCACCTCTCACCATGCCTATCATGACCTTGACTCAATCATGCCTAAATACCTAAAAATCCAACTACAGACCTCAACTAAATCATGCCCAACTAGTTTCCATAATATACAATAAAAATGGAAATTAAAAATGAGTACATCATCTATCCAGTCAACATCATCAACTATATAATGGGAGTGTGTGTGTATCAATACATATATACATAGGTATAAATAAATATCAGTATTACCTCAAAAATCTCACGTACAATCTCATGTCTTAGGCACGTAGGCCGATATATATATCAAAAATCAAAATAATGGTACACTATCCATACAGTGACCACTCACTCCCATATGATGCCCTCCTCTCTAGTCTCACATGTCTCCTCCTCCTAGCCCTCTGTTGAGCTTGGTCTCTAAGAGCTAGTAGACTCACCATGGTCTTTTCTCTAGGGTTGATGACCCCCTGTGCTACCAGAACTATGAGTCATGGATCTAGTCTACTCACTAGCTGTCTATTGGGCTCGGTACTCGACATATGAGGGCACATCAATCCTTGTGGTGGCTAGATGATCTTGATAATAGTGAGCCTCATTTAGGGAATCCATGAACCTCACCATAGATTAGGTCTGGGGTGGTGCCATTGGCCTAAATTCCCCCTGTGAACTCTTCCTGACCAAAAGTGTACCTTGTCCTGGTGCAGGTGCATGTACTGTGGGACCATGTCCCTATGCCTGTGTTGGTACCTATGCAAACTACCTGGGCCTACAAGGACACAACATGTGCCTATGTTATGGTAAACTAGCCCTGTAATCTAGCCACATATTCCTGTAGGGTGGTTACCTTCCCTCCATCCCCATCTCCACCCTATGCTTGTGCTACCTGGGCCTGTAGGGCCATCACTTGTGCCTGCAAGGTGGTCACCTGTGCCTATGACCCTGTCAATTTGTCCCTACAAACCTGTAATCTGTGCATGTAGGGTGGCCACCTGAACCTGTAATGTATCCCTATGCATTATGACTGTAGCTAAATCAAGATGCCATGGCCTCGGTAGTGCTACCCATAGTTGTGCCACCCACCACTGCCTATATCCATTGGTGACACCCACATCATCAATTGTCTATCTCGTACCTACTCCTCCTACCTTGTAGGAACACTCAGATGTGGTGGAGACATGGGTCTCTCCACATCATCTCTATGGTATTGTGGGAAAGGTGGGGGTACGTCCTTTCATAGTCCAAACTGTCGTCTGACCCTATCCACAAGAATCATCTCATGCTCCCCAGCACACGCCCCTGTATCCATATCACTAGCGGAAGCTCCTCTAACTCCTCAGCCATGCCTCTGTATGATGGATAACCAATATATGGCCTCCACATGATATCAACTGCCGAAAGGCCCTCCAATAGTTGCTTGTAGTATGACACATCATATGTGGCCCTCGCCACCCTCAGTTCTCCACCGAATGGTACCCATCATCTGAAACCAACTCTGAACAAGCCACCCCTGAACCAATCCTGTCATGGTAAACCAACTGGGAACACACACATGATGTGCTCATATGCCCAGTAGTGTAATAAATAGGTACAACACATACCAAATCTCCTCAATCTCCCATAGGCCCATAGCTCCCTATACAGTTGAACTAGGAAAGCCAGTGCCCAAGCGAAGCATATTTGATCCTCTATCATATCTTGTAGCACCCCATCAAGTTCTCGTGAGAATCTCCCACCCTCAGAATCTGGAAGAGAAAAACATCCCACTACCACCATCATCAACACCGATAGCCTAGTCTCATACAGATAGGCTGCATACATATCTCCATAAGTGAGACTCACACTATGATAACTCAGCATGCCCATTGCCTCACCAAATACCGCCACTATCGGCTTCCACTGATGCCTCAGATGAAATGGAATACACTGGCTCCCCAACAATAGGTAGCCACAGGATCCTATACACATCCTCTAGTGTGACGGTCATCTCACCCATCGGTAAGTGAAAGGTATTGGTCATTGAGTCCCATCTATCGATGAGAGCGACCATCAAGCTATGATCCTGGGCTACATGCCTATAACGTCAGATCACACTAAGTCCAACATTGGTCATGTGCTCCCACTCCTCCGTGGTCACACTAGGCCACATCTATACCAGTAGGGGTGGTACTCTATCCCTCATCCTTAGCTGATCTCTCACCTACATCATCCAACACAACCTTGTCAAGACTTGACCACCTCAAATCACCTATTACCCACCACACAATACCCAACCACATCACTCATGCCTACCCCTTTTACCTAATTCACCTACAAACCTATTGTCCCTTATCATCCTTACCCACTATCTTAGTTCATTTCACCTACTTACCTATCCCACATCACCAAAATAACATTTTACCCTCTTCCCTCTACATAAATCTTCACCTACCCCTTCCTTTCCTATTTTACTTTCCTACCTAGCCCTTCTTTCACCTATTTACTCTTAATCATGACCAACGTCAGTCGCCTTGACCGTCATTGGTCCTCTTGACCGGTGTCGGTCACCCAAACCTTGACCGAACAATAGCTAAAGCCAACCAATGTCAGCCAAACCTTGATCTTCATCGGTCTCTGTCGCGGCATCATAACCAGAAAAACCCATCCCCCATTCTCAAAACTTAACCAAAAACTAACCTAAATACCTACTCCACCCACCCAAACCTATCCTAGCTTCATTACCAACCCTATTTAAGCTACATTTGACCTTCCCCCCCTCATTTCATTCATTTTGTTTTAACCACAATTTCACAAATTAAAATTACACCCAAATTTTAAACAAAACTGATTTCCACAAACTATTTTCAACCAAATGAAGGATTTAGATTGTCTCCTACCTCTACTCAGCACTGTCTTCATGGTGACACGTCATGGCTATTACGTTGGTGGTCCCCTCACTCCCTCTCCTACATCCGCCATGCTAAAATCAACTCCTCACCTATCAAATAATCCAATAAATCAATCAACTTGATCTCATGGACCACCAATCAATGCCAATCACTTGCTACATGGCTCACTTAACTCAAATCAACACCTTGTACTATCCTTTTCCACTCTTACACTTCTCCTCTGTCATTTTCTAAAAGTGGAAAGGTTAAAATGAATCCACAAAAAGAAGATATTTTTCCTTTTTTAGCCCCAACTCAACATGACCGACATCGGTCATGTCGTGCCCTAGAAAACCAATGTTGGTTACACTATAACTGGCATCGGTCACCTGACATAACCATTTAACCCACCCCATGCCCATTTTTCCTAAAAACATTATTGATCCAACAAATTTTAACCTTACCAACACCTATTACACCTTACCCGCAAGCCTACATTACCTGTACATTTCCTTGTGTGTTTAGGGACATGTTATTTACCTATACCTTGGCCTTACCTTTGCCTTGACCTACATACCCTAACCTGAACTACCTTTTGTGACATTGGAATTTGTGTACTCGCTATACCTTGTGATGTTGTTACCCATGTTGTTTAGCCTAATGACCTTACCTTGCCTAATGACGTGATGTTTATCCCGACCATACCTTTGGTGCAATGGAACAAAACCTATTACCCATTCCTACACCTAACCTCATTGTGCTTCATGACCATATCCTATACCTTGGATACCTGAATCACTTCAACCTCGTTTGGATAAACCTATCGCCCTTTTGACAACGTAGAGTTTGCAAGCTCTTCCACTGGTACCGTATTACAATCTATACATGTGTGTGCATTTGATTACCATTACCCATTACCTAACCTGACCTTTACCCATTACCCACAATGACCATACCCTTACCTATCGACCCTCACTTTCCTCAATAACCTATTTATCAAACCACTCCCCGACTACTTTTCCTACCTCATCGGTTCGTGGTTTGAGGGGGATCACCTTCAGCCCTACTTGGGGAAACCTAATCTCCATTTATACCTGGGACACTAACTCCCTATTTTTGTCAGCATCACTTACCAATACAAGCTACATGACAAAAAGGGGCAAATGTAGACACCAAATTTGGGTCACACTCCCCTTGGTCCCCTTCAATCAATTAACGTAATATATTTAAACACATCATGACCCCTTCATCCCATATTAATATTCATCCTCACATTATTAATTAATTTAATTAAGTTAATTTCATCCTCACACCTCCACCTCATCATTACACCTCACCCTGGACCCATTCCAGGGGCATTTAACTCACAATGACCGAGTCATCACTCTCAGCACTGAGTCATCACTCCCAGTGTTGAGTCACCACTTGACCTAACTAACTAAGACTTCTTCCTAAACCTAATTAGACTTCTTCTATGACCTTCCTACCTTTTCTAATGAGAAATCCACTTCCCTAAGTGGACTCAATCAAAATCATGCCAAAAATAGTAAAGATCTGCCTATTTTTGGTAAACCTAGACTTTCCTACCTTAACTGACGTCGATTATCCCTCAACCAATGCCGGTCACCTAACCACCATCGGTTACCTTATATACACTTTCAAAACTCTTTACATGGGTTGGTCATTCAGTTATTAGAGCTTAATTACATTCAAGTGTGAATCGTCAAGCCCTCCTGCATCTAGATGACGAATAGACACACTATAGTGCAAGACAAGCAACATTGATTCTCCTTCCAAAGCATCGGAATACTCATGAAGTACATATGTTGTACTACCTCAAAAATGAACTCAAGAACTTCTTCTCCATTCAACCATCAACCAACCCAACTCCCAAGATCTACAAGAAATCAAGTAAGTATTACGATTTTAATCATTTGTGCTTATTCCTTTTGTAGATCTCTTGCTTCTTTCAGTAGTTTATTTCCTCTGTTACCTATACATCACCTTCTTCCCACCAACCCACTATCCAACCATCCCAATAATTTTCACCATTTAAAACCCCTTTCTTAGTATCCGTGAGTCTTCTCAACAATATTACGACCCAAACGATACTACCCTCACTCTTTGAGCAATCACAGAGAGCCTAAAAATTTCTTTTTAATAATTTACTACCTACTTCCCCTATCGACATTGGTTCCCTTAACATCGGTTTAGCCCCCCTACTAGAATCACTCACCAGAATGATATCAGTCTCTGTGTTATCTCATATTCTTAGACCTGCAAGCTTCCCACTCACCCAAAACCAACCCAAACCTCAACCAATCAGCCCCAGACCCTTACTTGACCTTTGACAGACCCGTCTGACCTGAACAAACCCTAGTTCTAATGCTAGATTTAGTGTTATTTTAATATTAGCAATAAAATCTAGTGTATTGTGTGTATAAGAAACCTAAATCATTACATTGCAATAGGACTTATTTATTTCATTTTCTTATTCAGTTGAATTGTATTAAACATAGGATTGATATCCATTGACAAAGCATCACGGTTCTTAGATCTAGCCTTGCTAGGAAGTCCTCTGATTCTTGCTATTTAATACTATTTTGGTGGTCTTAATTTTCATCTATAGGTAGTCCTTCCTAGACAAAAAATATTTCTCTATGAGCAACTTGGATAAAATCAATAACGTGTGCATTCAATCTTCAACCTACATATAACAGGTACTCCTCCTTGACCATTACCTTATTTGTTTTATTGCACAATTTATTTGGTGAAACATTTTGGCACGCCTGGTGGGATTCATTTGGGTTCTTTTGTATTGTTCATTCCTAGGTGAATCATTTTTTTTCTATTTCCTTTTGAAATAGTTCATATTAAATATTCTCCCTTGGAACATTCTTTTTCTTCTACTAGTCTCAGTGACACTCGTATTTTGGACTAAAAAGAACACTTCTTTCTATTTTGTATTGCATTTGTGAAAGAAATACTCTTGCATATTCATCATTGCTCTCATCAAATTTCATTGTGGATTTGGCTCTAAAATATTTACATATCATTTCTAAGTGTTGTATCTGTAGCTCATATAAAAATTGTGGGTAACCTATATGTTGGTAGTCATGCCTAGTTGAGGGTTGAAAATTGAACCATTGTGAACACTTTTTCTCTACACCAAACAACTAAAAATAAATTAATAATTTTCTTAAACAACATCCGAGCTAGAAGAAGATGTCAATGATCACACGATCAGAGGATTGACAGTGGGCTCCAAACTGGTTTCTCTGTCTAGTTATTATCTTAAAGAAAGGATATCCCTCACCAAAAATTACCTGAAACTATCCTTAGTTTTTGGATTTTCATAGGGAACATTTATCAAACCAAAAACTCTACTCTATGCATAAGTTAGTCCTAAATGGCATAAGCCGGAACATAAAATCCACCACGTAGGATTTCGTGTTTGCTAGTTTTTACTTGATTTGGGTTTTGAGGTGTGAGTTCATTTTCTTCATTCTTCTCTCCCTTCACACTCCATAATCATAATTGGTGTATTCAATCTCTTTCTGAGTATGTTAGGGTCAATCATTGACATATTTAGGTTTTTGGGTTAGTCATTTATTTGATTTAAATCACCAAATTCACTTTTTTCCATATTTTTACAAATTTCACATTGACCAGCGTCAGTCCAGTGACCATCAACAGTTTACTCATCTAACCATCATTGGTTTATTGACCATTGTCAGTTTCTTACTATTTTGGTCTTTTTAACCAAAGGATAATTCGTCACATTTTTGTTCTATCTGGGATTTCCTTAGTTACCTTAATATATCTCTATTTCTTTGAAGTCACTTTTAAATTCCATATCTACTCCATTTTCATCATTTATTGTCACATTTCCAAATCCTTTTATTTTCCATAGTAACCGATATCGGTTACCCTCTGTCACCGACACCGGCTACCCAACCACTGTCAGTATGTGTGTTTTAATTTTTCAATTAAAACAACAATCAATTGTCACCTTCTGGAACCATTTTATCCATATCTTTTGTACTCTTGTTCCATTTATGGAGCTCAAATTACCAGGTCTACTATTATTCATATGCTTCTGACTCGTAGCCAAGACAACACCCTCATGTTCTATGTTATCCTTAAACCACTCCTACCTATTCCATCACCACCTTCCATTCTATCACCTATGGATCCTAGTCAGCCTATTACCATTAGTACCAGTGATGATGAGTTTGCAAGACTCCTTGATCAATACCCCACTACTTTACAATATTATTTAGCCCATTCACCCACTCAAGATTCATCAGGAAAGCTTGTATATGACATGCCTATGTCCATTCCTCCTACCATCTCACCCACTTCTACATCATCTACTACTAGCTCAGCCTTACCCTCTTCCACCTTACCACCTGTGGTGTCTTAACTTGACCCTACATTATCAATATCTTTTGCACCTATGAAATATGTCGCGCCTTTGACGTCAGTTGCTCATGTGATGTTAATCATTCCTTTATCAACTACCTTGAGTACATGCCTATGTGCACCCACCACCTCTCATATACCTATTGCATCTCAACCACCCATGGTATCAAAAACCCATACTCCCTTTCAAAATATTGTCCTCTCCTTCCCACAGTCTCTTCTTCCAATTACTATGAGAGTAGTTACATCCACTCCACTTACCTACAATTATCACCAAAATCCCCCTATTTCATCTATCACTTATCCATGATACTTTCCACCTACATCTATTCATCCCTAAAATATTTTGTACTTGGAACCACCACATACTGGTATGCCGCCCACGTCATACCTTTATCATCTACCCCCTTATACTGTAGAGGGTACCCAGTCATCACAACCTAGTAATGATCTAATCAAAATGATGATGTACAAGATGCAGACATTGGAAGCATTACTCTCCATATCACGTAACTCTCTAAAATACAAAGAGATTTGAAATAAGCCCATTCACCAATCCATTCCAATTTGACCATTTCCTATGCATTGGGAAACATCTAAATTCAACCGATTTAACAGCAAAGAAGACCCACAACAACACTTGTGGTATTTTAAACATGGGTTTTATTTGATCGCTCACAGTGACACTTTGATCTTGAGAACATTCCCAATGTCCTTGACAGGACCTACTTTGGATTAGTATAGTGCTCTACCTAGTTACTCTACTTTCTCATTCAACCAATCAGCTCTAAACCCTTATTGGACCTTTAACAGAAGTATATGACCTGAAAAAACCATGGTTCTAATTAGTTTTAATGTTATTTTAATATCTAGCAATAAAATTTAGTGTATTTTGTGTATGAGAAGCCTAAATCATTACATTGCAATAGGATTTATTTATTTCAGTTGCTTATTTACATTGAATTATAATAAACAGAGGATTGAGATCCATTCGAGGAAGCATCGTGCTTATCGGATCTAGCCTTGCTAGGTACTCCTATGACTCTTGCTATTTAATACTCTTTTGGTGGTCTTGCTTTGCATCTATAGGTAGTCCTTCCTAGACAAAAAGGAATTCTCTACGATTAGCTTGGATAAATTTAGTAACACGCGCATTCAATATTCGAACTACATATCACAGGTATTCCTCCTTGACCATTACCTTATCTGTTTTATCACACAACTTATTTGGTGAAAAATGGAGCGCAAAATTACCTCATGCCCAGATATGACAAATACAACTTGTTCGTATCTCTCTGCACTTCATAGTGCGTTCACTAGATCGCTTGTAAACAACTCGCTCAAAAAATCTTGTACACAAAGGTAAAAATGATTTTGCAACACATCCTTATATATATTTTAAAAAATTTATCACATTTATTTCTCTCCACCTACCACCATCTCCAACATTAATTCATCATTTTGGTAACTTTTCCACGCTGCTCATTTCCACGCCACAGTCATAACCTTCTAGTATGCCTCCTAATTTTTGGACACACACCTCCTTCCGCACGTCATCATGCACTGGATTTCTTCACCACTGCACTTTCTTGTAAATAGTTTCCACTACTGCAACCTACCTCACGTTACACTGTGCATCCATTCGTAAGTGGTCTTCATTTAAGATAAATATTTTTCTATCTTTACCTTTCCTAAAAGAACTTGCACAAAAGTTTCTTTATCCATACCCATATTTAGTTAATATTCAACTTGGCAATGAACCTTTTATATAAACCAACCCACACTAAGGGTATGCGTGGTCCTCTGCACATGAAAACACTTACATATTAATTAGCATCTAGTGCACAAGCAAGCTTATTACACAAAACACTAAACTAAATTGAAAAGCATAGAAACAATGAAAGGAAACACATATAAAGGGAATACATTAAGAAAATCTAATCTAAATGGTAATAAAACCTTATTAGAAACACCAAGAAGAATTATTTGTAGTAAGGATTCAACCTACTCCCGTTGAAATAATCGGGCAACTATGTCCCATCCAACACCTCTAACTAAAAATAATTTGAATAAAGTATATAAGTTATAACATAAAGTCCCAACCAATGCACCTTAAGCTTTCCAAGGTGGCACAAAAACTTTGAATCATACAGAAGTACCATTTTACCAACCTCAATCTTCTTATCCTTGATGTACCCATCATGCCATGCCTTCTTCTTGGTTTTTTCTTCCTTCTGACTCCATCATGCTATGACACACCTCTCATCTAGTTGCATCAACTTGTTAATTCATTCTTCAAGTGCTTGCTCATCAACTAAACCCCCTGCATGTGTAATGTGCAATGAAGGTAACATGAATTCCATTGGTAAAACTACCTCTATGCTAAAAACCAACTGAAAAGGTGTTTCCTTATTCAACCTCTTGTAGGTTCCCTTGTACGCCCAAAGTACAACAAAGACTTTATCATCCCAATCTCTCCTTCCAACATCACAAATTTTTGTCAAGGTATGACTCAATATCTTGTTGAAGGCCTCAAAAATTCCATTTTTTTGAGGATGATAGGGTGTTGTTCTATGGTGTGCAACCATAAATTCATCCAGTAATATCCTTATAGTCTCATTAAGGAAATGAGTACCCCTATCACTTGTTAAACTTAAAGGGAATTCTTACCTGCCAATAATATTTTCCCACAGAAACCTTACTACTGTAGCTACTATGTAATCCTTTGTAGGCATAACTTCTTCCCATCTTGTAAGATAATCTGTATAAGTGATAATATAGTGCAATCTAGTCCCATGTGTGGCTGGGGAGATAGGGCCCAAAAATTCAATTTCCACTTCTCAAAATGTTATGCACTAGTAATAGACCTCAAAGGCATCTCATCTCTATACCCAATATTTCCAAGGTGTTTATAATGGTCACATGCCTTGCAATACTCGTTGCAATTCTTGTATAATGTTTCCCACCATAGACCAACTAATAGAATCTTACACACAATGACGTTTCCTGCATAGTGTCCTCCTGTAATGCCTCCATGAGCCTCCTCCATAATTACTTCATGCTCATGATAAAGTACATAATGACGTAAAAATTCATCATGACCTAACTTGTATAAGTGTCCACTGATCAACATGTAAAGTGCAACGTGAATGAAAAGTTGTTTCTTCTCCAAATATTTCATTCCTTTAGGCACTACACCTATGTATAAAAAGAAAACAATATCCTCTAAGTCTGAGGGTGCATGGTTTAATATGAATAGTTTTCCATCTAGCATTGTATCCTCATTTATCTAAATATCGTCACTTGATTAAATCCTTGATAAATGGTATGGACCAAAATTGCTCTTACCTGACTAAACCACCAAAATGAAGTTAAAGTCCTAAAATAATAGAACCCTACAACATATGCACCCCTGTAAAATGAGTTTGTTCACCAAATACTTTAGTGTCATGTGGTCTGTATAATAGATGAATGGGGTAGTAAACAAATACTATCAAAACTTATAGAGCACGTAGATCATAGACAATGCCTCACACTCTGTAGTTGTGTAATTCTTCTCTACTGGAGTTAGCTTTCTGCTCATAAAGTAAATAAGATGATCAACAATAACGCATCCAAGATGGGATAGTACAACATCTATGGACATGCTAAAGGAATCTACATGAACGTGAAAAGGTTTGGATCATGAAGGAAAGCACAAAAGAGGTGCTATAATAAACCTTTCTTTCAGAGTCTCAAATGTGCGTTGTTGAGCCTCACCCCATTATAACTTTCCTTTACCTTTCAATAATTCCTCTAGGGGCACGAAAATCTTGGCATAAATGTTGATAAAAATCTTGTAATATTGTATGTGCCTCGAGAATCCGTGCAACTCACTTTGGCTAGCAGGTTCCTCTAAACCCAAAATCACAACAACCTTAGCAGGATCTACTGACAATTTCTACACTTGTGCAAAAATGGGAAACTCAAAACTTGGTTATGATGGATGGCATTGATGAAGTGGATCTAACTAGGGGAATGCATTACAGTTTTATTATGTTTATAGTTGTAGTAATTGATTAACTACATTTAATCTGCAACTATGTGTGTTGTTACAAAATGTAACACCTCACATAGACTACCATTCCATGTTAGTCTTCAGAAAGGAAACAAAAAATCCCCAAAGGACTAATGCATTTCCTTGATGAAGGCGAGAATCAAAGTTTAGGCGAAATGCTAAATTTGGAAACAACAAAAAGGGTTGCAGTTTAGAAGAAAGAGAGTTCATTATTAAGTTACAGGTACATTAAATCTCATTGTTTCTACATGTTAAATACATTTAATTATGTGATTGTGTTTTTTATTTCATTATACAATCAATATCCATGTTACAAAGATGAAATCCAAAAGAAGTATATAACTCAAGTACATAAATTAAAATTTATTTATTTATGAAGAAGTGCAATATTTCCCACGCAAGCCGTGGGATGTAACAAATAGCAATTAAAGAAAGAAGTACATGTGCATGAAGTTAAAAGTAAAAGAGTATAGAAGAAACCCATCATTTTCTTGGGTTCTCTTCTGGCTTCTTCTTTAGCTCCAACTCCATATTTCATTCAACTCTCTAGTAGTCAAATGTACCTACCTAAAATGAAAAAGAAAGGCATCAAATTTGAGCTTAGGGTTTGATTTGTACCCTTGTACTATCTAACTACATGTAGATGGATTTATAAAAAGTCGAATCATAAGGTACATCATATACATATTCAAAATTAATAAAGCAGTATTCTACATTAGTACATATGATTCCCATAATCATTTCAGAAAAGAAAGAGAAAAGAAAACTATGGAACATAAGAGAGGCCAAAAATCCTAAATATTTTCTAACTATTTTCTTAAGTGTGCAGGTACAGGTAACAGATTAAAAAGCAAATTACTTTGTAATAAATGATTACTGTACTAAAAGGAAATAGTTGCTGAAGGAATCTACATGGAACAAACATGATTTGTTCCAAAATCATAATGAAATGAAAGAATAAAATATCAATCTCAGAATACAATCAACTATAAAGTAGAATGAATATCAAAACTTATAGTTACTGTCATCCAATAAGTAAATATTTTAATTATCAAATGAAATCTTTAAGGCACTGAAACAATGAATCAATAAGTAAAGAAGAGTAAAGTACAATTATATAAGCATTTCCAGCACTCAACAGCATTTTAAGGAAAATTCATCTTAAAGTTACATTTCATGGTAGATGCCACAAATCAAGAATGATCAGTGAAATAAAGGACTCATCCATTACAAGTATTCTAGTACATAAGATATTTAGAAAATTTTGCAAAGAATAGCAAGATGGCTAACTAGAGTTTCCAAGATCATGAATAAAATTTTCTAGATTAAGGACACTTTCAATAGGATGAGGTACAAAAATTTTAAACTAAAGGCAAACATATCTATATGCCAAGAACATAAATGGTTAGAAATCATAACATGACGATAACAAGAATATATCTCAATGAAAAATTCAACTATCAATTGAATTTCATAAACAGTGTTAAGCTCCAATCATCCAATAAGAAATACATCTCTAATTATAAGAAGTGGAAGACTTGTAAATTCGCCACTACATTTTCAATTTTAGGTGCAAATTAGAAAATACAAATTTTCAGTTGTCAAACAAGCCTGTTTTCCATTAAAACATCATTCAATAACATGCTATAGTTAATATAACATGATACATCTACATATTCCATTTCTTTTAACCTGCATAATGAATTATTAGCAATACAAGGTTATCAACTTAGAAAGATCTGAAGACATTTCACTTAGATAATCATTCAGAAAATTATGTGAAGAGTCAGATAGAATTCAAATGTAAGTCAATTCCTGGATCATGAATAATAGTTTCCATTTATGCAGAGTTTGAATAAATAGCATAGAATATCATTCTTGATGCAAATTTCAAAAATGCAAAGCACAGGTACTGGTAATGACATTTAATAAATTTACCATGATTTATTAATCAATTCCAAATCTACAAAGAATCATTACAAGCTCAAGTAGTAATTTCAAATACAAGTACAAATGGTTCAAAGCTTCAGTCTTAATTTTACCTCAAAAGATATATTATGCAAGATTCCCAATTTCCAACATGATTGAAGATCAACAGTAGATCAACTTTCATGCAAAATTAGACCTCAGAACATTTCAAATTATATAATATTGATGCTAGAAATTATAACCCTACATTCATGAGATCTTTAAATATCAATCTTCTAGCTACAGTGGGAAAGGGATAATCAACATTCCATTCAAAATTGTAGTAAATAGATTCATCAAAAATGATTACAATGAAGAAATTAGATGAATACCTACAATCAAATATCCATAGGTGTAAAACTCCTCCAAAGGTCCAAAGAACATTTTCCAGGTATCTCATATAAAACAATAGGGAAGAAAGGATCAATTATATTAGCCCAAGTAATGAACTTTTAGAACATATAGATCCCAATAAGTTTCATTTTATGCATCAAGATGCTCTCAAAAGAATATTAGATTTGCAAGAAAGAGTACCTCAAGCTATGAAATCATCAGAGTATTTTTGGCAATAATCAATGACATGATATATCTAATTTGCACAGTGAAGTTGCACTTTAAGCTATACAATTTATCAGAGGTTAAAGCAAAAAAGGGAAATTCAACTGTTCAAGAAGCTAAAACTCAATCATGGAGTCTTTAATAGTTTAATAAATTTAACAACAGAATGGCATGAGAACATCAAAGTCAAATCAATAACATGAAAAAAAATTAATAGGCATCATATATGATTACAATCGTTAACTTTCTCTACAAAGATCAACCTTAAATTAAGCTTCATGAGTACAACATTGATGAGCAATACCATGTGCAGTTTGAAGCAACATGTAATGTGTAGCATACAATTCAAATGGCCAGAAGTATAGTTTATTACAATGAAAGAAAATTATCAAAAAAATCAAAGAAAAGAACTCATAGAAAGAATTCATAATAGTTCAGAAGCTAATGAACAAAAACCAAAACTCAAACTGTTGATCAAAATAGATGCCACTCATGCCCATATCGAGATACTTTCATAAGGTGAACTCACTTGATCCTTTTAAAAATCTGGAATTGCAAGGGCCTCAACAAAAGACAACAATAAAATTTTTATAAGGAAGAATGGCGGCCATGTTTGATCATGAAGAAATTAAGCAATGGTTCAATATGAAAACCCCCCACAAATCTCCAAGGGAGCCGATCAATGAAATGAGCAAGGTGTGAGTATAAGACTCAAATAAGCAGTTATTCAAGCATGCAAGAGAATCAATTAGACAAAAAATACAATAATACCAATTCCCTATTATGGGCTTGAATCAAATTGTACATTAAAGTGAAGAAGGCGTGAAAAACTTAGATGTGGGTAATTTTGAATGATTAAAAATAGATTTTAACCCATCCATTAATGGTTTATCATTTGTAGAGAGACTTGATTAGTAGAATAAGAACTTACTAGCTTCAAACGAAATTCATAACCCTCATCTAGATCCACAGAAAGCCACAAAAAGACAAGAAAACTCCAAGTTTAACCAGATAGAAGTTTCTTGTTCAAACCCAAAGCTCACATTATCAAGAAAACAATGAATGCCCAGTTAATCGTAAGTTTTTCAGAATAATGTTTAATGAAAATATGTAGGACAGTAATCTCAGAACATAAACTTATAAATTCCCTACAATTCATCAAAGTTCAAAGATTTGATAATGAACCGGGAATAGAAGAAAAGTCAACGTTTAAGAAGCTTCAAGGAAAAATGGCTACCCAAATGAAATAAATAAGTTATGGCGGCATGATCTTTACCTTCAAAAAACACAAAAACCAAAAATTTCAGAAAGAAAGAGAGAAATAATGCGCATAGAGCTCGAAAAATAATTGTGATAACATTCAGAACCTCATAAAATCAATCTGATCATTCATCAATGGCCATAATTTGCCAGGGATTCACCAAGTCCAAAAAGGAATGCAAATGAAATGATAAGTTCATGTTACCAAAATCAACATGCTCACCAACCAAGATCAATGAAACAATAAAGACTCAACCATCATTGTTCAAAATTAAGTACAAGATCGATGATTCACATCAAATCATAGTTCACCTACCCATCTTCCATTGCAAACATCAAACATGAAATCAATTGTTACCGAAATCGATGGTCAAAATTGTTCACCATTTCAATGAAAAAATCTAACCAAGGTCAAATTTGCATTGAATTATACTATGACAAAGGGTCAGTTCATGGAAAGCATGGGGAATGAAACACTAAATCATTGCATTTCGACCTTAATCTAAGGATCTAAAACAGTCGATCATCGACAAATAATCCAGAATAAAATCATTGCATTGATAATTCATAAAATGTGAGTTGAACCTTCATCTATGCCTTGGAAAATAATATTAATGATCATTATTTCGAAGACCTTGGTAAAGGTGGTAATTGGAAAGGCTTTTATTAAAAACCTTTGTCCGAGTCATAAACTAATGCATGCCTTTCCAAATGAAAAGTGTCGAGTATAACCAAACCAAAGGTGATGTAAATCAAATCAATGTGCACTTTTTCAATTTATGTCAAATTATGGACATGGTGAGGGAAACAGTGCATGGAAGGCTTTCAACATCATGGTCCAAATGGAGCCAGTGAAAGGGACTATTTAAATTAGAATTTTTCCAATGGACCTAATTTCCCAAACATGCAAGGTGGTCCCCACAGTGGGAAATTTTGAGTTGAATGAATTTTACTAAGTGAAAGGAAAAAGACATTATTTCTACTTGTAGGAAGAATCTTTTCATGTCATCCACTAAGGGGAAAAACAAATGTCAAAGACAAAAGTTAAACAGGTGGTCACCCACAAAGATGAAATACATGGGTGGGTATTTTGCTAAAGTATTGCAAATAAAGAATTATTTTTGGTCACACAAGAGAGATTTATTTTTTATATGTGCATCTAAGGGGTAGAATTAAAGAGTGATAAATTTATCATTGCAAGTGGATCAAATTGTAAGTGTTACATCAAGCACTATAAGATAGATATTACATGCACATTGGAGAATACTTACACATCAAGTAAGGGTTATTATTAGCCAAATTATTCATCCAGCTTTATTTTAAAAATAGATTAGTCAACTTTAGTTTGACTGAAATAGATTTTTGTAATTAAGGCTATTAATGCCTCATTGTATTAGCATGTCTATTTTTATTCCTTTATTTATTCATGATAAAGGGGTAAAATTAACATGCATGGGCGAGTACAAATTTTAGTCCTATTTTTAGGATGGGATGGGTGAATAATCTTGCTATATATTGTGTGCAACTACAAGGCATAGAGAAGGAATTTTTGGACATAGGAGTTGTAAAGCAATTTTTGTCAGTTTTTCCCCTTGAATGAGAACTGATTTCTACCTTTCCAATTATTTTCAGTGGTGTGTATATCTCATTAATTCTTGTGAATGTCAAATTCCCTGATTAATCATCTTACCTTGCTGTAAATTTAGTAATTTTTGCATAATATTAGTGTGCATGTTATCTTATGGTGTTGTTGTGATTCATTCCCTCAATACACAAAGTGTTTTTCCTTAATATTCTACTGAAAACTATTGGTTTGTGCATCCAAAATTCATTCTCAAATTGATTGTGCACATACTCAGTCAAAGCCCTCAACAAATTTGGTGTATCACCCCATTTTCAATCCATTTACAGTAATCTTTTTACCCTTAAAACCCCTAAAAATTAGTTTAGGATATATCAAAAAAGAAACTGACCTTGATACCAAAGACTCACCTCAACAATAGGTATACCCACAGACCTGAGGTGTTTCCATTGTATCTAAGAAAGTGAGAGATCCAAAGAAAGCTTAGAATCAATGCAGTCATCTCTCAATAGGGTGCACTTTCGAGAGATAACATTTTTTGGCACGCTCGGTGGGACCACAAATTAGATCTGTAGAAAATTACAGTAATTTACAAGATTTACAGTGAAAGAAAGTCACTTTTGAAGCAACAAGATGCAACAATTTATTCTAAAGATCAAAAGATTTATTTGGTGACTCTGTAAGGCTGATTTTAGACCAGTTTTGCAGCATGTTTCCATGCCTAAAGTGACTACAAGATCATCAGTAAGAGGAATTCCTTCTGATTTTATTTCTTTACCTTTGAATTCTGCAAGAAGAAGAAGAGTTGGCAATACCTTACCTTATAATAGGCCTAGTTTTGGCAACCCTCCTCCTAATCTTCCTTCACCACTGTATTAATCTTGTTGTTCAAATCCTAGTTATTCCAATGGCTATTCAACCACCTAGGAATTTTGTGACCTTTACTAATGGAATCCCTTTAGTAATTCCAGTTTATCATGATATTCCCAATGCTTCCATGAAAATTTTACCTTCATTCACTGGTGAAAATTAGATTACTCCTACAAAGCATATTAAAGATGTTGCAGCCCTTTGTGCTGTCCATAATATAACTCATGAAGATGTAGCCTTAAGACATTCTAGCTATATCATTTAAAGCACAAGACTTCTAATGGTATAGAACCTTAGAAATTGGGAGCATAAGAACTTGGGATGAGTTAGGGGAGAAATTACTTAAGAAATTTCAAGATCATTTTGATCATTTATCCCTCATAGAGCAACTGTCTACAATTAAAAGATCCCCTCATGAATTTATGGCTAGTTTCAATATCCATTTTTCTAGAACTTGGGAAAGAATTCCAGCTAGTGTTAAGCCTCAAGCTGACCATGTTTTTCTATATTATCTCAGAGCCTTAAACAATGATATTTCAACTATGATTCAGTCTATGGGAGGAGAGACTCTCCCAGCAGCTTATGACATTGCCATTAGGGCTGAAAACAACCTTATTCAAGCTGGGAAATTGGCACCAAGGCCTTCAATGCCTCTTATAGCAGATTTTTTACCTATTCCGTAGCCTATTACCATTATAGAGCCTATTGTTTTAGCTCCATCAGATGATGTATTCAAGGCTCTACAGACTATGGGTAATAAATTGACATCAATTGAAAACAAATTAGCTCAGCCTAGCAAGCCTTATCAAGCTCCTTATCAACAAAATCAACAAAATCAACAGAATAGGCAGCCTTATCAGCAAAATCAGAATTATAGAAAACCATATCAGCCAAGGTAGTTTGACCCAAAATCCCCTAGTTCATCTAGCACTCTTGTTCTAGTTAACATGGTTTCAGAAGAATGGTGTCAACCTTGTAATCAACCTCATTCAGCTGCCAATTGTCCAAATGCATTCCTGAATATAAGCCTTGTTGCACAACCTCAACCTGAAGCATTATTCATGCCTCAAATGGAGGGTGGGTAGCAAGAAGCTCATAGTCAGAAACCACCAAAACATAATCTAGTCAGCTTTGGAGAGGAATATTTTATTACAGTCACAACTAGGTCTCAGGAAAAGGCTCAAGAGAGAGAAAAACAACAAAATAGACCTATTTTTCCCACAGTCACTGATAAAACAACAACTGTAGGTCAAAAAAACAACTAACATTTTTGTTGTTCCTAAAAAAAAAGTAAGCATTTCAGCTCAAAAAGAGCAACAAAAACAATTGCAGCTTGATCCCAGAAGACTCTTCATACCTTAGATTTCAAAAGTTACTGAAGCAGAGTCAGTTTTTGCTAAAGCTTATGCTAAAATGGTAGAATTTGTTTCAAAAATGGTTGCTTCTTTTAACATTGTTGAGGTAATGAAGAAGCATAATATTAATATTTCACTATGGGATGCTCTAAGTATTCCAGGACAACAAGATTTACTTTCTCATGAGCTTGCTAAGCTGTAGATTTCATCAAAAACAGTAGAAAAGGAAGCCCAGAAAGCAGACATGGTCCTTGGAACAATGGAGCAAGACCACATTAAAGAGGTTAAATGGATGGTTCAAAAGGTCTTAAATCTCATGATATCAAGAAACCACCACCATTTTATCTATCTCTGATTATTGGAGATCATTTAGTTCATAACTGCATGGTTGACAGTGGTGCAAGTAGCACAGTTATGCCAAAAGCAATTACAGAAAAATTGGGCTTGCAGTATGAGCCTATAGAGAAAAGTGTGTTACAGCTAGACGGAACAACAACCAACACAGTTGGTATTATCAAAAATTTGGAGGTAACCTTACATGCTTGCCCCAATGTTACTATCTTACAAGATGTTACTGTTGTAGATTTACCTCCCTATTTTTCCTTATGTTTATCAAGAGATTTTACAGAAATATAGGAGGTTATCTTTCTTCAGATTGGTCATTTTTGTTCTTTACTACAAGATATGGAACTAAAGTTACCATAAATTCAGAGCCTCTGGCTAGATTTCATATTGAGCCTCATGCTTCAAATGCTACAACAAATTATGCAACTTTAGATCAATCTGATTTTGATGTTACAACACATGTTTCTACACTAGATGGTGTTTCTAATCTGTTTATGGATGAAAAGACTCAAGAACAACATGCTTATGATCCTTTCAAAGAAGAAGAAGAATATTTTTTTGGTGTCTATTGCTTGCATGAAGAAAATGCACAAATCCCTTTGTTGTCTAAAACAAAAAAAACAAATAGAAGGGCTATGGAAGCTTCACTTTGATGGAGCTAAAAACAAGAAAGGAAAAGGTGCAGGTTTAATGCTTACTTCCCCTTCAAACGAAAGGTACTTTTCATCTTTAAGTCTATAGTTCTCTTGTACTTGTAATGTAGTTGAATATGAAGCATTAATTCATGGCTTGCAATGGGCCAGAAAGAGAGGTATCAGTACTTTACAAGTTTTTGGTGATTCAGAGTTAGTTATTAATCAAGTGAAAAACTTTAATGTGTGTAAGAATTCATTGTTGAAATCTTACAAACATAGAGTTTTAGACTTAATGGATGATTTTGATGCTATTAACATTCAATCTATTCCAAGAGTTGAAAATAAACATGCAGATAGACTTGCAACAGTTGGTGCTAGCTTTGATGTACTAGAACAGATTGAAAATAAAAAAGTACAACCACATATAAAGCTGATTATCAGACCTTCAGTACCTGATAATGAAGAAAATTGGCAAGTTTTCGAAGATGATGAACAGATCTACAGATTTTTGTAGCAAGAAGCTGAATTTTCTATAGTAAATCAGGAAAAACTGCAACACTTCTATGGTGACCAGATTGTTTAGTTGAAGACAAACAAGTTTCCTCAAGGATTGGTCACACTAGAAGATATTTTCAATTCTGATGATCAGTTAAGAAAAGACAAAGGCAAGATTTCAACTCACACAGATAACTACGAAGAAATCTTGGTGGATGATGAAAAGAAACTATTTATTGGAAAGGTATGTTCCTCAGCTGAAAAACAATCATTTATCAAATTATGTAAAGAATTCAGAGATGTTTTTTCTTGGAAATACCAAGATCTGAGAGGTTTTGATCCCATTTTAGCTCAACATACAATAGAGTTACAGCCAAATTCTAAGCCAGTTAGGAAAAAGAAAAGGCTAGTAAATCTAAAGATTGAGCCATTAATGAGAAAAGAGTTATCTAAGTTGATCGAATCAGGTATTATCTTTCCAGTTAAGCATTCAAGTTGGGTAGCTAATCTTGTTCCTGTTCGAAAAAAGAATGGATAAATTAGGCTATGTGTGGATTTTAGAGATCTTAATAAAGCTTCATTAAAAGATCATTATCCACTGCCCAATATGGATCATATTTTAAGAACAGTTCTGGTTCAGACAGATTGTCTCTTTTAGATGGTTATAGTGGATACAATCAGATCCTTGTGCATGAAGAAGACAGATACAAAACAACCTTCACCACAAAGTGGGGTACTTATGCTTACAAAAGAATGCCTTTTGGCCTTTCAAATGTCGGTGCAATGTTTCAACGTGCAATGGACATGGATTTTCACAGCTTATTAAATAAATGCATATTGGTTTATTTAGATGATGTCACCATATTTTCAAAAAATTTTGATGAACATCTAATGCATTTAAGGCAGATTTTCAGCTTTGCAGATAGTTTGGAATATCTTTGAATCCCAAAAAGTCCATTTTTTCAGTACATCAAGGTAAATTTCTTGGTCATATTGTTTCTAAACAAGGTTTAGCTATTGATCCTTTCAGAATCAAAGCTATTTCATAGTTATCCTTGCCTCATCATAAGAAAGCATTACAAAGTTTTCTTAAAAAAATCAACTTTGTTAGAAGATTTGTTCCATATTTTGTAGCATTAGTCAAGCCATTAACAACCATGTTAAAGAAAGATAAGACTTTCTCTTGGACCAATGAAGGGAGAAAAGGATTTGAAGCCATCAAGTCAGCCATTTCACAAGCTCCTACTCTTGCAAATCCAAATTTTGATAAATATTTTACAATGTATGCACTTGCAGGAGCTGAGACTATTTCAACTATATTAACTCAGGTTAATAATGAAAACATTGAGCAACCAATTGCTTTCTTTGGAAAATTTTTGCATGACTACGAGACAAGGTACACCTTTCTTGAGAAACAAGTACTTTCAGTAGTTAGAGGATTGAAGAACTTCAAGTACATGCTTTCCAATAATAAGATACATGTCTTAGTCTCTCATCCAAGTGTTAAAGTGTTCTTGTTGAACAAAGAGCTGAATGAGAAGAGAGCAGGTTGGATTACAAAGGTTATGGAATATGATGTTGACATCCATGTTGCGAAAATAGTTTGAGGAAAAGGTTTGTGTGAGCATCTAATTGCTGATATGGAAAAACAACAGGCTGAAGAATCAGAAGATCCAGAACAACATGCTGAAGTTACGTATCAGCAGTCAGATAGCATGGTGCAACCAAAAAATCAGCAACCCAAACTCAGTCAAGAAGTTCAGGAATCAAGGTGGATGACTAATTTAGTTAACTACTTACAACATGGTACTTATCTGGAAGGTATGGACAAGAATAAACAAAGATATTCAAGGTTATAAGTTGTACCTTATGTTTTCATTGATGGTGTGTTGTTTAAAAGAGATATAAATGGAATTTTTCTGTGATGTATTGATTATGATAGAATTCAGCAACTATTATCTGAATTTCATGAAGGACCTACAGGAGGTCACTTTTTAGCACATACTACAACCTTAAAAATTATGAAACCTGGTTACTATTGGCCCAACATATTCAAGGACTGCTTCGAATGGATCAAAAAGTGTAAGAAATGTGCTTTCTTTGTTGGAAAGGAATGTTTAGCTTCACTACCCCTGCAACCTATTTCAGTAGATCATCCATTCATGCAGTGGGGTCTTGACTTTATTGGCATGATAAATCCACCTTCGTCACAAGGACACAAGTGGATCTTGACTGCTACAGATTACTTTACATGCTGGACTGAAGCAATAGCCTTAAAATAAGCTAACGAAACTTCAATTCTATCCTTTTACGAAGGTATAGTTTGTAGATTTAGTGTTCCATCAACTATCATTTCAGATAATGCCTTAGCATTTCTTGGTGCAAAGGTAACAGATTGGGCTATTAAGCATGGAATTTATTTAAGTACATCATCTAATTATTACCCACAAGGTAATGGATTAGCTGAAAGTACTAACAAAAATATTTTGAGGATCATCAGAAGAACACTCAAGGATAACCAAAGAGCTTGGCATCTGATGTTAAATTCAGCACTTTGGGCTGACAGAGTGACTCCTAAAAGATCAGTTGGCAATTCACCGTACAAGCTTGTTTATGGAAGAGAGGAAAGAATTCCCATCTTAGTTGAGTTTCCTGCATTGGATTTGCTACATCAGATGGAATTACTTGAGAATGAACCACTAAAGGTTCGTTATGTAGATTTAATGGAGTTACATGAGCTAAGAGATCAAGCTCATTTGAACATGGAAAAGAATCAAAAACAAAGAAAGAAAACATTTGATAAGAAGGATAAGTTCAGAGTCTTCAATGAAGGAGACATTGTTTTAAAATGGGATGCTGATCGTGCAAAGCTAGGAAACCACACGAAGTTTGATACAATCTGGAGTGGTCTTTACATGATTTCAGCTTGCAAATAACACAATGCATTTCAACTTTCAAGGTTGAATGGAGAGGAACTTCCCATTCCTATGATTCGTATGTTTGTTAAAATTTTTTATTGAAAATCCTAAAGTGTCTGGTTAGAGTAGAATTTCCCTTTCAATAAGTGCATTTCATGCACATACAATGTTTCTCAATTCAATAAAGTGCATTTGTGCACGTGATCTGGTTTCCAGATCCTTTCCTAGCTTTAGTTTGTTTTTTTGGAAAGGCAGTTTTGGTTATATGCTTTAACTCCATGCCCAATGGACAAGAGCAAGGAATTGGTCTACAAGCTAGCAAGCAGCTTTCCCGCAAGGATCTAGAAATGTTGACAATTTTTACACTTCTGTAAAAATGGGATCCTCAAAACTTCATTATGATGGATGGCGTTGACGAAGTGGACCTAACTAGGGGAATGCATTACATTTTTATTATGTTTTCAGTTGCAGCAATTGATTAACTACATGTAATCTGCAGCTATGTGTGTTGTTACAAAATGTAACACCTCACATAGACTGTCATTCCATGTTCATCTTTAGCAAAGGAAATACAAAATCCCCGAAGGACTAATGCATTGCCTTGATGAAGGTAAGAATCACAGTTTATGTGAAATGTTAAATTTGGGAACAACAGAGTTGCATTTTACACGAAAGAGAGTTCATTATTAAGTTACAAGTACCTCATAACTCATTATTTCTACATGTTAAATACATTTAATTATGTGATTGAGTTATTTATTTCATTATACAATCAATATCCACGTTATAAATTTGAAAGAAGAAAGAAGTATACAACTCAAGTACAAAATTAAAATGTTATTTATTCATGAAGAAGTGCAATATTTCCCACACAAGCCATGGGATGTAACTCATAGCTACTAAAGAAATAAGTGCATGTGCATGAAGTTAAAAGTAAAAGAGTATAGAAGAAACCCATCATTGCCTTGGATTTTCTTCTAGTCTTCTTCACTTCAGCTTTGTCTCCACTTTCATCCAGATCTCCTAACAGCCACAATGTACCTAAAAAATGAAAAAGGAAAGGCATCAAATTTGAGCTCAGGGTTTGATGTGTTCCCTTGTACTATCTAATTACATGCAGACGGATTTCTAAAAAGTAGAAGCATAAGGTACATTACATACAGATACACAATTGATAAGAGTAGTATTCTACATCAACACATATGATTCTCATAATCATTTCAGAAAAGAAAGAGAAAAGAAAAACTATGGAACATAAGAGAGGCCAAAAAGCCTAAATATTTTCTAACTTTAATTACATTATCTTAAGTGTGTAGGTACTTGTTAAAGTATGGAACAAATTTATGATTTGTTCCAAAAGAAAGGAATGAAAGAATAAAATATTAGTTTTTCATTGCCAGGTATAAAGTGTATTTATCAAAAATTACAGTTACTGCTCAAAAAGATATGATCTATGGTATTTACATTTGAATTATAAGTAAAGAAAGAAGAGTAGTTACAGATTTATTTGCACTTAACAGTTTTTAGAAAAAAATGGAAATTTCATTCATGCCTTACACAATGATCAATGTACAAGAGTACAAGTATTTTAGGACATAAGATATTTACAAAGTCCAAAGATAGAAATATAGCTAACTAGAATTTCCAAGTTGTGAAGATGTAATTTTCCAGATTCATGATACTTTTGAGGAAGGATGAGTTCATTTTTAAACTCAAGGAAATCACAGAATCTATATGCCACAACACATGGGGTAGAAATTAGACATCAAATCTAGGACTCAATCTAGAAACATACAAATCAGAAAGAAATAAACATGCTCCAGTCATCCAATAATAAATACAAAGTGAAAGTGGAAGACTTAGGAAATTCCACTATAACTTATGAATTTTAGGTGCAAATTATAGAGTACAAGCTTTAGTTGTCAAGCAATTCAAGAAACTCATTCAATAACATCTACAGTTAAAACTCCATCTAAATTTCCATAGATTCACATTTCTCTTACAACATCAAAAATTATTAGCAATCAAGGTAGATCAGCTCAGTAATAGAATAGTGTTTCATAATATTTTTTAGAAAATTATACGAAGGCTCAAATAGCAAATGTAAAGATTCCTAGATCATGATAGCAAAGCTAAACAACTAGAGCAAAGACTCAAATATCAATCCAGACTGATGGAATAAAAGTGAAAGAATATGTTTATACTTTTATCCCATTCAACTCAAGTAAGTTCTTCCAATTTCAATACACAAGTGAATGGAGTATTAGTCAACAAAAAAGTGAATCGCAAAGAACTGTAAGAATTTGAGCTTAAAAGAGTAATTAAGTATCATGACTGAAAGAGATAGAAAATCCTCATAGCTTACAAAGAAGAGGATATTTCCTCCATTACAAGTCATGTACCAAGTTTCAAAATCAATCAGGAAGGTATTCATTCCAAAACAATATGCTACATCATTAGAGAATATTAAAACATCAACAAAGTGCTTCAAAAGGTAATAGATGCAACAAAATTTCAGGATAGTAAATATAAAGTCCTTGCAATTGAGCCATCAATGATTTACTAGAACAGTTTGATCTTCATAAGGAACATGCTCAGTTTGTAGCATCATACAAGAAAATAGGAACACATAATATCTTTACAGAGAAGGACCAGATGAGCCATGATAAAAATTATGCAATTAGAGCATATATTTTAAAGAGTAAGTATTTAGTGACAAAATTCTTATTCAAAAAAAATTTACAGAATAATGGATCTTAGAACACTCCTAATTTACAAGTTACAAGTGCTTATAGATGAACATTATGGTCATTGAAATCAGAATATAATGTCCATGCTTAGTGAAAATGAAAAGGAGCACTATTTTAAATGATAGGATGTCAATTTATCAAATACAGTTTTAAGAACCAACTCTCATTCAAGAACAAAGTAATATTCCCAATGAAGGACAAAATTCCAAAAATCAAATCCGAAAGGCAACAAGCCGAGATCTAACAAATTTATTATAAAACTATATATACTTCACCCATGCTATTCAGAAGAAAGGGATTCAGGGCATACATAGTATGAATTAGAACCCAAATATGGGTAATCTATAAAATCCAAGCAAATTCATGATCAAAATGACAATTCAAACCATTATCAGATTAAATAAAATCCAAAATGCTATAAAAGTAAAGAGTTCCACTCCAATGGTGGTTGTGATCAGATAAACACAACAATATTTAATACCAAGGTTAATAATTTTGAGACCGATAACACAAAGTTAGATGACATTTTTCAGTACCAGTTAAAGAAGGAAGGAATAAATTATTAGAAACTGATAAATTAAATTCCATGTATTTCACGACCACCCATTGTTTTCATATAAATTTCACAGAGATGTTCAAATGAAAAAAAAAGAACTTACAAGTTTATAATTGAGCTTTCAAAACCCATCAATGCGTTATCCTCAACGAGATGAATCCCAACAAGAAAATGAAGAAAAGAATCAATGAAGATTACATACAAAAGTAAATAGAAAATAAGACCCCCTTGTCAAGAGAAAATCTCAAATCAAATGAAAATCTAGGAGTGGCCATGGTTGATACAACTGTACAAGAACCTACATTGTGGGTTCAAGGGATAAGATCATTTTACAAAGAAAATAGAGTTCCAGAATAAGCACAACTTCTAAATCTAAAGGAAGCCCAAATGATTAAAGTACAAATAGCTCAAAAAGCTCAAAAAGACCACATAACTCATTGATGATGACCAAATGTTCACAAAGAACCATAAAAGGAAGACATTTTCGAGATTATATAGAGTTCTTTATCATTTTCATAACTTTCTCAAACAAAAATAGAAAAACATAGATCTTTCATAGTATGAATCAGAATATGAAGGAATTCCTTTCAAATAACGTTCAATGGAAACATACAAAGAGTTTCCCTTCAGAATAGAACAACATGGCATGAGTTAAATGCATTTAAAATTGAAAAAACTGCATTAAACTCCACAGAATTGAGCTTAATGATGCATAACAATAATGGAACTAAGAAAAAATCAAATTTATAAAAAGCTGAGAAGGTTCAATCATGGCTACCTAGGGAAATTTTTTCAAGACTTCTCTGTGAGTTAAAAAATGCATGATGAACAAACAATTTGGCTTGCTTTTGTTTTACAAACCCAAACCTCACATAAATCTAACTCGACCTGAGTCAAAATATTGATGGATGATATCTTACAATACAACAATCAATGATGTCAAATGTTAACCCAATACCAAATCCATGTTTACCATAGTCATAACAAGGTACAGATCTAATGGTGTAGATCAAGTCAGCACCAGAATAAAATGACAAAGAACCATCTATAGGATCAATGAAACCCGCAATCAATACAAAATTTAAATGCATTATAGAATCGATGGTTCATACCCAGTAGGTACTCCAATCGATGGTTGATATCAATACGTAAAATTCAATGCAAACTTTACCATAGTTTCTTATAACTCAACTAGAGTTCAGAAACATGTACATGTAAAATAATGGTGAAACCCTAATGAGGGTCGAGTTAAGATCACTGACATGTAATCCCAAAGGGGTGAGTCATCATGGAGAGGGTGGCCATACACATGGTTAAAAAATATTAGTGCATTGGCCGAATAATGTCTGAACCATATACACGCCAGATGATCGCCTAAAAGGTAATATACCTTTTTATTCATGATTTCCTTCAAAATATGAAGACTTATTATTTTGTAATAACCAATCAAATTCTCAACCCAAAAAGCAAATCAAGACCATTATGCAATAATTATTCAAAAACCAAAGTTATATCATGTGCCATGGTCGGATAAACAATGGTATCAAGAATAATACAAGGGTGATGTAGACAAAGGTGGTCGATGCATATAAGGAATGATCAAGACTATGTATCACATATGAATAAATAGATTTTGCACATGGATCAGGTGGCCATTCCAAATAAATACAAAGTATGTAAACACCAGAGGTGGTCCTCACAATGGGAAAATTTAGAGATTGAATAAATTATACTTACAGGAGATAGTATTGCATGTAGTCACAAAACATAAAAATGTCATTATCAACATGCAAAATGGAGTATGTGCATAGATGTCAACATCAGACCATGTAGGTGGTCCCCAAAATAGATGAAGTGCATGGGTGAATATTTTACAAATTATTTCAAATAAAATAATTATTTTTCTCACACAAGGTTTAAATTTTGCATGTACATTAAGGGGCAGAATTAAAAAATGCCCAGAATATCATTGCAAGTGGATTAAGTTGCAAGTGTCACATCAATCACTAGAAGATGGAGATCACATGCACATTGGAGGAGACTTACATATCAAGCAAGGGATATTATTAGCCAAATTAATCATCCTACTTTTTTAGAAATAAATCGGTCAACTATAGTTTGACTGAAATTTATTTTTGTAACTTAGTCTTTTAATTGTCAATTTGTAATTAGTGTGCTTACTTTTATCTCTTTTATTATTTGTGATAAAAGGATAAAAATAGGATGCGTGGGCAAGTGTAAATTTTAGTCTATTTTTAGGATGATTTAGGTGAAAAATATTGTTATTTATTGTGTGTAATTGTAAGGCATCATAAGGACTTTTTGGACATCGAAGTGCTAAAGAAAATTTTGCCAATTTTACCCCTTCAATGAGAATTGATTTCTACATTTCCAATTATTTGCAGTGGTGTTTATATCTCATTAGTTCTTGTGAATTTCAAATTCCCTAATTAATCATCTTACCTTGCTGTGAATTAGTAATTTTTGCATAATATTAGTGTGCATGTTTATCTTATTGTGTTATTGTGATTCATTCCCTCAATACACAAAGTGTTTTTCCTTAATATTCTACTAAAAATGATTGGCATGTGCATACAATATTCAGTTTAAAATTTATTATGAATGTACTCAGTCAAATCCCACAACAATTTTGGTGTATCACCCCATTTTCAATTCATTTACATTCATCTTTTTACCTTCAAAACCCCTAAAAATTAGTTTAGGATACATCAAAAATAGAACCAACCTTGATACCAAAGACTCATCTACACAATAGGTATACCCACAGACTCGAGGTGTTTCCATTGTATCTATGAAAGTGAGAGATCCAGAGAAATATTAGAACACATGTAGTCATCCCTCAACAGGGTGCACTTTCGAGAGATAACAGGATCCACTAACAAGCCCTCTTTACAGATTATGTGTTCCAAAAAAAATTCAAAGGGTGTGGTAAATACACACTTCTTAATATTTAAAGAGATCCTGAAAATCCATCAGTAAAGGAGTATATTTCACACCTTGCAACACCCTTAAAGATTTCCCCAGTAAATGGTGTGGGAAAGGGATCTGATACGTGATTTCAGCATGTTGTTCTGAATTTTTTGTTTTTTTAGCCTATTGTTTTTCCATATCAGCAATTAGATGTTCACACAAACCTTTTCCTCGAACTATTTTTGCAACACAAATGTCAACATCATATTCCATAACCTTTGTAATCCAATATACTATATTCTCATTCAGTTATTTGTTCATACAAGAACTCTTTAACACTTAGATAAGAGACTAAGACATGTATCTTATTATTTGAAATTATGTAGTTCAAGTTCTTTAATCCTCTAGACTACAGAAAGTACTTGGTTTTCAAGAAAAGTGTACCTTGTCTCATAGTCATGCAAGCTCTTCCCAAAGAAAGCAATTGGCTTCTCAGTATTTTCATCATTAACCTAAGTTAATATGGTTGAAATAGTTTCAGCTCCTACAAGTGCATACATTGTAAAATCCTTATCAAAATTTAGATTTGTTAGAGTAGGATCTTGTGAAATAGTTGTCTTTATAGCTTTGAATCATTTTCCTCCTTCACTTGTTCAAAGAGAAAGTTTTATTTTTCTTTACTATGGTTATTAATAGCTTGACTAATGCTACCAAATTTGGAAAAAAAATTCTAACAAAGCTGATTTTTTCAAGAAAAATTTGTAGTACCTTCTTATGATGAGGCATAGATAGCTGTGAAATTACTTCAATTCTGAAAGGATCAATAGCTAAACATTTATCTTGAAACAATATGTCCCAAGTAATTTACCTTGATGGACTGAAAATATGGACTTTTTGGGATTCGATGATATTCCAAACTATCTACAAAGGTGAAAAGTCTTCCTTAAATGCATAAGATGATCATCAGAATTATTTGAAAATACAGTAACATCATCTAAATAAACCAATATGCATTTATTTAATATACTGTGAAAAATGCCATGTCCATTGCATGTTGAAACATTGCACCGACATTAGAAAGTCCAAAAGGCATTCTTTTGTAAGCATAAGTACCCCACTTTGTAGTGAAAGTTGTTTTGTATCTATCTTCTTCACGCACATGAATCTGATTGTATCCACTATAACCATCCAAAAGTGAACAACCTGTCTGAACCTGAAACTATTCTTAAAATCTGATCCATATTGGGCAGCAGATAATGATCTTTTAATGAAGCTTTATTAAGATCTCTAAAATCCACACATAATCGGATTTCTCCATTCTTTTTTTGAACAGGAACAAGATTAGCTACCCAACTTGAATGTTTGACTAGAAAGATAATACCTGATTCGATCATTTTGGATAACTCTTTCCTCATTAATGGTTCAATCTTTGGATTTATAGGCCTTTGCTTCTACTTAACTGGCTTGGAATTTGGCTGTAACTCTATTGTATGTTGAGCTAAAATGGGATCAAAACCTCTCAGATATTGGTATTTCCAAGTAAAAACATCTCATAATTCTTTACTTAAATTAATAAAGGACTATTTTTTAGTAGAGGAATATACCTTTCTGATAAACAATTTCTTTTCATCATCAACTAAGATCTCTTTGTAGTTATCAGCTTGAGTTGAAATGTTGCCTTTATCCTTTCTTAACTAATCATCAAAACTGAAAATATCTTCTAGTGTGACTAGTCCTTGGGGAAGTTTGTTTGTCTTTAATTGAAAAATCTGGTCACCATATAAATGATGTAGTTTTTCTTGATTTACTGTAGAAAATTTAGCTTCTTACTACAGAAATTTGTAGATTTGTTCATCATCTTCAAAAATTTGCCAATTTTCTTCATTATCAGGTACTGAAGGTCTGATAATCAGCTTTATATGTGGTTGTACTTTTTTGTTTTCAATCTTTTCTAGCACATCAAAGCTAGCACCAACTGTTGCAAGTCTGTCTGCATGTTTGTTTTCAGCTCTTGGAATAGATTGCATGTTAATAACATCAAAATATTCCATTAAGTCTGAAACTCTATGTTTGTAAGATTTCAGTAATGAATTCTTACACACATTAAAGTTTTTCACTTGATTAATCACTAACTCTGAATCACCAAAAACCTGCAACATGTTGATACCTCTTTTTTGGCCCATTGTAAGCCATGAATTAATGCTTCATATTTAGCTATGTTACAAGTACATGAAAAATTATAGACTGAGAGCTGAAAAATACCTTTCGTTTGTAGGGGAAGTGAGCATCAAACCTACACCTTGTCCTTTATTATTCTTGGCTCCATCAAAATGAAGCTTCCATAACCCTTCTATTGTTTTTTCTATTTTAGACAGTAAGGGGATTAGTGCATTTTCTTCATGCAAGCAATAAATGCCAAACAAATATTCCTCTACTTCTTTAAAAGGATCATAAACATGTTCTTCTTGATTTTTTTTCATCCATAAACATATTAGAAACACCATCTAATGTAGAAACATGTGTTGTAACGTCAAAATCAGATTGATCTAAAGCTACATAATTTGCTGCAGCATTTGAAGCATGAGGCTCAATATGAAATCTAGCCAGAGGCTCTGAATTTATAGTAACTTTAGTTCCATACCTTGTAGTAAAGAATAAAAATGACCAATCTGAAGAAAGATAACCTCCTATCTTTGCTGTGAAAATCTCTTGATAAGCATAAGGAAAAGTAGGGAGGTAAATCTACAATAGTAACATCTTGTAAGATAGTAACATTTGGGCAAGCATGTAAAGTTACCTCTAAATTTCTGATGATGCCAACTATGTTAGTTTTTGTTTCATCTAGCTGCAATACACTTTTCTCTATAGGTTCATACTATAGGCCTAATTTTTCTATAATTACTTTTGGCATTACTGTGTTGCTTGCACCACTATCAACCATGTAGTTATGAACTAAATGATCTCCAATAATCAAAGATAAATAAAAGGGTGGTGGTTTCTTGATATCATGAGCATTTAAAAATTTCGGAACCATCCACTTAACCTCTTTCATCTGATCTTGCTCCATTATACCAAGGATGATATCTATTTTATGAGCTTCTTTTTTTATTGGTTTTGAAGAAATTTGTAACTTAGCAAGCTCATGAGCAAGTAACTCTTGTTGTCCTGGAATACTTAAGAGCATCCCATAATGAAATATTAATATTATGATTTTTCATTACCTCAACAATATTAAAAGAAGCAACATTATTTGAAAAAGATTCAACAGTTTTTAGCATAAGCTTTAGAAAAAACTGACTCTACTTCAACAACTTTTGAAATCTGAGGTATGAATAATCTTCTGGGATTAGGCATCAATTGTTTTTGCTGCTCTTTTTGAGTTGAATTGCTTGCTGTTTTTTGAAGGAACAACAAAGTTGTTTGTTGTTTTTTGACCTATGTACTTGTTGTTTTATCAGTGACTGTAGGCAAAATAGACTCTATTTTGTTGTTTTATCTTTATCCCGAGCCTTTCCTTGAGGCCTAGTTGTGACTATAATAAAATCTTCCTCTCCAAATCTAACTAGATTATGTTATGATGGTTTCTGACTATGAGCGTCTTACTGCCCACCCTCCATTTGAGGCATGAATAATGCTTCAAGCTGAGGTTGTGTAATAAGGCTTATATTCAGGAATGCATTTGGACAATTGGTAGCTGAATGAGGTTGATTACAAGGTGGACACCATTCTTCTGAAACCATATTGACTGGAACAAGAGCACTAGATGAACTAGGAGCCTTTGGATCAAATTTCCTTGGCTGATATGGTTGTCTATAGTTCTGATTTTTTCTGGTAAGGCTACCTATTCTGCTGATTTTGTTGATTTTTCACTGTAAGAAGCTTGATAAGGCCTTACTAGGCTAAGCTAGTTTGTTCTCAATTGACGTTAACTTATTTCCCATAGTCTCACAAAACCTTAAATACATCATCTGATGGAGCTATAACAGCATGCTCTATAATGGTAATAGGCTATGGAACAGGTGCCAAATCTACTATAAGAGGCATTGAAGGCATTGGTGCTAATTTTCCAGCTTGAATAAGGTTGTTTTCAGCCCTAATGGACAATATCATAAGTTGCTAGGAGAGTCTCTCCTCCCATAGAATGAATCATAGTTGAAATATCATTGTTTAAAGCTTTGAGATAATATAGAAATGTATGATCAGCTTGAGGTTTAACACTAGCTAGAATTCTATCCCAAGTTCTGGGAAATATGATGTTAAAACTAGCCATAAATTCATTTGGAGCTCTTTTGATTGTTAGATAAGTTGTTCTATGAGAGATAATGATCAGAATGGTCTTAAAATTGCTTAAGTAATTTCTCTCCTAACTCATCCCAAGTTGCTTAAACTCCCTATTTATAAGGTTATGTACCATTACAAAGCTTGTCCTTTAAATGATGCAACTAAAAGTCTTAAGGCTACATCTTCATGAGTTATATTATGGACAACACAAAGGGCTGTAACATCTTTAATGTTCTTTGTAGGGGTAATTTGATTTTCACCAGTGAATGAAGGTAAAATTTTCAGGGCAGCAACAGGTATATCATAGTAAACTTGAATTACTAAAGGGCTACCATTAGTAAAAGTCATAAAAATTTTAGGTGGTTGTATAGCCATTGGAATAACAGGGATTTGAACAACAAGATTAATATGTGGTGAAGGAAGATTAGGAGGAGGATTTCCAAAACCAATCCTATTATAAGGTAAGGTATTGCCAACTCTTGTTTTTCTTTCAGAATTTAAAGGTAAAGAAATAAAATCAGCAGGATTTCCTCTTACCGATGATCTTATAGTCACTTTAGGCATGGAACATGTTACAAAAATGGTCTAAAATAAGAGTTATAGAGTCACTAAATAAATCTTTTGATATTAAGAATAAATTGCTTCTGCTTGCTTCTCCAAAAGTGACTTTCTTTCACTGTAAATTGATGTTAATTTCTGAAATCCACTGCAAATATGATTTGTGTCCCACTGGACATGCCAAAAATTGTTATCGCTCAAAAGTGCACCCTGATTGAGAGATGACAACAGGGGTTCTAATATTTCTTTGGATCTCTCAATTTTATAGATATAATGGAAACACCTTAGGTTTGTGGGTATACCTATTGTTGAGGTGAGTCTCCGGTATCAAGGCCGGTTCATTTTTTGATGTATCATAAACTATTTTTTTGGGGTTTTGAGGCTAAAAAGATGACTGCAAATGAAATTGAAATGGGTGATACACCAAACTTGTTGAGGTCTTTGATTAAGTATATGCACAATACAATTTAGAATGAATTCTGGATGCACAAACCAATGGTTTTTAGTAGAATATTAAGGCAAAACAATTTTTGTATTGAGGGATTAAACACAACAACATAATAAGATAAACATACACACTAATACTATGCAGAAATTACCAAATTTGCAGCAAGGTAAGATGATTAATCAGGGAATTGAAATTCACAAGAATTAATAAAGATATACACACCACTGCAAATAATTGGAAAGGCATAAAATCAGTTCTCATTCAAGGGAAAAACTGGCAGAAAATTGCTTCAGCACTCTTATGTCTAAAAAGTTCTCCTTTGTGCTTTTCCAATGCACACAATATATAGCAAAATTATTCACCCAACCCATCCTAAAAATAGGCTAAAATTTGTACTCGCCCATGCATGCTAATTTTACCCCTTTATCATGAATAAATAAAGGAATAAAAATAGACATGCTGATTACAATGAGACATTAATGGCCTTAGTTACAAAAAATAAATTTTAGTCCAAGTGTAGTTGACTGATCTATTTTTAATAAAATTGGATGAATAATTTGGCTTAAAAATAGCTTTTACTTGCTGCACAAGTCTTCTCCAATGTGCATGCAATATTTGTCTTCTTCTGTTTGATGTGAAACTTACAGCTTGATTCACTTGCAATGATAATTTTAGGCACCTTTGCAATGCTACCCCCTTAGATGCACATGCAAAAATTAATCTTCCCGTGTGAGAAAAATAATTCCTTTATCTTTGATACTTTGCAAACTATTCACCCAATGTGTGGGAACCAATTGTAGGCATGTGCAAGAAAATAACACCATTATTTGTAAAAAATAAGGTAATTAGCATGTCAAAAGGGTCTTCTTGATCTCTGATGTAGATATCTGTGCACATACTCAACTTTTGTCTTAATCTACATGATAAGATGATCATCTCTGTCTTCTAGTGAACTAATGTGATACTTGTCAGTGGTTGGTATTTGTATTTAGCTACATGAATAACTCACTATTACATTTCTGCTCATATGTAAATAATTATCCTTTAACATGAGGTCTTTGTCAAGATTAAGGTAACTACAAGGAGTTTAAGGTAATCATGGCATTTAAAAAAAACATGTCTTGACCATCTATTACTTGGCCACCTTCATTTGACTTGATCATTGTGATATTTCTTGGTCCCCTTTTGATTAGACCCATTGCATAATATAATAAGGTAAAGTTACCTTTTTGATTATTTGGGTTAGACATGGCATATACTATAGTTTTTCCCCTTTTGAATAATCATTTGATTGATCATGTCGGCATATACTATAGTTTTCATATTTTTTGAATAATCATTAGATGATCATTATTGTCGGCATTTTAATTTTTCAAAACATATAGCACATGGTTTAGAACTTTATATGGTCAAATACAAATAATTATTGGATAATAGGGTTGGCCCCGTGTCCATGATGACTCAACCCATTAGAAAATTTGTCGGTGGCATTTGTTCGATTGGTAACTGCAATTATGTTTTGATAAACCATGTTTGAGTTACTTTCTTTCAATGAAGACAATTGATCTTTGTCATGTTTTATGATAATCGTTGATCTGTCTGTTCCATGGGTTAGGGTTCTGACTCCGTAATCAATGCGGTCGGTGTTTTGCTAATCGTTGATCTGTGTACAATTTTATATTGGCCATCAATTTTGACCAGGGTAGGTGAGGAGTTAACTATGGTAACTTGAGTTTTTCTTTGATCTTGGTGATTAAATTATGGCCATTAATCTCTATACCCTTGTAAAACTAGGATGTTGATATTTCAATCCATGGTGAGAGAGGTAGTTGGAAGTGGTTTAAAAGTTGATCGTTTGATCCTACACGATTTGATATTTGTCATTGATGCTAACTTAGGATGAGTTAGGTTTGATTTAAAAACTTGTCGATCTTGTCATTTTTTCATTCTGCTTGCTCGTTTCGAGCGGTAAATCCATAGCCATGTTTTTTTCTCACCACCATGAATGATCTTTTAAGATCTCTATATCTCTAATTTTTACTCAGTTACGCCATTTTTCTACATTTGAGCTCATTTTTATCTTACTGTGGGCATGTATATCTTCTCTATTTGTAACTTTGATCCTAGCTCGGCTACCATGAAATTTTGTGGGGGATGGAACTCAATTTCTCTGTTGTTTTAAAATAGTCTGTGTAACCTTCTGGCATTGTTGGAGGTTTTGAGTTTGAAGAACTCTTCGCTATTGTTGGTGAGTTGGGGCATGGATTTGAAACCATTTTCTCTATCTTTTTCTCATGATGAAGCCATTTCCAAGAAGCTTCAAACTCGAGAGTTGTGGTTCATTTCTTTTAAGCTTTTTGACCTGTCACTCCTTTATTTCTTTCTTCTCCTCGATAATATTCTATAGATGCTTTGACAATTTTGTGATTTTGTTAATCTTACCTCTGCAAAACCTTCTGAGATCATTTTAGAGAAAAACAAGTTCTAGGTATTTGAGGTCTTCTTCTTTTACCTTTATGCTTCGAGGGTTTGAAGATTTTATTCGATGAATGGTAAGTTTTATCACCTTCTTTGTATATCTCATAAATCTTGTGGTTACCTAAACTTTGCATTCTGTATTGTCGTTTCTATTTCACCTGGTTCTGTTTATACAATACTTAGCCAAAATATATTGTGGGTGCTCATAAAATATTGTTCCTTTGTTGAAAATCCATGGCTTTCAATGTATTCGACTGAAACAAGTGATTTTTTCCTAATTCTCAGAGCTCTTTTTAAATTTTTAACAATCTGTATGACCATGGAAATGAGGCTTTTCACTACAAAATTTGTGGAAATAGCTTTCATTATTTTCAAGAAACTTGGTGGTCCTGTTAGGCCTAAATTGTATTGTACTATTTAATCATTCCTTATGAAAATCCTTTTCTTGTTTTTGGTTTTGAAGTCTCTACTGCCATTGTTGTTTATTGAGAGCTCTGGTTTCAAACATACCTGACTTCTGAGTTTATTCTGGCTTGTTTTGAGAATCTCCCCCTGAAGGTGAGATTTGTTATTTTTGAGCTCGATATTTCCATTTCTTTGAGATTTGTGTGCAAAGAATTGTATTCCTCCAGCTATGTTTTCCACTCGAGCTATATTTTCTTCTTAGTCTGTAATTTCAAGTTATTTATGGTTCACTAGTTGTAGATCTATTTGATGTCTTAGAACCTGACTGTGAAAAGTTTTATCGCTCCATTTTGACTTCTCTATTACGTACCTGAAGAGATTTGTACCGATACTGCATTGTTTCTGAGGTTTGATCTTGGGTTATTCTAGGTTTTTGAGTTTTGTAATATTGATGAAACTTCAAAAAGATGTAGAAGGATGTACCTTTGATCTTGTATTTCACAAAAATTTCTTTCCAGAAATGACTATATTCCTTCAAGAGAATGATTGGTAATTTCATTTTGATAGTTAACAATGATTATCGCATCTTCTTGGAACTTTATGATAATTCTTTGATTCTCCACTGTATTTTATTTTGATACTTTGTTATCATAAAACTCTGCCATTCTATTTATTTTGAGCCCCTGTTTATTTTATTTGATTTGAACATCCAACTATTTTATTGTTTTGGGGGTAATGGAGAAGCTTGATCATTTAGTTTGAACATGTATTGAAACTTCATGATGTCCCTGCTGATTTCTTGTTCTCTGAGATGAAAACTATAACTTGAATAAGTTTCTTATTATTTTGGATATTTTGCACAACTATAATATTCTCAAGTCTTGAAGATCTTTGATGAATATATTTCATAAGCCTGCAATCTTTAGTTTGTCTTTAAAAATGAAGCTAGTCACTCTCAAAAGTTTGTTTCAAACTGCATACTTAGCTCAATTTTGTTTATTATGCATGATAACGATGTTTGATATTCATGAGTGAGAAACCTGTATTTTGATTCTCTTGTATTTAACTCTTTTGATGATGAAGCGCTTTGATTCAATATTCAACAATTATATGAGGTTGTTGGGTTTCTTTTCATATATGATACAAGTATTATAATTGTTGTTGTATGACTGGTTATTCATGATTTTTGTGACTCACATTTCTTGAGCATATGTAGCTCTCACTTATTCATCATTGATAACTTCTATCCAACAAAACTTGGCTTTCACTTGATCGCATTATGATTATGTTCTTGAAAATCTCTTAATACTTGTAAGTTGTTTTGATAATTTAAAGTTGAAACTGAAACTTAATGATGCTTTCTAATATGGCAACCTGCATTTCCTAAAGAAAAGTACTTCATTTACTATATTGATTATCTACATATGAAAAATTACATCTGATGCATTTTATACTTCTTGAGCAGCTGTATTATTGAGATTTGCCACCAATTTTGAATTATGAAAATATTCCTTTTCAAATCATTGTTGAGGAATTTATGAATGGTTGTTTCTGTTAGGAAATATTTAATTAGTGCTCCATTAGTAAATAATAATTACATGAAGTAATTATTATGTTATAAGTATGTGTTAATAAAGTGTTATTAGTTGTTATATAAAACAACAATAACAATTATAATTGGTTAGTATGTTTGTTGATATATTGTTATAACAAATGTATAACAATATATTAGTACGGGTAGGTTATTGTTTTGTATACTTCCTATTTTATAGGAAGTTGTTCAACAACATTCCTGGCTATATAATAGCTATTGTATTAGCATGATATATATCAAGAAGAAATCTATTGTTTTATTGTGTAAATCAGTTTCAGTGTTTTCAGTTTCTATAGACTCATTCCTTCTTTTAACTATATAAGTTTGTATGAATCATTTGCAAATTGTAAAATAAAGTAGTAACTATAGCTCGGTTTCATTTCACCATCAAAAAATTATTTTATTATATACATCATATTTCTCAGTGAATTTTCTCTTAATTTAACTACTGTAACTCCATATGTTCATAGTTCTTTGGATGATGAGGAGAATGCAAAAAATTCTATCCTTTATCTTATGTCAGCTGAAGCTTATATTCCTAGTGAGTGCGTGGAAAGATGTATTGAACTTCTCCAAAATCATCTGTCCCTAAGTTGTAATTTGCACTGAGGCTTCATAAATTTAAAGTTTTGAATTCATTCCTTCAATGAATGGTTTCAGCTTAATTTCATTACATCCTTTTTTGAATAATTGTATATGTGAAACTACACTAACGAACAATGCCTTCTTTGACAATTGGCCTTCATACATCTCTACCTCTCTTTTAGTTGATGTATCCAAACGTATCTTCTTGAGTAATGTATTCATTGATTGTAATTCTTGAGTTGAATGCAAATATACTCTGTAATTGTATTTTTTCCATTTTGTAAATTGTAATTGCTTGGAAACTGTGGCTACTTAAAACTATCATGAATGTTTGAAACTATCTTTGAAGATATACACCCTTCCTTTGATGGTCCCTTAATTATAAGGTTATGATACTATTTCTATTTCATTGATTTGAAGATTTTTTCCATTCTGGGATCTGATATCAGCATTACTGTAAATTTACAAATACAACCAATTTATTTGATAGTGATAAATTGAGCATTTTTCATTTTTGTTCTTTGCAAAATGAATCTATGTCTTAGCTTGATGATTATTTATTTCTACTTGATCTTAACTATGATTAATCATTGAGTGCAATATATATTTGATAGTACAGAATTTTAAAACAAGTATTGATCTCTTCTACTGCAACCTGTACCTACACACTTAATAAAATAGCTAGAAACTAATTAGGATTTTTGGCTTCTTTTATGTTACATAGTCTTTTTATTTTCTCTTTCTTCTTTTGTAATGATTATGGGAATCATATGTGGTACTGTAGATACTGGTATCTTAAATCTACATCTGTCTCTTATGTGCCTTATTCTTATGATATATAAGAAATCCATTTTCATGTAGCTAGACATTACTTGAGTACAGATCAAACCCCGATCTCTCAACTGATATAAATTTTCCTTTTATTTTTTCAGGTACACTGTAGCTGTTTGTAACACAAATGAAAGATGGAGCTGGAAATGGAGACAAGAAGATTAGGAGAAAAACCCAAGGCAATGATGGGTTTCTTATATACTCTTTTACTTTTAAATTTATGCACATGCACTTATTTCTTTAGTAGTTATGAATTACATCCCACGTATTTTATGGGAAACATTGAATTTATTAATGAATAAATAACATTAATTTATATAACTAAGTTGTATACTTCTTTTTGCATTCAACTTTTATGATGGATATTGATTGTATAATGAAATAAACAAATCAATCACATAATTAAATGTATTTGAACATGCATAAATAATGAGTTTTGAGGTACCTGTAAATTAATAATGAACTCACTTTCATGTAAAATGAAACTCTGTTTGCTTCTCCCAAATTTAAAATTTCACCTAAAATGTGATTCCTGCCTTCATCAAGGCAATGCATTAGTCCTTTGGGTCTTTTGTGTTTCCTTACTGAAGACAAACATGAAATGGCAGTCTATGTGAGGTCATACATTTTGTAACAACACACATAACTGCAGATTACATATAGTTAATCAATTACTACAACTTAAAACACAATAAATATTTAAGGCATCCCCCTAGTTAAGTCCATTTCATAAATGCCTTCCATCATAAACAAAGTTTCAAGTTGCCCATTTTTGTATGAGTGCAAAAATTTTCAACAAGAACTTCTGGATCTTGAATGGTGTGCACATTAATTCTATTCAAATCTTCTTTAGTTAAGGGCTCTACATAACGTGCATATTTACCATTTGTTAAGGAAATAATAATGCATTCCTCCTTGTTTTCAAAACTTATATAGCCCTTATTGAAGCGTAGATCAACATTGTTTTCATAACACCAAGTGAACCCAAGCAATGATGGAAAACTATCTACCTATGAAAGTGCTAAAAACTCAAAGTCCCTAGTAAACTCAGCCCCATGTATAGTAATTGATGTATTTTTCAAAACCCTAATTTGTGTGGCCTTCGTACGGTTCACCATAAACAACACATTAGAAGATGGATGTAATGGTGGTCTTCCCATTTGAACCCACACATCCAAAGTGAGCACATTCACTTCCGCACCCGTGTCAATATAAATATTACTCAAAAGCTAGCCATCAAAAACAACATTAAGAGTGATCTCCCTATCATAATCCATGCTACGAGGAGGAAGGTTAGCATGTAAAATATGTCTTTCATTCTCAATCCCAGTGCACAGAGTGTTTCCCTTCAACCAACTCCCCAATAAAGGAATAATGTTTTCTAGGTGCAACATCTTGAAAACCTCCTTTAAATCATCAACATATGTCTGATGGAGATCATCTACTTTATTTTGTTTCAATTTCCGTGACTGTTCTTTCAAACATTATATCTCACCCTGTAAATTCCGAATTAACTCCATGGTTTCTTGATCAACCTCCTTGTAATGCATAAGGTTTAGATACTTTGCATGTAGAAAATTCTCTTTAATAATAACAGGTTTTGATTTTGAAACATCTTTGGTGTGCACAACCTCAATGCATGTTGTAATCTTCACAGATACCAACACAAGATCTGATGATAACTTTGGAATCCATTAATATTTCATGGTGCGATGTACTCTAACCATTCTCACACCCTTGTTATCCTATTTACGCTTCTTACTCAACTGTTCATACAAATCCTGGCACTCTTCATAGTTATGATTCTTTCCGCAGAAAGAACAAAATTTTTTTTATGGACACTCACACCTGTAATGATCAGGGGACCTACATGTATAACAAGTATCATTAGAGAAATCACTTCTTCCACTTCCATGACCTCATACTTTGAATCCTCCTCAACAACCATGACCTCTACCACAACCTCCATTAGAGTTCCCTTCATTATGATCATGGTCATGATGCTCACTTTTCTCATTAGAATTATTTGCAACACCAGTCTGTCTTACACCAATATCAATGGAATCATGAATTTGATTAACCAACCTACAATCTTTAATATCATGAGTAGAAGACGTAAAAATATTGCAGTAACTTGAAACATTCTTTCTTATTGCATGCTGCAACAATGGGCACCAAATTGAACCGTGGTCCAAGTGATAGATCTCGTAATCCAGAAATAAATAATGCATTGATTTACGAGGAAAACCATCCTTAGTATTACCTTCTACTTCAAAATATGTACACCAAATTCCACTGCATGTCTCATGTTTCGAATTAGCAGATAATTTCTCCAACTCTTTAGCCATTGCTGCAATCTAAGCTTCCAAAAATGGGCTTACTCATGTGTCTAAACTTCCTTCCACCTCAGCTAGAAGAGATGCTTCAAGCACCTCGTGTGGATATGTATAATTCTTATGTGAAAGTTCCCTTCTAAAAGGCATGGTCAGACCTCCAAAGATTGACTGAGCATGTTGGATTATGTGTAGGTTATAAGATAACTTGGACAATAGGGTCTCGAACCTATAAAAATACTCCCAAACAATCTTAGTAGTGTCGTTCTTGATATATTTCAAATCGCTAATGCTCTTCTACTCAAACTCAGGGATATAAAATTATTTCAAGAAAGCATCCCATAGCACAGTATAATCTATACAATTCTAGTCAAGTTCAAACTTTCTGTACTATGTACATGCCCCTGTAATGTAGTTACAAAATGAATCACCTTGTGCTCTGAAGCAGTGATCCCCTTCACACACCATAATATTTCACACATATACACGTGCTTGGCTTCATCTTTAATGGATCTATATTCTAGAAGATAAATATACATCTCCATATAAATTTGCTGGGGTTGGTGTGGACCTTTCCCACCAGGTCCAATACCTATGTTTCCTCTGCCTCCAGAGCCACTTGATACACCAGCACCCAATCCACGTAACCCTCCTGATCCTCCTTCTGAAGTAGGAAAAAAACAAGAGGATGCATTGCCTTATGTTTTAATGGTTTTTATAAATTGGACTCCTACAGTATGCGAAGTTATGTTACTTCCAGATGTTATACCAATGTTCTATGGACCCATGTTTTGTGATGATGACACACTAGAAAAGACACCTCTAGATGGGCCTCTAGATAAACTAGATGAAGATTACACCATAGATGAATAATCTCCCTTATTAACTCCTGAACTTGATTGTAAATTAACACTATCTACTACAACTCTACTGCTCACAATAGCTTTCTTATTGTTAATTGCCATAAAATTTTTAAAACCAAGCGCAAAGGCTAGGTCACTAGGTAGATTCAGATGCATGCCCATGGTCCACAATTTTTCATCTAACGTGCCCTCATCCAAATCCAAGGAGGTTACTCTTCCATAATTTCCTAAATGGGGGAGTTCCAGATGATCTGGCTCCACATCCGCTACGTGAGCTCCAAATCCTTCACAATCCATCTCCCTCTGTAACACCATTCTTTCTATGATCTCTCGCTACTTCAATAGATCCCTCTTGCATACTTCATTAAACTTAAGATGCCTTTCTTCTCTCTGTCTCTCTACCGCTAGGTCTGCAATATTTACCAAACATGCTCCTACCCCCATGCGTGGTGGGGTTTAGCTAGCCATAGGATTCTTTTCCAAATCTAGGGTTACAATTAAGATATTGATTGCCAATGGAATACTTTGTAAGTAAGATCCTTTGAGCTCATGCAAGGACTGGAACTCAATAATTTTTGGGCAAGAGTAAGTGGAAATTGCATACTTAAGAATATAGTTGTTTAAAACAACATGGAACAAAACATCCACATAGCACGTCAAAATCAGATCTTCATCATACAAGGCCTAAAATTATTCCTACGTCCAAAAAAGTGTGTGAAACCTCTAATTTCTCTCAGGTTCATAAGAAACCAGCCACTCGTAAAACTCTATAGGGAAGATAACAAAGAACATCTCATACAATGTGTCATATAAATTTTTCTCAACCAACGCTCGTGCATTAAAATCATGTCTAGTGCTAAATATGTGAGCATAATCTTCTTCTAGATCATGTAACCACTCTTCAATACTGTCCAAGGTCAACTAGTATGACTTCACCATGCAATATCGTAAAAAACAGTTGAGAAATAGGTCCCGATAATGGAACCAATGATGTAGCCTAGAATTAACTGTAAATAGCCCAAGATGTGTTGGCACATCACCTAGCCTCAACTGAGTGCTCACTCGAAGCACACAAGGGTATTGAGTCCCTCTTAGTGAAGATTTTTTAAGATGTTAGCATGACTACAAGTATATTTCAGATCCGTAACAGAAAATCAAGTAAACCACAATGCATAAACCAAATCTAGATCTAAACCATATGAAGGAATAAATAAACAATTCTATAATCAATTTTACTATACAAAATCCATGTTCAGTTACATCTAACACCAATATCCAGCCAATGAGATCCATTATATTAAATATTGTAAAACACATAAGCTTCATACATCATAATAATGTCACCATGAGTCATGTGCGTGTACAAACCAGCAACATAACTCTACAAAATATCGGATCCCTAAACTATACAAATCAATAAATATTTATAGGGGTGGGGACTTGCCCTTCATCACCCATGCACCTTCAAAAAATAGGCTACATTACAATAATAGCCATGCACCCTTACATAAGAAATACAAAATCATGTAAATGCTAATAATATATCCCATATAGTTAACTCTTAATATAGATCCTATTATTAGCTCAAAAATGTGTATGATGCTTGATCTTCCGCTTATCTAAAATAGCCTTGGCGTAGTATGCAAGTCTCCATACCTTTGCGTGTTCTGGACTCCATGTACCAAAATAGCCCTATATTGAAAATGGCTAAGTCTTGTTTCCAAACTGTTCCTAGGTGCACCCATGTCTTGCTATACTTGCATGCTCTTCCATGCACCCTGTTCATGCATGCCCAAACCTTATGAACTTCCATACTTGATCTGTATTTCATCTACTCAAAAAATATTCAAATAATAATATTAATATTACTAATAAGATTAATATTCAGGGAAATTTGTTTTTTAGGGGGCTTACGATGGAGAGAAAGAGTACGAACCCAGTGACTAAGAAGGAGGTCAACTACATGAAATGAAATGTTGTAAAGGTCAAAAAGGGAACAACGAATGATTTTAGCCTCATTTTTCGGGGGTCACTAGTTTGTGGTGGAGTGTTGGACCAAGCAGGCTGAGATAAGGAGGAGGTGGAGCTGTGCCCTAACCCTAGGGCTCCAAAAATGACTGTGTATCCATCTAGAGTAGGTAGTCTGGGCAGGGACCGTAGTAGGAATCAAGGGTTGGAGATTTAGAAAATTGTGGCTTAGTGCATCCCCAGAAGGCTACCTCCTTCAAAGATGCACTTGAAAACAAGGGCGGCTAATCCTTGGGAAAGAACACATCAAATAACCAGACCTATCTGGTTGACCTGGCTGAGGAGATTCCTTCGCTCACCATAGAAAATCCAGAAGTTGAAGAATATTTCAAAAAATTATCCCAGGATGTGGTTGTTGGTAGGTTTAATGGTTTTTGGCCTTCCTCCTCAGCTCTGTATCAATGGGTTTTCAAAAATTGGACCAATAAATTTAAAATATCTCTCTATTCCAAAGGTTTTTTTGTTTTCCATTTTAGAGAATTTGAATATTACCAGCGTTGTTTGACAGATGGTCCTTGGTTTTGGGGACATGTAGGTTTATTTATCACTCCATGGTTCCAAGATTTTGATCTAAATACTTATTCAGTGGCCAAAATACTGGTTTGGGTCAGGCTTCCTAACCTCCCCTTACATCTGTGGTATGTCCTGGATGATATTCTGAACGTTTTGGGAAAATTTATAAAAGAGGACTTGGACATAGCATATTCGGGTCTGTGTTTGTTTTCCCGAATTTGCGTTGAAATTAATTTAAGAAAAGGAATACCTGATCGAATCAACCTTAATTTTTGTGATTTTGAGCATACCTAGGTCTTAGACTATGAGAATAATGAATTTTGGTGTAGATTATGTAGAAATATAGGTCATTTGCAAGCTTCATGTCCCTTCAATAAGAATAAAAAATCTAGAAAAAAAATACTGGATCGACATCTTCGAGTGTATGGGATTCTGTAAAACCAGATTTGGTATCTGCATCAAATTTTAAAGATAATACAAATAATTTTACCTTCGATGGTAAAATTATTACAGAGAGAAAGGATACAAAGATGGGATTTCAAGAAAACCACCTGGTTATAGGTGGTGTGAAAAGGGGACATACTTCTGAAAGTTCGGAATTAGAGCAGGATTTAGTGCCAGAAAATTTGATGGCTTCAAAAAATCCTAGTGACCTTACACTGGTTATTTCATCTGATTTAGGCAATTGGCAAGAGGTAAAGAAGTGGAAAAATAAAAAAGGACGCATGGGAAACATTGATGATTATTTTCCATCCCAAGGTGGGAAGTAATTTTAGGATAATTTTATCTTTGTTAAGTTGGTAGGCAATTGTTTTTTTGGCTTTTGTAGCCCTTTTATTTTCTGGAGGAGTTGGTCTCATCCTAAGGAATAGGGAACGGGTCCCTTCAACCCGATTTATCAATAAAAAAAATATTAATATTCACGACAACGATGATATTGATGGTGGTAATAGTGATGATCAGGATGATGAAGATAATGAAAAAAATGATGGTGATGAGGATGTAAAGTATGAAAAATATGATGATGAAGAACTAAGAGCCAAAAAGGTAAGTGCATGGAAATAGGGGGCCAAAAGGGGGTAAAAAAGGGACACATTTTTCTTGAAATCAGTGAAACTTGAACTTCATTAAAAAATTCGGCATGAATATGCTCAAAATTTGACAAATTGATAAGGACAAGTACCGTAGAGCTTAGAATCTAGTTTCTAAACTACTAATGTTTTTTGAAAATGGTTGAGATTAAGAGGGTCAAATGTGGTGTGTACACAAAGTATGTCTATGTTTGTGTCAAAAAGATAAGAACCTATTGTGTATGTGCCCCCCCTTTTTACGCGCTATAAATTATTTTTCAAATCCCTTCACTCAAAAGTTAGCTAAGACCATGAACAAGGTCCCACTAATTTTTCATAATCTTTGGATGAGTCTATATTTTTTTATTAAATTTTAAAGTGCACATATCCCAAAAATTAAATATTTGTGTGTTCACCCCCATTTTTTTATTAGATTAGGCAAAAAATAGGGATCGACTCTCAGGGTCTTAGATACAGATAAGAGAGTCACATCCAAACATTTCTTTAGTGTTTCAAGAAAAATAACTGGTTAAGGGGTCCCACGCAGTTGAGGCACACCTCATCACACTTAACTACTTATATTGCAGGTACATCTATATACCTATATAGTTATCAAAAACTGCCTTGGTGTTAAGAGACACACAGGGAACACCCTAGGGGGTTGGTTAGTAGTTTGCACACAATTACATGACAACCTAGGAGAACTCCACATGAGGCAAGAAACTACCTCAATGAGGCCCTATGCTAGGGTAGAAAATTGTCTTGGATTCCAGTAGCTACCTAATCCTGACTAATAAGGGTAATCTATGCCTCAACCATAAACACATGTTTTCTCTTTTTGGTTTGGTAATCCCCTCCACTCCGATGAAGCAGAACTTCTAACCTAGGATCTCTAGGGTTCCTGTCATTCTATGTTTTCAAGTGGACCTGATTACGTGACCATCTTCTTTGAGATGTACAAGAAAGATAAAAATAAAACAAAGGTCCATTTGCCCCTAATAAAGTGATCCTCCATGGGAAGTTTTAGGATCTAGACTATCTAAAGGGTCAAAGACTATATAGTTCCAAGTTAGGACCGTATAAATAATGTCTCAATCATATAATAGTTTTATGGTCATGTATCTCCCATTAGTTTCCAGTGCCATAATGTTATTTTTTAATTTTTTTTAAGTGCATCTAATCTACCAATTTCACCATCCGACACATTAAAAAATCCTCTCTGTTCTATCTTCTACATCATAAATTTTTCTCCCCTTCTATGTATGCATAGCAATTACCTATTGCTTAATTTTTGTTGTATGTATGAATGCACTAATAATTCAAATTATGAATGACTTAATGCCTTAAAATAAAATTAGATTTTAAATAGTACATTATATTGTCATCAACCCTTACATCCTTCTTATTAGCTGTGCATTATCGTAGAAAAATTTAGTATTTGAATTAGGGTTTAAGGTAAAATGCATGGATATGGTGGGGGAATGTGGCACATGAAATTTTAATGATTTTGACTATCAAACATGATATGTGGTCACGCAGAACAAAGTGCAAACCTTTTGTTAGGAAATCCAAGGGATATCCAAGCCTATGCGGAATAATCCCTCACAGAACCCACAACAAGTATGAAACTAATATGCACGTTAAACATGTACAGATCTCAAATATAAAGTGATCAGAATTAAAGGTCAAACATAACAACAAAGAGACAATATTTAACGTTGGTTCACCCAATGGTCATGGGCTATCGACCACCAATTTCTGCACATTGCTTAGATTTTATTACAAGCCACCGCTCTCTCAATACAATATGTTATATATAGTTTGGAGCTATGCTTAACAAACTCTAAAGAATTCACAGCCAAATTCAAAACACATATGCAAGTGTTTTACTATTATATACTACCATATGCACAAAACTCATATAACATTTTTTTGTGATTTTTTTACTGCTGTGAAGATAGTTTTACAAAAGCATGAGTATCAAAAACATGAAAACAAACACGTCAAGCCATTGCAGAACCTATGGGACCAAATGAAAAACCGGCCCATGAAAAAATGAGATTGAAATCGTCGTTTAACTGATATATCGAAGCATGTTTTAAGGCCCAAATTTGTTTTTGGGGGCTGTGCCCCCGAAACCCTGCTACCGAAGGGCTTCCGCCCCCAAACCCCCGCTCACGGCCCGGCCTGGCCCCGAACCCTATGCGAAAAAAAGAAATCAACGAATGAAGATGAAGTGTATGTCAGTATCTTCCAAATGAAATTGATGGTCCAACATATCTTCAAACACCAATTCACGTCAATGAATAATGAAGGTTCCATCAATGACTATGCACATTCCATGCTTTTATTTCATAGGTTTGGTCATCATCTAGATGACCAACCTATTGAAAACATGTAGTCTTTACAAGATTATTAAGGAGTTAATGTATGCGTTACAACATGTACAACGTTTAAACTAATTTTTAAGGAATCAATTCCATTGAAATCATTAATTAAAATTTAGCAGAATACACATTCCTACTTTTACTTAAGATTAATGCATGTATGTGTAAATCCTATTGCTAATGTGTTATTTTCAATGTCATTAAAGGTGGAGGGAAGGGTAGGGGTTTCATATTATACCTAAACATAGTTTCAAGTATAAGTTAAAATTATACATGTAAATGTTATTTTAGTATATGTATGAAATTAGGCCACATATTAGACCTTATGGAACATAGTAATCATAACTCCATGAGTGTATAGAACTATTATCTCTCGAAGACTGCATTTTGCTAGAGACTTAGCTGCAAGTTTTTTAGGATTTTGGCAAAATTTGAATCTAAATATTTCATAGATACAATAGAAACACCTCAGGTCTCTGGGTATACCTATTTTGAGGTGATTCTCTAAGATTAAAAGGTCGGTTCCTTATTGGTGTATCCTAAACTGATTTCTGGGAGTTTGAGAGTAAAAGATGACTATAAAATAAATAAAACTAAGGTGATACACCAAATTTATGTGAGGGATTTGACTGAGTATATGCACAATTTCTATGGGAAGGATTCTTAATACACGAGCCAAAAATTTACTGTAGAATATTTAAGGGGAAACTCTTGGTGATACTGAGGTAAAATCACAACAGTACTGATAAGTTAACATGCACATTAAAATTAAGCAGAAAATACTGAATTTCTAGTAGGGTAAGATGATTGATCAGGAAACTTGCATTCACAAGACTAATAGAAAGATACACAAGACTGCAAATAATTGGAAAGGCAGAAAATAATTCACACACAGAAGGTAAAACTGGAAAAAATTGTTTCAGTACTCCTATATCCAAAAGTCCTCCAGAAGTCCCCCCTGTGCTTTGCAAAGGCACACAATATATAGCAAAAATAAAATTCACCCTCTTCCTAAAAATAGCCTAAGGCTTGTACTCACCCATGCATCCTATTTTTATCCTTTATTTAATAATAGATAAAGGAATAAAAATAGAGCATGCAATTACAAATAGGCATTAATAGCCTTGATTACAATTGGTCAACTGAAGTTGACTGATCTATTTTTAAGAAAGAGAAGGATGAATAATTTGCTAAAAATAAGATTGCTTGCTAGGCAAGTCTCTCTCCATGAACATGCAACTTTGTCTTCTTCTCTATTTTGTCCTGTTGTGAAGGCATGCAAAAATACAACTCCCTGTTTGTGAGCAAAATAATTACATTAATTGCAATACTTTGCAAAATAATTCATCCAAATATCAATTCTGATTGGGACCACCTTTTTCTCTGATGTTGACACCTATTATGTTTTCTAGTGATCACATGGATAACATGCTACTAATCATCTTCAACTCCTTAGCGTGGGGACCACCTTTACTTTACTAGGTTTGGCCACCTTTGTAGACTTAGCATATTATGGTTTTAAAATAATACAAGGGCACTTGTAATAGTCACTACAATACTTGGCCACCTTTGATTATTTACCACGACCATACTACATAGTCTACCACCTTATAGTTGTCGGCCTTGGCATATTTTAAAATTCACCTTTTTGGTGATAAGCATGTATGATGGCATTTTGCATTATTTCGAAATGACTATAGTTTAGACTTTAAAAGTCAATGTAATGATTTATTCGATGGACACATGGGTTGTCCCCTTCTCCACGGTGACTCACCCCTTGGTAACTTGGTCGGTGGCATATGTAACTTAAGTTGAGTTTGCTTTGATATTCATTGATACTCTTGGGCCCTTGATCTTTGTACCTCTATTTTGATGTCGTCAATTTTGAACCTGTGGTTTAGGGTTTTGGTCGTGGAGGGTTGGGCTTGCGGGAATTTTTTGGAACTTTGAACCCTTTTGCAAAATTTTTAAACTTAAAAAAATACCACGGCCTCCACTTTTGTTGTGGTGATGACACATATATTTCTCGGGCTTGCAGACCAAAGCTTGGAAATTTTAAATTTTCACAAAAAGGTTTCAAAACTTAAAAAGGGCCCGACCCCCACTTTTCCACTTATTTTTTGGTGATGACACATGTCCTGTGGACTTTCGGACCCGCGGAGGAAATTTTGACACTTTGTGAAATTTAAAAATTGTAAATCAGTCAATTGGACTAGATGTTTGCCATTCCACCTATGTGACTTTTACATCGATCTTGATGATCAATTTGCGAGCGTTGATCTTTGTACTTATTGATTTTTGATTGTTGATCTCAAAGGCATGATTAGGGTTTCTGTCTATGCATTAAATGTGGTTTAATAGCTCAAACCGTGGTTTGCTTTGGACTTGGAGATCATTTCTCAACCCTTGATCTTTGCACGGCTTGATGAAGCTTGATCGTTGATTATCTGAACCGTGGTTGAGTTCGAACCTAACTCATACTTGGATTTGGGTGGTAAAGGAAAGCTTGGGTCTAATGATCATTTCATTTGGTTTTTTGGTTCTTTGGGTGAAGCCCTGGAAAAATTTTTTTCTCAACGCCATTGTTTGATTCTTAAATCTTGCTCAGCGTACACCTATATGTTTCTAGCTCTTCCTCTGTCTCGGTTTTTACTGAGGAAATGGTTCTCTTCATTCTGTGCTTCTTCTGAGTGAGTTTTCTGTAATAATGCTGCCATTGTTTATTGTTTTCAAGCTTAGATTTGTGTTGTCCGCCATGGTTGTTTCTTCGAGCTCAGCCTTTCTCATCTTTATGTTCTGTGTCTATTTCATTTAGACGTTGACCATGGTTGATGAAGTCAGAGCTTGTTTTCTATATTATTTTATGGTGGCCACCTCTGTTGCTTGAAACTTGAATTCTGAACCTTGAACTCCATTTTCTTTGTGGAGCAGTCCATGATTTCTTGATCTCTTTGCAAGACTTGTGGTCAAAAGACTTGAAACCACCATTGGTCTTTAAGGTTTTCCTTTATTCTCTTGATATCTCAATTTGGATTTGCATCACTTGATGAGGTCGGTAAGATTTTTGTAGTTTTTGGTAGTTGGTTCATCTGTTCGATATGTGACTCTGAGAACCCTTCTTCTTTTTCTGTGTCTTTGTGTGAAAATCTTGGATAAACAATTTGTTTCGAGTTTGAATCATTCATTTTTGTCCTTTTGGTTCTTTGCACTCGATAATCACATCTCTAGGGTTTTCTCCTTGTCAATTTGGTACGCATTAATGGTATTTTGAGAATTCATTTCTCTGACTTGGTTCATCGTGAAATGAGGAAAAGGATTCTTTTAATGCAATTCTCTTGTTGCTTATGATAGCTACCTCAGCTTTACTTTATGAGTTCTAGGTTGCTTCAGCCTTGACTATTTTGAAATGATTGGCATGATTTTGTATGCTTTTGAGTTCCTATAAACTGTTTAACTTCATTTTTGAAGATTGTCAGCTTCTTTCTTTGATTTGAAAATGTGGTTGCCATACTTGAAGGTAATCCTGCTTTCAATCCAAGATCAGGTTTATTCTTGAAAATTTCAACCGTGGGATGATTGATTTGAATGCCCCTTGGTTGAAACAATCAACTTGTATATGAACATTTCTTAATCATTGTGGTTTTCTTTCTATACAAGCTTGACTTATTCTTGTAGTGGATCTGCTGATGAGGTCAACTCAAACTGATCTTCTGAATTTTTATTTTTTATTTCTTCCAACACTTATTTATCTCGAGTGCAATGCATGTGCTTTGATATATACTTCTATCAACTATTTGATCATGGTTAGGAGTTTTGAACTACCATGATCCCTATTAATGGTTTGAATTTATTTGGCACTGGATCTATAGAAGGGTTCTGATAATGTAACTTGAATTTGATTTTAATGGTTGTGATAATCTCTTCAATACTGTAACATTTCTTTGACTTGGGTATGTGTGAGTTTGCAAGGTTGAATGATGTTGATAAAATCTATAAATGAAGTGGCTGCATGTACATCTCTTCCTTCAGTTCACTTTTTGAAATGCCTATTTGTAACCTATAGTTGCACTTATACTCTTTGATACCTACAATAATTTTAAGTAATTCTTGATCTATTTTTGATGCCATTATCAGGCATAAGCCTTGATTTAGATACTTTGTTCTATTACTTTTACTACATTTCTTTGCTTCAATACTTTCAGTTTGATATAGATATTAGAAAAGTTGTAAATATCCATTTTACATGGTGAAGCCCTGTCAAAATTTTCCCAGAATTCCTTTTCTTTGACTGAAATCTGGAAAATGTACCTTGTCTACAAGTATATTCTTTGTTCTGTACTGAAATCCTCTTCCATTTGTAGGAAATATTTGAGTTTCAGTTACATTGGTCTTCTTTTTCAGCATGTATATGATTCTTTCTTCTTGGCTGCAACTTGTACCTGCACACTTAAGAAAATAGTTAGAAAAACTTAGGATTTTTGGCCTCTCTTATGTCCATGTTTCTTATTCTCTTTTCTATTTCTTCTTTTTGAGTGAGCTATGTAGTTTGATCTTCAAGTAATCTATATCTCCTGTTTCTTAGAGATCCATATGCATGAATTAGGCAGTGTAGGAATATGGATTAACCCTGAGCTCTTTATTGATGATTCCTTTCTTTTACTTTTCAGGTACCATGCCTTGAGGATGAAAGGAGCTGGAAAGGAGATGCTCTGCACAAGAAAGAATATACAAAGGCAATGATGGGTTCACTCATACTCCTTTTCTTTCTATTTCATGCATGTGTACCTCTTTCTTTAGTAGATGTACTTTACTTTTCAGTCACATCCCATGGCTTGTGTGGGAAACATTTGACCTTCCTTGTGAATAAAACATTGAATTCTAAAATTGAGTTGTGTATTCCCTTCTGCATTCTAGCTTCTCTGTATGGATTGTATAATGAACTAAACAACTCAGTAACATAATTGAATGTCTTAATCATGAAGGAAAGAACATTTATGAGAACTTGTAACATTCAGTAATGAACTCTGATTTTATAATATCTGTATTTATGTTTGCTGTCTTCAAAACTCAACACTTCACCTACTCTGTAGTATGTCGTCTTCATCAAGACAACATAGCTATCCTTCGGGGCTTTGTGTTCTTTTGCTGAAGGTGGCATGAAATTACAGACTATGTTATCTGTTATGTTTTGTGATAGCACACATAACTGCAGATTTCATTTAATCATTAATTAATTCAGCAGTAACTAATAACATCAAAACTTCCTTAGCTTAGGTATACTTCACCCATGACTTTCATCATAACGACGAAGTTTTGAGTTGCCCATTTTTGCACAAGTGCAAAAATTGTCAACATTTCTGGTGATCCTGTGGGGAAAGCTGCCTGCTAGCTTAAAGACTAGTGCCTTGCTCTTGTCCATTGGGCATGGAGTCTAAACATGTAACCAAAATTTTCCTTTTCCAAAAGGTCCAACCCTTCCAAAATGGAACTAAAACTGGGAAAGGATCTGGTAAACCAGATCACGTGCATGAATGCACTTATTGAATTGAAAAATGATGCAATGTGCAGAAACTGCACTTATTGAAGGGAAATCCTACTCTAACAATCACTGTAAGATTTTCAATAACAGTGTTTGAGAAACATACCATTCACAGGAATGGGAAGTTCCTCTCCATTCAGCTTTGAAAGCTGAAAAGCATTGTGTTCCTTGCTAGTTGAAATCATGTAAGGACCACTCCAGAGTGTATCAAACTTTGAGTGTCTTCCTGGCTTTGCACGATCAACATCCCATTTTAACACAATATCTCCTTCATTGAAGACTCTAAATTTGGATTTCTTGTCAAAAGTCTTCTTCATTTGTTTCTGATTCTTTTCCATATTCAAATGAGCTTGATCTCTTAGCTCTTGTAATTCCATTAACTTTGCATAACGAACCTGTAATGGTTCATTCTCAAGTAGCTCCATTTGATGCAGCAAATCCAATGCAGGTAACTCAATTGAAATAGGCATTCTTGCTTCTTTTCCGTACACAAGTTTGTATGGTGAATTGCCAACTAATCTTTTAGGAGTCACTCTGTCAGCCCAAAGTGCTGAATTCAACATCAGATGCCAAGCTCTTTGATTATCCTTGAGTGTTCTTCTGATGATCCTTAACATATTCTTATTAGTACTCTCAGCTAAGCCATTACCTTGTGGGTAATAATTAGATGAAGAACTTAGATATATTCCATGTTTGACAGCCCAATCTGTTATCTTAGCACCAAGAAAAGCTAAAGCATTATCTGATATGATAGTTGCTAGAACACCAAATCTGCAAACTATTCCTTCATAAAAGGATAGTATCGAAGCTTCATTAGCATCCTTCAAGGCTATTGCTTCAGTCCATCTTGTGAAGTAATCTATAGCAGTTAAGATCCACTTGTGTCCTTGTGATGATGGTGGATTTATCATGCCAATAAAGTCAAGACCCCACTGCATAAAAGGCTGATCAACTGAAATAGGTTGTAAAGGTAGTGAAGCTAGACGTTCTTTTCCGACAAAGAAAGCACATTTTTTACACTTTCTAATCCATTCAAAATAGTCCTTGAATATGCTAGGCCAATAGTAACCATCTTTCATAATTTTTAAGGTTGTGGTACGTGCTGAGAAGTGACCTCCTGCAGGTCCTTCATGGAATTTTGACAATATTTTCTGAATTTTATCATAGTCAACACACCGCAGCAAGATTCCATTTATATCTCTTTTGAACAACACATTATCAATGAAGATATAAGGTACAACTTGTAATCTGAAATACCTTCATTTATTCTTGTCCATACCTTCCAGATAGGTGCCATGCTGTAGATAATTAACCAAATCAGTCATCCATCTTGATTCCTGAATCTCGTGAGTGAGCTCAGGCTGTTGATTTTCTGGTTGAACCATGATTTCTGATTGCTGATACACAATTTCAGCATGCTATTTTGAATCATCTGGTTCTGTAACTTGTTATTTTTCCATATCAGCAATTAGATGCTCACATAGACCTTTCCCTCGAACTGTCTTAGCAACCCAAATATCAACATCATACTCCATGACCTTTGTTATCCAGTTTTCTCTTTTCTCATTCAACTCCTTATTTAGTAAGAATGCTTTCACACTTGGATGAGAAACAAGAACATGGATTTTATTGTTCGAAAGCATATACTTGAAATTATTTAGTCCTCTGACTACTGAAAGTACCTTTCTTTTCAAGGAATGTGTACCTTGTTTCGTAATCATGCAAGCTCTGTCCAAAGAAAGCAATAGGTTGCTCAATATTTTCATCATTGACCTGAGTTAATATAGCTGAGATTGTTTCAGCTCCTGCAAGTGCATACATTGTAAAATCTTTATCAAAATTTGGATTTGCAAGAGTAGGAGCTTGAGAGATAGCTACTTTGATTGATTCAAATCCTTCTCTCCCTTCACTGGTCCAAGAGAAATTTTTCTCTTTCTTTAGCATAGCTGTGAGTGGTTTAACCAATGCTACAAAATCTGGAACAAATCTTCTAACAAAGTTGATTTTTCCAAGAAAAACTCTGTAATGCCTTCTTATGATGGGGCAATGATAGCTGTGATATGGCTTCGATCCTGAAAGGATCAATTGCTAAACCTTGCTTAGAAACAATATGACCAAGTAGCTTGCCTTGATGTACTAAAAAGATAGACTTCAGTGGATTCAAAGATATTCCAAATTGCCTGCACAACTGAAAAGTCTGCCTTAAATGCATTAGATGTTCTTCAGAATCTTTTGAAAATATAGTAACATCATCTAAATAAACAAGGATGCATTTATTTAACAAGCTGTGAAAAGCCATGTCCATTGCATGTTGAAACGTTGCACCAGCATTTGAAAGACCAAAAGGCATTCTTTTGTAAGCATAAGTACCCCACTTAGTGGTAAATGTTGTTTTATATCTATCTTCTTCCTAGACTAAAATTTGATTATATCCACTGTAACCATCTAGAAGAGATAGTCTATCTGAACCTGAGACTGTTCTCAAAATCTGATCCATATTTGGGAGTGGGTAATGATCTTTTAATGAAGCCTTATTAAGATCTCTGAAATCTACACATAGTCTGATTTCACCATTCTTCTTCCTAACAGGAACAAGATTGGCTACCCAACTTGAATGCTTAACTAGAAAGATAATACCTGATTCAATCAACTTAGATAATTCTTTCCTCATCAGAGGTTCTATTTTGGGATTTACAGGCCTCTGTTTCTATCTAACAGGTTTAGAATTTGGCTGCAACTCAATTGTATGTTGTGCTAAACTGGGATCAAATCCTTTCAGATCTTGGTATTTCCAAGAAAAAACATCTTTAAACTCCTTACAAAGATTAATAAATGACTACTTTTCAGTTAAGGAACATACCTTTCCAAGAAATAGCTTTTTCCCTTCATCAACCGAGATCTCTTCGTAATTATCAGTGTGGGTTGACATTTTAGTCTTGACCTTTCTTAACTGATCGTCAGTGTTGAAGATGTCTTCCAATGTGACTAGACCTCAAGGTAGTTTATTTGTCTTCAACTGAACAATCTGGTCACCATATAAGTGTTGTAATTTATCCTGATTAACTACAGAAAACTCAGCTTTTTGCTGCAAAAACCTGCAGATTTGATCATCACTTTCAAAAACTTTCCAATTTGAATCATTATCAGGTATTGAGGGCCTAACAATTAACTTTATATGAGGCTGGATTTTGCTATTTTCAATTTGTTCCAGCACTTCAAAACTAGCCCCAACTGCTGCAAGTCTGTCTGCATGCTTGTTTTCAGCTCTAGGAATAGACTGAATATTAATAGCATCGAAATATTCCATTAAGTCTGAAACTCTATGTCTGTAAGACTTCATTAATGGATTCTTACAAACATTGAAATTTCTTACTTGATTAATAACCAACTCAGAGTCACCAAAAATCTGTAGCATGTTGATACCTCTCTTTCTGGCCCAAAGTAAGCCATGAATTAATGCTTCATATTCAGCTACATTACAAGTACATGAAAATTGGAGACTCAAAGCTGAGAAATACCTTTCGTTCATTGGGGAAGTGAGCATCAGACCTGCTCCCTGTCCTTTCTTGTTCTTAGCTCCATCAAAATGAAGCTTCCAAATCCCTTCTATTGAATCTTCTATTTTGGACAGTAAGGGAAGTGGTGTATTTTCTTCATGCATATAATACACACCAAACAGGTGTTCTTCAACTTCCTTAAAAGGATCATGAGCATGTTCTTCCACTGTCTTTTCATCCATAAACATGTTAGAAACACCATCTAATGCTGAAACATGAGCTACCTCATCAAAATCAGACTGATCTAGGGCTGAATAATTAGCCACTGCATTTGAAGAGTGAGGCTCAATGTGAAATCTGGCCAATGGCTCTGAATTGATAGTAACTTTAGTACCATAACGAGTAGTGAAAAATAAGAAGGACCAATCTGAAGAGAGATAACCTCCTATTTTTGTTGTGAAGTCTCTAGATAAGCATAAGGCAAAGTATGGAGGTAAATCCACAACAGTAACATCTTGCAGAATAGAAACATTTGGGAAAGCATGTAATGTCACTTCTAAATTTTTGATTATACCAACTGTATTAGTTGCAGTTCCATCAAGCTGTAAGACACTCCTTTCTATAGGCTCATACTGCAAACCCAATTTTTCTGCAATCACTTTTGGCATAACTGTGCTACTTGCACCACTGTCCACCATGCAATTATGAACTAGATGTTCACCAATAATCAGTGATAAATAAAATGGTGGTGGTTTCTTGATGTCATGAGCATTCAGAACCTTCTGAACCATCCACTTAACTTCTTTAATGCAGTCTTGTTCAAACGTTCCAAGGACCATGTCTGCCTTATGAACTTCCTTTTTTTTTGTATTTGAAGAAATCTACAGCTTAGCTAGTTCATGAGAAAGTAAATCTTGTTGTCCAGGAATACTTAGAGCATCCCACATTGAGATATTAACATTATGATTTTTCATTACATCAACAATGTTAAAAGAAGCAACTATTTTAGAGACAGATTCAACTGTCTTAGAGTAGGCCTTAGCGAAAACTGATTCTGCTTCAGCTGCCTTAGATATCTGAGGTATAAATAGTCTTCTTGGATCAGGTTGTAGTTGTCTTTGATGGCCTCTATCAACTGGAACACTTGTTGTTTTTTTAGGAACAACAGGGTTGTTGGTTGACTTTGGAACTGTAGATGTTGTCTTATCAGTGACAGTAGGCAGGATAGGCCTATTTTGTTGTTTTTGACTTTCAACAGCTTTCCCTTGAGCCCTAGTAGTGACTGCAATGAAATCCTCCTCATTAAAACTGACTAAATTCTGTTCAGGTGCTTTCTGAACATGAGTTTCTTGCTGCCCACCCTCCATTTGAGGCATGAACAATGTTTCAGATTGAGGTTGTGCAACAAGATTCAGATTCAGAAAAACATTTGGGCAAGTTGCAGCTGAATGAGGTTGATTGCAAGGTTGACACCACTCTTTTGTAGCCATATTAACTGGGACTAAAGCATTAGAGGAACTAGGAGCCTTTGGGTCAAACTGCCTTTGCTGGTAAGGCTGCCTATAATTTTGATTCTGTTGATAGGGCTTCCTGTTTTGTTGATTCTGTTGATTTTGCTGATAAGGAGCCTGATAGGGTCTGCTAGGCAATGCAATTCTATTCTCAATTGAAGTCAATTTATTTCCCATAGTTTGCAAAGCTTTAAATACATCATCTGATGGAGCTATAACAGTAGGTTCTATGATTGTAATAGGCTGAGGAATAGGTGCTAAATCTACCAAAAATGGCATTGAAGGCCTTGGTGCCAATTTTCCAGCTTGAATAAGACTATTTTCAGCCCGGATAGCGATATCATAGCATCTGGGAGTGTCTCTCCCCCCATTGACTGAATCATAGTTGAGATATCACTGTTTAATGCCCTAAGATAATAAAGGAAAGCATGATCAGCTTGAGGCTTGACACTTGCTGGAATTCTTTCCCAAGTTCTGGAAAAATGGATATTGAAACTGGACATAAACTCATTGGGAGCTCTTTTAATAGTAGACAACTGTTCAATGAGAGACAAATGATCTGAATTATCCTGGAACTATTTCAGCAATTTTTCACCTAAGTTATCCCAAGTTCTTATGCTTCCAATTTCTAGGTTTCTGTACCATTGCAAGGCCTACCCTTTAAAAGATGCAGCTAAAAGTCTTAAAGCTACATCTTCATGAGTGATATTATGGACTGCACATAGGGCTACAACATCTTTGATATGTTCAGCAGGTGTAACCTTGATTTTCACCCGTGAATGATGGAAAACTTTTCATGGTAGCATTAGGAATGTCATGGTAAACTGGGATTACTAATGGACTGCCATTAGTAAAGGTCACAAAATTCCTTGGTGGTTGAATAGCCATTTGAAAAACTGGGATGTTAATAGAGAAATTGATATGTGGTGAAGGAATATTAGGAGGAGGGTTATCAAAACCAAGTCTATTATAAGGTAAAGTATTACCAACTCTTCTCCTTCTAGTAGAATTCAAGGGTAAAGAAACAAACTCAGGAGGAATTCCTCTTACCGATGATCTTGTAGTCACTTTAGGCATGGAACATGTTGCAATACTGGTCTGAAATCAGCTCTGTGGAGTCACCAAAAGATCTTCAAATCTTTAAAATAAATTGCTACAACTTGCTCCCAAAAGTGACTTTGTAACTGCTTGTAAATCTGTTGTAGATCTACTGTAGAATTTGTAACTTGCATGCAGATCTGATTCGTTGTCCCACCAGGCGTGCCAAAAAACTGTTATCTCTCGAAAGTGCACCCTGTAGAGAGATGGCTGCAGGTTTTCTAAGCTTGCAAAATTGATCTCTCTCTTTCGTAGATACAATGGAAACACCTCAGGTCTGTGGGTATACCTATTTTGAGGTGAGTCTCCGGTATCAAGGTCGGTTCCTTATTGGTGTATCCTAAACTAATTTCTAGGAGTTTGAGAGTAAAAGATGACTTTAAAAATAAATAAAACTGAGGTGATACACCAAATTTGTATGAGGACTTTGACTGAGTATATGCACGATTGATATGTGAAGGATTTTGATACACGAGCCAACAATTTTCTGTAGAATATTTAAGGGAAAACACTTTGTGATATTGAGGGAAATATCACAACAGTACTAATAAGTTAACATGCACATTAAAATTATGCAGAAAATACTGAATTTGCAGCAGGGTAAGATGATTGATCAGGGAATTTGCATTCACAAGACTAATAGAAACATACACAAGACTACAAATAATTGGAAAGGCAGAAAATACTTCACACTCAGAAGGAAAAACTGGAAAAAATTGCTTCAGTACTCCTATATCCAAAATTTCCTCCAGAAGTTCCCTCTTGTGCTTTGCAAAGGCACACAATATATAGCAAAAATAAAATTCACCCTCTTCCTAAAAATAGCCTAAGGCTTGTACTCACCCATGTATTCTATTTTTATCCTTTATTTAATAATAGATAAAGGAATAAAAATAGAGCATGCAATTACAAATAGGCATTATTAGCCTTGATTACAATACAGTCAAACTGAAGTTGACTGATCTATTTTTAAGAAGAGAAGGATGAATAATTTGCTAAAAATAAGATTGCTTGCTAGGCAAGTCTCTCTCCATGAACATGCAACTCTGTCTTCTTCTCTATTCTGTCATGTTGTGAAGGCATTAAAAAATACAACTACCTGTTTGTGAGAAAAATAATTACATTAATTATAATACTTTGCAAAATAATTCATCCAAATATCCATTTGATGGGGTACCACCCTTGTCTTCAATGTTGACATTTCCTTCTTGTGGTCACATGAGTGACACTCTACAAATCAATCTATCAACTCCTTGAATACCTTTACTTTACCATACTTGGCCACCTTTGATTATTTACAAGGGCACAACATACTACATAGTCTGCCACCTTTGTAATGAGTACTATAGTATATAGTTGCCACCATAGTTGAAGCCTTGGCATATTTCAAAATTCACCTTTTCGGTGATAAGCATGTATGATGGCATTTTGCATTATTTGGAAATGACTATAGTTTGGACTTTGAAAGTCAATGCAATGATAGAATTGGTGACATGGGTTGGCCCCCCTTCCCATGGTGACTCACCCCTTGGTAACTTTTTCGTGGCATATGTAACTGAAATTGAGTTTGCTTTGATATTCGTTTGATCGTTCTGGGCCATCAATATGTGTCCTTTTCATCTTTGGCAGTCAATTTTGAACCTGTGATTTAGGGTTTCAACCATAGAGGCTTGGGCTTGCGGGAATTTTAGGAACTTTCAACCTTTTTGCAAAAGTTCAAAACTTAAAAAAATACCCCGGCCTGTGGCTTTTTTGTGGTGATCTCTTGTATACTTCTTACAGGGCCTCGGGCTGTGGGAAATTTTGAAATTTTAACTTTTTTGCAAAAGGTTTCAAAACTTTAAAAGGGGCCCAGCCCCACTTTTTCACTTCTATTCTGGTGATGACACATGTACACTGCGGACTTTCGGGCCTGTGGAGGAAATTTTGGACAACTTTACAAAATTTGACAAATTGACAAATTGGTCAAATTTCGACCGCCATTTCAACTTGACAACTTTTTCCTCGATCTTGATGATCATTTATGAGCATTGATCTCTGTACTTGTTGATTTTTTATCGTTGATCTCAAAAGCATGATTAGGGTTTCTGACTGTGCATTGAATGTGGTCAGTGGGAACTAACCGTGGTTATTTTTTTCGAGCTCTGAGCATGATTCTCAGCCTTTGATCTTTGTCCTTGATGAAGCTTGATTGTTGATCTCGAACCTTGGTTGAGTTTCGAACCTAACCCATACTTGGATTCGCATGGTAAAGGAAAGCTTGGGTCTAATGATCATTTCATTTGGTTTTCTGGTTCGTGGACGAAGCCCTGGAAATTTTTTTGACGCCATTGTTGTGTTCTATACTCGAGCTCGGCTACACATGTATTTTGTAGTTCTTCCTCTGTTTTTTCTTAGGAGATGGTTGTGAAGGTAAAGGTTCTGAAGAAGCCTGTTCTGTCTTCTGAGCTTGGTTTTATTAATTTTGCCAGTTTTTGATTTGAGCTCACTTTCTATATTGAATTTGTTTATTGAGAAGACCTGCCTCATTCTACTTGTTATTTCTTTTTTGAAGGTACACCATGGTTTGAAAGCTCGAGTTTTCTAAATTTGATGGTGGTTTGCTAATCTTGAAAATCGTGTACCCATTCTGTTTTCCTCGAATGTTGAGCATCTCATTTTTTGTGAGACCATGTCATACTGATAATGAAACCGCCAAGGTTTTTTGTGGGTGACTTGATCATTCTTGGATTTTCCAATCTGATTCTCATGAATTATGACATCTGTACTTTTGAAGTCTTAAGTTCTTGCAGGTTTTTGTTGATCTATTTATGACTTTGAGCTTGATAAATTCTTCTTTTTGCTGGCTCTTTGTAGAAACCTTGGATGACTCTAAACAGTTTGAAGTATTGAATCTTCATCGGGTTTTTTCCTTTGAGTTTTGCATCTCCTGATAATTCTTCTTGTTTGTCAAGATCCTCGTCGATTTAACCATATGACATCGAATTCTTTACTTCTTGAGCTTGATTTGAGATTGTGTTTATTGTGCTTATGAAGATCTCTATTTTACTTGTGTCTTCATCTTTTTGCTTTTTGGACTTAGTTGTTGGATTATTTAATTTGATTCTGACCAGATGCCTTGAATACATTTTGAAGTTCCTTTTTGAACCCACTTGTAACCTCTGAAATTTCTTCTTACTTATGATTCAAAAGGATGAATTTCATTTTTCTTTGAAGTATAGTTGTAGATTTGTGATACTTGATTTATTCATCTCCTTTCTTAGATTACTTCAACCTCATTATTCAACTTCCCTTTGTGTATTGCTTAGATATGATTAAATTGTACTTGATCTTCATATTGTAGCTTATTTTCTTATATGGAAAACTTAGTGTCTTTGAGATGAGTAAAAAATGGACTTTCTGATTTGTTTATTTCTTTTTATTTCCTTGGGTTCATCATTTCTGTAATCATGGCTTTACATATTTCGTTTCCACTATTTGATCATGGCTAGGAGTTCCGAACTTGATGATTCCTATTAATGTTTGAATTTCTTTGGTCCGGATCTGTACACACTCTGATAATGTAACTTGAATCTGATTTTAATGGAAATGACAATCTCTGAAATACTGTAACATTTCTTTGACTTGGGTATGTGTGAGTTTGCAAGGTTGAATGATGTTGATAAAATATGTAAATGAAGTGGTTGCTTGTACATCTCTTCCTTCAGTTCACTTTTTGAAATGCCTATTTGTAACCTGTAGTTGCACTTATACTCTTTGATACCTACAGTAATTTTAAGCAATTCTTGATCTGTTTTGATGCCATTATCAGGCATAAGCCTTGATTCAGATACTTTGTTCTGTTACTTTTACTGCATTTCTTTGATTTCAGTTTGATATAGATATTGGAAAAGTTGTAAATATCCATTTTACATGGCGAAGCCCTGTCAAAATTTTCCCAGAATTCCTTTCCTTTGACTGAAATCTAGAAAATGTAACTTGTCTGCAAGCATTTTCTTTGTTCTGTACTGTAACCTCTTCCATTTGTAGATAATATCTGAGTTTCAGTTACATTGGTCCTCCTTTTTCAGCATGTATATGATTCTTTCTTCTTGGTTGCAACCTGTATCTGCACACTTTAAGAAAATAGTTAGAAAAATTAGGCTTTTTGGCCTCTCTTATGTCCATGTTTCTTATTCTCTTTTCTATTTCTTCTTTCTGAGTGAGCTATGTAGTTTGATCTTCAAGTAATCTATATCTCCTATTTGCTTAGAGATCCATATGCACGAATTAGGACAGTGTAGGAATATGGATTAACCCTGAGCTCTTTATTGATGATTCCTTTCTTTTACTTTTCAGGTACCATGCCTTGAGGATGAAAGGAGCTGGCAAGGAGATGCTCTACACAATGAAGAATATACAAAGGCAATGATGGGTTCACTCATACTCCTTTGCTTTCTATTTCATGCATGTGTACCTCTTTCTTCAGTAGATGTACTTTACTTTTTAGTCACATCCCATGGCTTGTGTGGGAAACATTTGACCTTCCTTGTGAATAAAACATTGAATTCTGAAATTGAGTTTTGTATTCCTTTCTACATTCTAGCTTCTCTATATGGATTGTATAATGAACTAAATAACTCAGTAACATAATTGAATGTCTTAATCATGAAGGAAAGAACATTGATGAGAACTTGTAACATTCAGTAATGAACCCTCAAGTTATATATCTGTATTTCTGTTTGCTGCTTCAAAACTCAACACTTCACCTACTCTGTAATTCAGTGTCTTCATCAAGACAACACAGCTGTCCTTCGGGGCTTTGTGTTCTTTTGCTGAAGATGGCATGAAATTGTAGACTATGTGATCTGTTATGTTTTGTGACAACACACATAACTGCAGATTTCATTTAATCTTATAACTAATTCAACAGTAACTAATAATCATCAGAACTTCCTTAGCTTAGGTATACTTCACCCATGACTTTCAAAGATAGAAAATGAAAAATCTATTGTAAAAAATCTAATGAATGTGTACCAATCAGTAGGTTTAACCTCACGTACCAAGGATAGTAATGTTACTTGATGTGTTATTACATAGAATATAGTAAGTAAAGCAACAAAAAATCCTCTTTTAATTAGAAAAATAATTAGTTCACTAAAAATAAATAGGAAAGCACTATATAAATATCTCGAGCATTGTGAAAGAATTGAAGATACAAATAACAATTAATTATGGGGTAAAGGAACTACATTTGAAAAATATGGATTACCACTTTGTAACTTTTTGAATTCTTTGTTTTGCATGGTTTCTACTATGATGTCAGATCTGTCTAGTCCATCCCCTAACCCTCCTCTTGACCTTGCTGAAACCACTGCTGGTGTCCCGTCGGGATCTTGGAAAGTGGTTACAGCGAGCTCTTTGAAACCCCCCCGAGAAACTTCTCTGAAATCTCATTGATGAGACTCTGTCCTTACATATTCCATCTATAAACATTAATGTAACACAAGCTTCGAGAGAGTTGTCACTTATTAGTAAGCTCATGGGTCCCAGACCGCCATTAGAAGAAATTTAGAAATGAGCTTGAATCAAATGGGCCCCTTGTGGTCTAGTTGACATTGCTGCTCTTCAAAATGGATTTATTCTCTTTACTTTCACTCATAAAGAAGTCTTTATGTGAGATATTTTTGGAGCCCCCTGGTTCCTTAGTAGGAGAGGATTTTATCTAAGACAATGGATGCCAAGATTTACTGCTAGAACTAAAACAATGACCCAAGTGCCAAACTAGGTGTGCCTTCCAGATCTTCCTTTGGAGTTTTGGAACTCTGATGTTATCTAAGGTATTTCCCTTTCCTTTGGCTCTCTTATTTCTATTGACCAAGCTACCAAATTTGGTTCTAGATCCATCCATACTAGATTCTGTGTTAATGCTGATATAAGAATCCCTTTTCCATCTTCCATTGAGCTACACTCTGATCTTGTAACTTGGGATAAACCCATCAATTATGATTATATCCCCTAGGCTTGCTCCTCCTGTAAAAGCATATGATATCAAGATCAGGATTTTCCTTCCAAACTTGCACCAAAATTCAAATAGTAGACCCATTTACCTAAGAACAAAGGAAAATTCATTCCCAAATTCATGATGGAGGCCAGCACCTCGAATCACTTTTCTATTCTTCAATAAGAAGGTGAGATTCCTGTAACTAATATCTCTCTCTCCCACCTCCCTCTTCCTCTTCATTGTTAGAGCCCACTCCTGTTTAATTAGCTATCTCCTTTGTCCTTTATCCACCTATTTTCTCTTCCCATCCTCTCTCTCCCTAAGTTTATTCTTCTCCTTTTTTTTCAACCTCTTCTCCTTCCTTGGATATCCCTCTTACTTTTCCTCTTTTCAGTTCTTCTCCTGGAGCTTCTTCTCCTCTTTCTCCCCCCTCCTTCTATGAGCTCGCGAAGCCTATTGTCAATCTCATCTCCCCACTCCTTTCTGACCCTCTTGTTTATTTGAAGTTATGCCTTCAACCACTCACTCTCCTCAAAAGGAAAATAACCTCTTCTCCTCTTCAACTTCTTTTTAAGTGAAAAATAGTCCTGCCAGAAAAACTAGAAACATCTCCAAGAAGATTGTTGATTTGGGTCCTAAAAAAGGAAAGGGCAGACACACAAATCAAGTTAAGTTTCAGGAAGAAGTGTTCCAAAATATAGGTCAAGGAACTCAGGGTTTCCTTACCATACCAATTGGGGGTAAGCACAAATCTAAAAAATGAAACTCTTCTCATGGAATGCAAGGGGATTAAAATATCCCTAGAAAATAAGAATCCTGAAAGACTTTAGACTCAAACATAACCCAAAAATTCTGATGTTACAAGAAACAAAGCTAAAAGAGGAGGACTCGATGCATAAATTCTAACCTTTAGCCTCTTTTGCATCTCAGGCTTCAGCAGCTAACTTGGGTGGTTTATGTACCTTCTAGAACCTAAAAGTCCTATTTGATGAATGTATTATTACAACTCCTCATTTCTATGGAATTTTTTTTCAAGAAATTAGCTCTAATTTGGGATGGATTGTTGTTAATCTTTATACTCTTAATCTTGAAAATAAGTGGGATAAAATTTGGAAGGAACTCCCTGATTTTTCGTAATAATTGCAAGCGACTTCCATGGATCATAGCTGGTAATTTCAATAATCCCCTATATCTCTAAGGAAAACATGGCGATACTTGTATAAGAAAAAATAGTATGGATGTCCTGGTTGAATTTCTTAGACAAGAGGAATTATTTGATTTCGACCTACATGGTGCCTCCTATACTTGGTCTAATCGAATACTTGGAAGCAATCATATCCAAATCAAATTGGACATGATTCTTTCCTCTATGGACTTGATTGGTCACTATAATGATTTTTATATTATGGCCCTTTCTTGAAAAATATGGGTTTGGAGAAAAACAATGTTCTTGGGTTCATAACTTCATTTCTTCCCCCAAATTCTCCATTCTCGTTAATGGAATACCTCATGGTTTTTTCACCACCAATCACGGAATCAGGAAAGGTGACCCTTTCTCCCATTTTTTATTTATTCTTATGGTCGATACTCTCAATAGAGCCCTTGCAACCACTAAAAGACCAGGCACAGTTAATGGTTTAAATACCTATTCTAATATCACTTATTCTAACCATAGTCAATTCACTGATGATACTCTTATTCTTGGTATTGCTTCGGATTTGGAGGCTAAAATGTTGAAATGAATTTTGGATTGTTACCAATTTAATTCTAAACAACTAATAAACTTTAGTAAGAGCAATATTTCCTTCATAAATACCTCTGCTATCATAAAAAGAAAGATTGCAATAATTTTTGGTTGCAATATCATGGAACTACCTTCATCTTATTTAGGTCTCCCACTTTTTCAAGGCAGGCAGTTGAAATCAATTTGGAATCCTATTATAGATATATTTATAAGAAATATCATAGGATGGAAAGGATCCCTCCTTAGTAAAGAAGGTAAGTTACAATTGGTGAAGGCCACTTTGCAAAACTTGCTTATATACTTCATATATTGGCTTAAAATTCCTACCTCGGTAGCTGTAACTAGTGAAAAAATTAAAAAAAGTTTCTATGGTTAGGGGTTGAAGATAGAAAAAGAATGCACCTTGTTTTCTGGAATGTGGTTTGTAAACCAAATTCTCTAAGAGGGTTAGGATTACGCATAATTGTTGATATGAACTCTACTATGTTAACTAAATTAAGTTGGGAAGTTGATACTAATGGGAAGGATTCTTGGACACAACTACTGATTTCAAAATATCTCACTTCAAGAGAAGACTTATTTTCTAAGGAAATACTGAGTGGCTTGGCCATTTGGAATTCTATTAAGAGCTCTCAAAATCTGGTGCAATTAGGTACCAAGTGGAAATTAGGAAATGGAAAGTAGATTGATTTTTGGAAAGACTGGAGGATTGGGGAAAATATTTATCCTCAGATCCATCTAGAGAGCCTATCAGAAATACTCTTACAAGTTTATGTGGGATATTTATAATTGGTTGTATATATAAAACCCCTCCTTTTCCCCATTAGTCCATTCCTAGATGAGAGGGTGCTAGCTCAACTCAGTTACAAAGACTTGATATACTTTTTCTTCTACTATCCTCATACTATATCCCCATTTCTCCTTTGGAAGATGTCCGTATCTATCCCCTTTCTTCTTCAGTTACTTTTTCAATCAAATCCACCTACTTATCTCTACCCCACCATTTGGAGGGAACCTCCCTTTATCACATATGGTTTCCTCAAGTGATACCAAATATTGGTTTTTATTCTTGGCTTTCCTTTAGGGATGCCTTTCTCTTGGGGGAAAACCTCAAACGATGTGATTATTCTCTTCCTAGTAGGTGTGTTCTATACCTTAATGCTCTTGAAACTTATGCTCACTTGCTCCTCCATTTTCTTTTCTCTCATGTTGTTTGGAGTTTGCTTCTGAAAAAATTTGATGTCTTGTGGGTTTTTCCAAAGTCTTTTTTGGAAGAGTTTTTACAATGGGTACCTATGTTTTAACACCTTGTGGAAAATATTTCCTAGAAAATCCTTATGCCTCATACTTTATAAATGACCTAGAAGGAAAGAAACAAGATAATTTTCAAAGAGCTATCTCAAAGTCTCCTCTAGATCTTTACCTTGGTGACTACACGACTTCAGGAAAATATGAACTACTACATCTAGAAGCAACATAAATGCAGAATATCTTTTAATATGAAAGGATCTTGGCTGAAGCATCTTTAAGTAAATTTGAAACATCCTAATTTGGCTATGGTGAGAGATAATATGACTTGTATCCCCCTCCTATAGGTTGGATTAGAGTCAATATAGATGGTGCTATAAAAGGCAATTTGGGGATCTCTGGCAGAGGGGCATTAATTTGAGATGAGATGGGCCAACCAATGGCAACAATTGCTATTAATTTAGGAAAATTGACAAATCATAGACCTGAAGCACTTTCCATCCTTAAAGGTTTGGAGCTTGGTACCATATTTGGAAAAATTAATATAATTGTTGAAATTGGTTCTCTCAATTTGATCAACCTTCTTAATAACATTGAAACTGCAAGATGGACCATCAACATAATTGCTGATATTCATAGCCTTCAATCTACTTTATGCAACATTCGGTATCAACACACTTATAGGGAACGTAACAAGGTGGCTGATCTATTAGCCAACAAGGGAGTTTCTATTGAAAATCAACAAACTTGGATTGGGAATCTTCCTGGATTTCTTTTAAAATCCATTACTGATAACAACCCTAAGGAAAACTAGTTTTAGGAGCCTTTCTTTGGATTACCTGATTTTTTATATATTTTATATCAACATTATCCTTAAGTACTACTCCTCCACTAGCGAGGATTGTATTAATTGAGATTTGATTGTGACTTCTTATCATGATGGCCTTTCTATGTGGGAAAGAATAATCTCGGTAATTTTATTGACATGTATTACTAAACATAAATGGGTGTAGTTAAAGTATACTTTGGCACATGGCAGAGGGGACATCCTAACTATTAAAAATAATCTCTTTATTTCTTTATTTTCCACTTTAAGTTTTCATATCACTCTGTTTTTGATAAGGATGGGGGGTTCTCTGGTGCGTGTTGAGCCTATGAACTATGATGATCTAAAGAAGGATACTGAAGTTTGGGATTTTATTAAGGAAAATGGTGTTAATCTATTTATAGAGCACTTGTTTGGCCATACTGTTGTGGTTTTGAGCAGCATTTTGGCTACTTGGAATTGGGAAAATGTGAAAGCTAGGAAGATTAATTTTGAAATCTTGACTGAAAGTATTTCAGCCATAACTGGTCTCCTAAATGAGGGTGATATTTACTTTAGGAATTCTTTAAAATTAGAAATGGGGGCCATTTTGAGGAAAAGGAAGGAACAGGTGAACAAGTATTTATTGGGCTATGAGTGTGCTTCTCTGAAAAATCCTTGGTATTGAGTTGCCGAATAAATTATGTGTTATTTCACTCTTGAAGGAAGGTACAAGTTTATGTTCGACCCTCCACTCTTCCTCTTGGATCATTTTGGCAATGATATTAAGGTAAACTTTTCCAATTTTCTTTTCTAGTCCTTGGATTTATCCATAAAACAAGCTCATGTTGTTGAAGACCCTCTGCTTCACCAAGGCTTATTATATTTGTTGTTTAAATCAGTTTCCCATACCAAAATGTTGTCCCATTTTCCTATTATCTCCTGCTCAGTCCACCGTCATGCTCCTCCTATTGCCCCTATTCATCCTGTACCATGCCATCTCCACCACCGCCTTCATCTTCCACCTGTTCCTGACTTGGAGGTGGAAATCACGGGTCATCGTGATGCCACCTCACCTCCATCTTGCCCTCCTCACTTGGATGTCTCTCCCCCTGTGATGAAGCTCCATCCTTATCCTGTTTTATCCCCTCATTCTATTGAAGACATGGAAGTATATAGTACTACTATTGGAGGTGTTATACCTGAGGTGTTTCTTGGCCTAACTTAGGCTTATATTGATTCTCCATATACTTCTCTTCTAAATTCTCTTCTTGTTTTTGTTGTTTTTGAGAATCTGGGCATTATGGAGGATGTCACTGTGGTAGATATTGAACATGTTACTTAACATCTCGTCGAGGATGCTATGGAAGTTTTTGGATTTGATCTTGAGGATTCTATGGAGGACCATGTTGTTTCTTCCACTACTGAAAATTATGGGGATAACTCTATTGAGTTTCTTGAAGGTGCCATCAATAACATTAACAACACCTTCACTGTCATCAAGAAATGAAACGAATATATAGACGATACTTGGGCTCATCTCCAGAAAGGCAGTAAGGATATTATAAATTTGATGTAAACTATAGTGGAAAATAGATATGATGTTGTTGTTGTTGAAGTAGTGAATGTACTTTAAAATATGATTGATATGTAGCCTGGTTTGGGCCTTTTTATCTTAGTTTGGAATTTTGGTTCTTTTTTACTTTTGATATGATGTAATTATGCTTTATATTGCTATATACAACCTTGGGGGATTTTTTTTATAAAGGATTTGGGCCCTTTCAACACCCTCATTGATTACAAAATTCCAAAAAAATATGGGCATTCTCTGGTAGATTGTCATGAAAAGACAAAGATATAGTTGATGAGTTAAAATCAAAATTTTTAGAATTTTGGAAAAATAATACAAAGGTTTCACCTAATGAAAAGATGTTTTAAAAATAAAAAATGATTCTAGAAACTGTGAAACACATCCTAAACATTTTTTGGATATGACACGAACATAATTTTTTAATGCGTTTAAAGAGGCTCATCCTGAAATAAAAATTAGTCAAAGGTATTTTGAAATGTCAAAATATTTTTATGTGAAAATAAATCACTCACAGACTACTTGTTATTGTAGGATCCATATTGAATTTGCTATGAATTATGATATTTTTTGGGATATATGTGTTAATTTGCATACTAAGAATATTTTTTAGGATTTTATGATAATGTTCCACCTAAATTAGCAAGATATTTCATCTCAAGTGTTTTTTGTACAAGAGAATAAGGACAATCTTTTTATAACAAATCATGTTTAGAAGGAACTTGTGATAGTTGTGGTGGTTTGCAACGTTTTAAAATATGTATACACACAGAGAATACACATGTAATCGGAAATGAACTAGTTATTTTTAGAAAATACAAGTCAGTGACATACACCTCAAAATATGGTAATGAAGCTAAGATGTGTGAATTAGTGAGTAAAGAAATATGTGTATCAAATTTTATCACTATATTTCGAGAGAAGCTAGTATATGAGTATGCACAACATACACACAAATCTTGATGGTTAGATGAGTGATTAAGGTTATGCAAGGACACATTTCCTCTTGGTAACATTATTTTAGTTGTTGATTTTGCAGAGAACTATACTCTACAGCCACAAAATGACGTGTAATCACAATACTACAATTCTATTCAGGTTTCCATATTTGTACATATAGTATTCACTCATGCTCTCGAAAATATAGAGGAAGAGAGATATATTTTGAGGGAGTAACATTTCTATATTAGTTACGATCTTGGACATTCATCAGAGTTTGTGCAAGGTTGTTTCAAGATCTTCTTTGGAAATTTGAATAACATAAACATCATATTTGATAAACACATCATATGGTCATATAATTGTACAACATAATTCAAAAATGCACGAATGTTTTATTGGTTGAGAAGGATTCATAGGATAATTGGTGTTCAACATTTTTATAATTTCATTGAGGCCAAACATGGAAAAGGAGAACATGATGTTACAAGAGCTTGTGTTAAATGATACCTAACAAAAGAAGAATTGAAGTACAAAGATGGTGCTAAGTTGATCGATGCAAAATCCATAGTGGAATGGTGTAACTCAAAAATGGGTATAGGTAATGAGGGTAATTATATAGTTTGTAGGTTTATTTGTCTGGAAGAAGAGGATAATTGTGTAAAATATGAAGATTATTATACACTAATGGGATCTAGTGAGTTGTACTCTTTTAGAAGTTCAAATTCATGTTCATGGACTATTTATACAAGGAAAATGACATGTTTTTTCTCTTCATGTACGTATTCATTTTGGGGTGAATGTGAGTCAAAAGAGTGGGTCGATGAATGGTGTTGTAGAAAATTATATCCACATGACACCTATCAACCTCCACGAGCTCTACAACTCATAGTGAGAGAAGCAACAATTGAATTTGACCATATATCAGATCTAGTGCAACCAGGTATTATACATCTACAATACTTTGTAAAAAATTATAGTTTTTCTCATGTTATGGAAATTATTAATGAATCAATTATTTAAACTAACGATTTTGTGTACAATGTGATGTAGGTCATGTTTTTGTGGTTATTGCAAAATAAAATAATAAAGAAGGAACATCTTATTATTTGTGTCATTGTATTGAGGAAAAAATAAATTGATAGCCCCAATCATAGATGGAGAAGGCCTAAAATATCCTATGGGGTCTGTGGTTATTACTAGAAAATGGCTAAGAAGATACCCAATGAAGAAATCCAATGTGTGGTGTTTAAGGACTTTAAAACTCATAGAAATATTCTTCATTATTCTCACCTAGCTGTTGCATCTAATGTTCAATTGATTAAATATGGAGGTAGACCACACAATAAGGTCTCGTGGAAAGTTCATGAGTCTGACCATGAAGCAATACTTAAAAATCTAAAAAATAAACCAGACCTAGATGGTTCACTGGATTGAATTTGTATAAATGAAGATACACAAAACTTCCCTTAATCCTGCCAAGTGGCTTACCTTCTCAAGTCAAAGGTATGTTCACTTAATATTCTAGATATGTACATGTACATGAATTAAATATGAATATTTACTTTAATGATTTAAAAAAAAATTGTTTAGGTTTTAAAATTCTATTTAATTGTTTACTAACATGTTTATGTAGGTTAGTGGTGCCAAAAAAGATTCCACCTTCATGTGGTTGGCACTGTTAGTAGAGAATTTATTATTATGAAATCTAAGAGAAGCTAAGGAAAATTAAATATTGGAATTGAAATTCTTGAAGTGTGAAATTTATTTGAGAGTGAAGAAATTGAAATTTAAGAGCGCAAGTATATGTGGGGAGAAATAGGTTTGGTAGAGATGTGTAATATGCATTGCAAGGCATAAGGAAGATTAGCCATATCCATGTAGTTACTTGTCCCACCTATCATAAAAAAGGTAGTTAATTAGACTCAATGATGGTTATAGGAAGGAGACTAGGAAATATGCTCCTAATATTGTTATTCCAAAATATGAACTCACTCATGCAACCTACCAAAAATATATGACGTTTGTCAATCCTTGTAGTGTAGAAGATCAAGAGCAGATTTTAATTTCTAATCACTATTGTAGATTAAAGGATCATGACAACTACTTGGATGGAGGGATTCCTAACAAAAAATAGTGAGAAATTTGTGAAATATCCTTAGCCACAAGGAAAATTTAGAAACCCATAAACCCAACCCATTCGATGGTGGTATGAATAATGGAGAATAAGAGAGTGGAAGCATTTGGAGCCAACAAAATTGTAGATAAGTTATTGATGGCAGGTGATGTGGGAGGAAGCTACAAGTTCACCCAAAAGGTGAACAAGTTGTAACCTTCCCTCGAGGGATTGTCACCCATGATAAATTTCAGTGAGGTGCACCTTGTTTCTTATTCTAAACTCTCTTCAAGCCTCATTAACTGGTATGCCATGTTACAAGTAACCTCCTCCTCTGATTTTTCTCTCATTAAGAAACAATGTAGAAAATTATCCTTGTTATTACCTCTTGATACAAACAAGTTCCCAGGAACTAAGGGAGGTTTTAAAATTATCACACAAACATGGGGAGTTCTCTCTGATAATACCAGAAAGGCTACCTATGACGCCATGAGAAAAAACCAACAAGGGCACAAAATCACCTTCCTCCAACAATTTTGAAGGAGAGAAGTGATAGATATCTAAGAAAAATTTGGTGCCTCCCTTTTCTAAGAAACCCCTTCCCTATGGGAAGCTACACAAAGAAATGTTACCCAATATAGCTATCTTCTTTTTCCTTTTGCATGGGAACTATTTCACTCACTGTAATGTTCTGTGGCTTACCCACTCTTATTAGTATTGACAGATTGTATTCAAATGAAAAGGGTTCATCTGCTTCATAGGCAGAACATTCAAAGAGAGTCATCAAAATTTGATGCCTTTCATCTGCTGGTATTTTGAAAGAGGGAAATGACAGATATCCAAGAACAATTTGGTAAAAATAAATGTTACCTAATACAGCTCCTATTTTCTATAGCTTTTGAAATATTTGGAGCTCCAACAATGTTATAAATTGAGAATAACAAGTCCAATGATATTTTGGGACTGAAAGATTAGGATACCAAGAAAATTTGATCATTTTTTATGCTCTTTTGAATAATTCTTTTAGTTTCAAGCTATCAGGGATGAAGGTTTCATTCGAAGAATAGAGCTTGATATGTCTAGTGCTTGTGTAAGCTAGAAATTTGAGAGGATTTATGAGGATTTCCAAGATGCATTACTCCAATGTTTGATAATTTTTTTTCTTTAGATGTAATGACATTATGATTTAGACATTCAATGATTCCTGAATGTCCAATCCTATCCAATTCATGTTATGACCTCTAAATTTGTATGCATTTCAAGTTGTTTGGAAATCACATCACACCCTTCAATGGGCTTGATGACCACCCCTATCTTTTTTAAAGCACTTTTAAAAGCATCCACGGGTTTATCATAGTAGAAATTATCAATGAATGGAAGGTCACTAAGCCATAGGCTAGGTAACTCCTATTCAGAACTAAACAAGAAATATTTACTAGGAGATTGATAAACCCGTATGTGTTATTATCCATTTCCCTATTGCTATGATTGTAATTTCCATATCGCCTAAGGCCTTGGAATATTTTTTTTATAATGGACCTCATGTTTTGGTCCCTCAACTTTTTCCTTTCTCTCTCCATCATGCTCAAATTTTCCATTATTCCTCTACGTCCATGAGCATTGCTCTCAATAAGTATATGTCTTTATAAGAAGATGTATCATAAAATACAGAAAAAATATGTTAAGAAAATCATATCTCACAAAAAGGAAAATGACCATGCAGTTTTAACAACAACAAACTTCATACTGGTATTATGGTGGGATGAGGATTAAATCTCAAGGATCATATTCATATTGAGGTGTATCACCGTCGAAGAGGGAAACTTCCCTATCAAATCATTTATCAATATGACGTGGAAGATGAGTAAAGCAAATGAAAGCTAGAGAATTAGATTTCATGGGTAATTAGTACTATCAACAAGACTACTATGGCTTCTAACATCCCTATAAATGTAATCACTATACCTTGAAAATTAAAACTTTGGTAGTGCTACTTAGTAACAACTAACAAGAACATGGTGAGCTCAATACATTGTGGAGGTCAAGAACATGTGTCACAAGGTGTAAAACATGTGGTTTTTTCCCCCAGCTTCAAATGGGTTATCCTAGCTTGCATAATACCATACATGGAAATATGAAAAATGTGAAATTTGATTCACAAAGGAAAAGAGAGTGAGACTGGGGGGGGGGGGAGAGAGAGAGAGAGAGAGAGAGAGAGAGAGAGAGAGAGAGAGAGAGAGAGAGAGAGAGAGAGAGAGAGAGGGAGAGAACATTAAAGGGAGAGAGAGTGAGAGGTTGTCCAATCCATTATTTTATAAATAGTAGCTCTTGGCACCAAAAAAATTGTGCCAACACATCTTGGTGGCTAGGTAAACAATTTTGGAGGCTTCCTTTTGGTGTTGGATGGTGCTATTGCTTTCGGGCTACTTCATCCAAACGTAATCCCTTAAGAGTCCAGAGACCAAAAAATGTTATAACTTTGATGAGTGATATATCAGTCTCTCGGACATCTAGATAAGTCTTGTTTGATCTTAAACCTCCATGTTGAGACCCTCTACAGAATCCTGTCTTGGTTTTCTCCATCTCCTTTCGGTTCTCTTGGTGTTCTATTGTTTGTAAAAGAACAAAATAGTGTAGTTTGAGTCAGTTTCAAACGTAATATTTTACAAATAGTGGCTCTTGGTGCTAAAAGGAATGTGGAAAAACATTCGAATGGCCTAGTAAACAATTTTTGACGCTTCTTTTTGGTGTCAGATGGAGCCGTTGCTTCCAGGCTACTTCATCCAGACGTAGTCCCTTAAGAACCTTGAGACTAAAAAATATTGTACAACTTTGACGGGTGATATCTCGGTATCCATTGCACCTAAATACCTCTCGTTTTATCCTACACTTATGCATCGGGACCCTATACAAAATCCTATCTCTTTTTTCTCCATATCCTTTCAGTTCTCTTGGTGTTCTATTGTTTTTAAAAGTGCAAAATAGTGTAGTTTTATTTAGTGTAACATTGTCAAACACAATATTTTGTAAACGGTGGCTCTTGGTGCCAAACTGACTGGGAAAAAAAATCTAGGTGGCCTAGTAAATGCTTTTGGAGGATTTTTTCTGTGCCAGATGAAGGCATTGCTTTCGGGCTACTTTGTCTAGACGTAGTCCCTTAAGAGCTCGGAGACCAAAAACTGCTATAACTTCGATGGGTGATATCTCAGTCTATATGTCACCTAGAGACACCTCGTTTGATCCTAAACCTCCATGTCAAGACCCTCTATAGAATCCTATCTCATTTTTATCCATCTCCTATCGGTTATCTCAGTGTTCTATTGTTTACAAAAGCACAAAATAGTGTCGTTTGAGTCAATGTAAGGTTATCAAACATAATATTTTGCAAACGGTGGATCTTGGCACCAAACCTACTGCATCAACACATCTGAGTGGCCTAGGAAATGCTTATGGAGGCTTATTTTTGGTTCCATATGGAGCCGTTTCTTCTAGCCTACTTCGTCCAGACGTAGTCCCTTAAGAGCCCAGAGACCAAAAAATGTTGTAACTTTGACCAGTGATATCTCAGTATTGGTGGCACTTAGAGACCTCTTGTTTGATCTTAAATTTTTGAGTTAGTAGCCTGTATAGAATCATATATCATTTTTATCCATCTCCTTTCGGCTCTCTTGGTATTCTATTGTTTGTAAAAGTGCAAAATAGTGTAGTTTAAGTCAGTGTAAGGATGTAAAACACAATATTTTGCAAATAATGGCTCTTGGCACCAAAATGTATATGCCAACATGTCTCGGCGGTGTAGTAAATGCTTGTGGAGGCTTCATTTTGGTAATAGACAGAGCCATTTCTTCCAGGCTATTTCGTTTAAAATTAGTCCCTTAAGAACTTGAACACAAAAAATGTTGTAACTTCAACGGGTGATATCTCGGTCTCTGTGGTACCTAGAGACTTCTCGTTTGATCATAAACCTCCACGTCAAGACTATATATAGAATCCCATCTCGATTTTATCCATCTCTTTTTAGTTCTCTCAATGATCTATTGTTTCCAAAAGTGAAAAATAATGTAGTTTGAGTCAGTGTAAGGTTGTCAAACACATTTTTTTTACAAACGATGGTTGTTGGTGCCAAACTGACTGCGCCAACATGTCTAGGAGGCCTGGTAAATAATTTTGAAGGATTTTATTTGGTATCAAATGGAGCCATTTCTTCTGGGCTACTTCGTTCAGACGTAGTCCCTTAAGAGCTAGGAGACCAAAACATGTTGTAACTTTGACGAGTGATATCTCAGTCTCCATAGCACCTAGAGACCTCCCATTTGATCCTACACCTCCTCATTTGGACACTATATAGAAGCCTATCTCAGTTTTCTCTATCTCTTTTTGGTTCTCTCAGTGTTCTATTATTTTCAAAAGTGCAAAATAGTGTAGTTTGAGTCAGTGCAAGGTTATCAAACATAGTATTTTGAAAATAGTGGCTATTGGTGCCAAATCAATTGTGCCAACGTGTACGAGTGGCTTGGTAAAAATTTTTAGAGGTTTTATTTTTGTTCGGAATGGAACCGTTGCTTCTGGGATACTTCGTCTGGATGTAGTCCCTTAATATCTTGGAGACCGAAAAATGTTATAACTTCAACATGTGATATCTCAGTCTCTATGGCACCTAGAGACCTCTTGTTTGATCCTACACATCCATTTCGATACCCTCTCTATCTCATTTTTCTCCATCTCCTTTTTGGGCTCTCAGTGTTATATTGTTTGCAAAAGTATAAAATAGTGTAGTTTGAGTCGGTGTAAGACTGTCAAATGCAATATTTTGCAAATGATTGCTCTTGACATTAAACCGATCTAGTGGAGGATTTTTTTAGAGTCAAACGGTGCCATTTCTTCTAGGATACTTCATCTGGACATAGTCCCTTAAGATCCCAGAGACCAAAAAGATCATTTTTTCTTAGAAACTATTAAGCAACAACATTGACTCCTTCCTACATCATTAAGGATGATTTGAAGGTGATTTTCAATAATATGAATGCAAAAACCAACCAATAGACTGGCCTTTTTAGTTATCAAACTCTCTCTTTCTTTCTGTCATTCTCTCACACTCTCTCACACTCTCACTCTCACTCTCAATATCTCTTTCTCTCTCTCTCTCTCTATCTCTCTCTCTCTCTCTCTTTATTTTTCTCTCACTATTGCATTCTCTCATACCTAGGGATTGTGGGTACATACCCATATAGTAAATATTTCTAATAGGATCCTAAGGGTCAAGAGAGATGAAAATGACTTAATTTGGTTGACCTACTATTTGGGGGCTTTCTTGTTGCTCTTCATTGGTATTTTATTCTTTAGTCAATTTGGAAGGCATGTGGACAAGTTAAGCACTTGGTTGTTGGGAAACATACCTTCTCTTCATTTGACATTAGGTGCCAAGCCTGCAAATAAATTTTGTCGAATCATAAATATAATGACAAGATCCCTGCCTTTAAAATATTTCCTTCTCCCCAAACCTTTCCATGGGCCTTAACAATAAGTGGAATGTTTGTGAGACGGTTAGTAGATGGACACATAGATTTAATGTTTTGTTGTATTCTTGTATTCACAAAGAAATCCTTCTTTAGATGGATTCTAATTCATAATAAGCTTATTATTGGCTTATAATATTTTATAGGTTGCTGAGACTATAACTTTATTGTTTTCTTTAATTTTTTTATATAGATTTATATTTCTTTAAAGTGGATGACATTGACATCGACATTATATTATTATAATTGATGGCATTGAATGATTATAGTACAATGGAAAATTTGTAAATTAGTTACACATATATTTTAATTCCCATGTTAAAAAAATAAATTTTTTAACACTAATAATACATATTAACATAACATACATATGATATCATATTAATCAAGGCTTATATACATGTATAAAGCATGTTTCATCAACTATACAAGTTTAAATTTTTTTTCTCAAATATATTATATTGACTCAAAAATCCTCGATAACATACAAAATTTGATCAAAATCAATGTCTATCCAAATCCATGTAGGCATAGACAATGATATACATCAACAAAATATAAATCTATGCCAATATTCCATGAAGGAAAACACCAAAATTTATATACATGTAGGCTATGGGGAATCATCAAATAATCTAGTTCTCTTTGTCCACTGAGAAGAAGAGTCAGGCACATCAATCAAACATCCCTTACTATAAGTGGACCTCCTACGCTCAATAGATGCATGTAGATCCATATATCAATACAAACAAACAACATACCCATTAGTATACAATTAGTAACATATAAAATGACACTACTTAAAAATAAATACTTATTACAAACTGATGATCAATATCAATCACCCTCTTCCTCTCAATATCATCAACATCATCAGTACGAGTTGCCCACATTGGTGTAGTCAACTACTCCTTTTGAAAATAATGATGATGAAAATTAGAATACACATGAATTTTAGTTAGTTATACTAAGTGATGTTATTTCATAAAATCTCTTCATTATGAAAATTAATCTACTAGTGCATACCTATGTAAGAGGTGCAACAAAAGCTATGCCCATAGCAACTCCAATGTCTAAAGAGCATTGAATCTCATTAGGAGACTAGAATGAGGTCATCAAGTAAAAAATAATATAATTCACATTAGAAAATTCATACCTTAACTATATTACATTCTCTTCATGTACATACATGATGAATACAAATAATTATAAAACACACATTGGTGAATTTACCAACATGCAAGATCGTACCAACATTCACCTATCCAATATCAAAATGCAATTTTAGGATCTAACATCGTTATACATGGAAAAAAATAACACAATAAATTTAATACAAAATATAACTTCACGGATGAAGTGCCCGCAAAAAACTATGAAGTGGTAGAATGTGATACAAGATGCATTTTTTGACCTTGTAATTTTATAAAAAACACGCATAATCAATTTTATTTCACAATTGATTAACATTATAAATTGTAAGATTGTGTACTATATATATATATATATATATATAATTGAAAATCATTTTGAACATAAAATTACCTTCTTCTCCATACCAAAGGCTACATGCAATAATTCATCTGCAATGAAGATATTCTCTAACATAGAATCACGACTAGCCTCCTCTAGTCAGACACTCTTGTCAGCATGTGGAGCTACCTCGCGAGGATTTGAAGCTTCCATGTCTATCATGTAGGTCCCTCTACACCCACAAGCATGAAACTCAATGGTATATGATACCTACTTCCTAGAAGAACCATGCTCATCAGTCTGGGAGAGACGAGTGTCACATTGAAGCATTAACTATGTCAATGATCTAATAAAACCTAGTGTATGAACCTCCATAGTCTCTCTCACAAGAGTAAGGATTGAAACATGATGAAAAGGTGGGTGGGAAATGGGTCTAACCAGCCTGATATGCAACCAATTTTCCCCCTCTCTATCCTAAGAAGAGCCCTTGCCTCTACCCTGAAAATATTGAATGTGATAATAATTAGGTATTTGATTAAGGATGAACTCACAGTAGAGTTTCCTCAAGAAATATTGTGGCACCTCAAAATTATTTCCAGGTGTTTGGTCAAAAACCATCCACCACCTATCCAAAAAATGGTTTTTTATCCCCTCGTGATTACACCAGTGAATGGGAAATATTTTGCAATCCAATCGTAATGGTGTATTTGTTTTGCGATCAGTAAATAATGCACACAATTTATCTTTTGTTATTTTTTCTTCTTCACCCCATCATACGACAACTTGTCGGTATAAAAATTATGACAATTGGTTTTAAAGCTCTCCCATGTGTTAATTTTGTCCAACCACATTGTCAATATTAGATACCAATTATCGTAAAGATGCAACTAGTTTTTGACGATATGAATTTGTGGCATTAGGATTTCTCAATGTTTTGTAAAACCCTTAATTTGAGCTTTATTGTTTTCAATCTCCCCCAAAATTTGTTGTTGGGTGTTAGGAGGATGTCGTGGCATAGAAGGGGGTGTTTGAGGTACATTTTATTCTTCATCTTGGTGTGGAGGTGAATGTGGGGCTTGAATAGAAGCTATAGATACATTTGAAAATGAAAATAAATAAAAAATCTCAAACTATTCTAAAAAATTAGATTAGTAAGAAAAATAAACATAAAAAAAATATTAACTACCTTCTAAGCTCTCCGCCTTTTCCGATTCGAGGTGCCATGGAGATCCAATGCACAAAAGCGTGATCACATTTTTCTCCCTTAACTATTTGTTTTTTTTTTTGCAAAGTGATAGGACATGAGTTTCGGCTTTTTTTTATCAGCCATAACGCACTTGTGTTATAACATGACCCTGTATTTTCATTGTTGCATTATAACGGGAGTGTGTTATGGCAAAAATGGCCAGAAAAATATATTTGTTTCCACTTTTTGGCCCCCCATTTCCATGCACTTACCCAAAATGATGATTGTGACGATGATGGTGGCAATAATAATGATGACAATGACAATGATGATGATGATGATGACGATGGCGATGGTGATGGCGATGGCGCTGCGATGGCGATGGCGATGGAGATGACGATAATGATGATGTTGAAAATGAAATAATGAGAATGATGAAAATGATGATAACGATGATAATTATGATGATGATGAAAATGACAACAATGACAACCATAATTACCACTACTATTATAATTATAATTATTCAAAATATAGTTATGATCATGATCACGGTCACAATGACCATGCATATGAAGATGAAAATCATGATCATGATCTGATGATGGTTATATCGATGATGACAATCAAGATGATGACTATGATGATGATGATAATGAAAAAGATGAAGAAGATGATGATGAAGACAATTGTGGTGATGATGAAAAAGAAAATAAAGATGATGGTGATGATTAAGATGATAATTACAATGAGGTTAATGATGATGAACACAACCATGATGACAATAATTATAATTATAATTATTCTAATTATTATTTTTATATAAAAATTACAATTATTATAAATATAGAAAGTTATTATTAATATTAATAATGCTATATTAATAGAAAAAATATTAACAATTATAATTATTATAATAATTATCAATATAAATTATTATTACTTTTATTAAAAGATAAAGTTTTTTTGACTAGGATCCTACCCAGATAAAAAAAGGTGTGAAGCTAAGATACACCAATGAAGATCAAGAGAAAAAAACAAGAACATGCTACCATGAAACAACAACAATGATTGAGAAACACCAAAAGCAAAGAACCACAGTCAACCCAAAGCCAAATAATGTGATATAAGTGTCATATGGGATGGAATTTGTTACAATTTAGAAGATATTATCTTCTCGTTCTATACCACAGTTGAATCCTCCTTATTATGCCCAAAATTAGAAACACGATCACATGGGAGGAGATTATTGAAAGAGGAAATAGGTCGAAAAGAATAACTAACCAAGGAAGAGGGAATACCCTCTCCAAGACATCCTCAATAAGGGCCAGAGTGATTTTATTCTTTGGTTCACTATGATGCATTTGAGAGGGGTTCACAATAGGGGATGAGACATCCCGAGGAGGGATTGAAGCTGAATAAAAAACAAAAACAACATGGACATTGACAATGAAGTGAGAGGGCTATGAACCCATCCACTAGGAAGGATTGGACCCCCTTTTTTTCTTAGAGTGTCCACAATCCTCAATCATGTTCCCTATTTCAAAACACTTGTGGTAACGAAATGCTAATATTTTAGAGTCTAGTCTTTGGGTCCATAATCTATCTCTAATATGCAATTTAATGTTCTAGGAGACATACAAATCCACTAGTATCTAAGTATAGATCATATGCAGTTATAGGATAGTAGTATCATAAATGTTTTCAAAGTACCCTAACTTATTATCGATAGCTTCCAAGAAAGATTCATCCCAAAATTGAAAGGAGAGGCCAGGGAGTCTCACCGAGATGGGTATTGTGTCAAAAGAGTCTTTCAATGGGTCAGATAAGAGATACTAGGGTTTATTCATGAGACCAAATTGATCCCCAAAAACCTAGTACACATTGTTTATGATTTCATGATCTTCAATAAATTCAAAAACACCAATGAAACAAGCTTTGGAGCAGGGGTAGAGTTCAATATTACCCTTGATTTTGGGGCTCTATTTTTTAGAGATCCATTTGTGTAGTTGTATAAACCTAGGCCAAAAATGGTTGAACTTGCATATGAGAGCATGAATTTTATATGATTCTTCCAGGTCCCAAAAATTGTAAAAGGAACGAAAAACTAGATTGTACCAAGCCAAGAACTCAGATGCTAATCAAACACCATGGTTAATAAGATGGAAACAATGCGCTAGAATAATTTTACATAAACCTTTGCAAACAAACAAGCAACAATCTTATATATTATTATGAAACTCAATGAAATACAATGAGAATGGGCCTTGCTTATATAGGCAATGAATAACAATCTAAGAACCAGTTAAGGTCGTAGATCAAGCCGTAAATCAAGGAAAGAACTAGTCATCAAAGAACTAGTTAAGTCCATAGATTTAAGAAAGAACTAGTCATTAAGGATCTAGTCAATACCATGGATAATAGAAAGAACTATACCTAACAAACTAGATAATATCTCCTAATATCTAAATAAGATAAAATAAATATCCACACACATAAGTGGGTGAGGATGAATATAATAAAGGTAAATAAAGTACCTAGGTGAAAATGAGCTAAGGTAAATACCTACTCTAACACCCCCCTCAAGTGAAGTTAGGGGAAAAAATAGAAGTGGCATGTCCATGGTATGAGTCCTAACAAATAGGCCTGATGATGTACTCATGTACAATATATTCATGAAGAAATATTGAACCAAAATAAGGAAATAATCCTATTAGAAGGAATATCTTCTCATGAAAACCCCCCAAGAACAACTTCCAAAACCCCAAGAATTCCACGCAACTCAAGGTAGTGAGGTGATGCAAAAGGCTTCCTAAAGATTGTTCATAACCTGTTGCTGAGTTGGAATATAATCCAAGCAAATAACTCCATCCTGAATGTGCTAATGAAAGAAGTGGATGTGTATCTAAATATGTTTGGTCCACTGGTGCTCAACTGTGTTACGATAAATGTCAATCGCACTTTGGTTCTCACACCAAATTACAGTCGATGAATCCTATGGGAATCCAAACTCTGTCAATAACTATCGAAGCCAAATAATCTACTGACTTGTAACTGCTTCCCTGTACTCTTCCTATGAAGATGAAAGTGCAATAACATGTTACTTTTTGCATGCCCAAGAAACTAGAGAAGATCCAAAAAAAATATCCATAAGTGGAATTCCTGTCATTAATATAACCTTCCCAATATGAATATGTATACCTAACCAAATGAGTATAACCCCTAGTGTAGTGTAGGCCAAAATATGAAGTGCCCTACAAATAGCTCAAAATCCTTTTAGCAGCCTGCCAGTGACTATTACCAGGAGAACGTGAAAACTGAGATACAAGCCCTACTACAAATGAAATATTAGAGCGAGTATGGGTCAAGTACATGAGACTCCAAACCAACTACCTATACAATGTAGGCTCACGAAGTGGTGTGGTACATATGGAAGTAAGAGCAACCCCAAAATGAAAAGGAGATGGACTAGGCTTACAATCGGCCATATCAAAGTGCTGAAGAAGATTATGGGTGTAATTTTGCTGACTTAAATGAATCCTTGATTCTGTCTGAGAAATCTTCAAACTAAGGAATTAATGCAACAACCCAAGATTTGTCATCTCAAACTATATAGAAATAGCCCTCTGAATAGTCTGAATGTGTGAAGAACTGCCAGTAAGTAACAGATCATCAACATACAAGAAAAGTATCACAATAACCTCACCAACATGTTATAGAAATACTGTATGATCAGAGTGACAACGAAAAAAAGTAGTAGATACAAGAAAGAATCCATATTCTCATACCAATATTGAGGGGCTTGTTTGAGACCGTAGAGAGACCTTCAGAGTATACAAACAAGAGAAGAATACTGAACAAATCCAGTAGGCTGCTCCATGTATATTTCCTCTTGTAAATCTCCATGTAAGAAGGCACCCTTCACGTCCATCTGGTATGCATGACATCCCTGTGATGCAACAGTAAAAAGTATAAGGTGTAAAAATCCATCTTGACAATGGGTATAAAATTCTCATAGTAATCAATACCTTCAACTTTTGAAAAACCATTTGCAATAAGATGAGCCTTATACTTGTCAATGGACCCATCAGCTACATATTTGGTTTGGTATACCCACTTACACCTAACCATATTTCTTCCTTTAGGAAGAGATACTGAATCCCAAGTATTCTTCTTCATCAAATAAGAATACTCAACTATCATCGCATCATCCCACTATTGTATCTCATGAGCCTTTGAAAAAGACTGTGGATTCTCAGAATATGTCTGACACAAAATTCCAGAACCTTTAGAATGTGCATCATAATGCCTGATGGGTGGAAGATCCTATATGAAAGGTGCTACCTCAGAAATTGTAGTACAAGCCCACTTAGGAATAATGACAACATCAATGGGAATATGATCCTCAAAAATATCTATAACCTCCTGATCAAGCTCCTCAAATAAAGGATGCTCAAGATGAGATGAAGAAGGAGGCATGGAAGAAGATGAAGAATCATGAGGAGTGAAGCACTCATCAAACTGCACATGTGTTCGAAAAATAATGTCATGAGTATCAGGATCTAAAAGTTTATAAGCTCTCATGTCCTCATAATAACCTACAAATATCAAGGGGTTTCTCTTCTTATCCAAATCTTTCATTTTCTTATTTTTCACAAAGGCCCAAGCATGGCTCCCAAAGACTCAAAAAAATGAAACATTTGGCTTAGTGTTGGACCAAGCTTCCTCTGGAGTCAAATGTTCAAGTTCTCTATGTGGTGTATGATTTTGAATGTAGTTAGCACAATTAAGTGCTTCTACCCAGTAGATAGGAGGTAAATATCTAGAATGCATCATATACTTATCCATTTCCTTGAAAATTCTATTCTTTTGTTCTGCTAATCTATTATGTTGTGGAGTATGAGGAACAAAATGATGGTGAATAATGCCTTGAGTTGCCAAAAAATAAAAAAACTCATTGCTGAAGTACTCCCCCCATTATCAGTAAGAAGGTTTTTTATGCAACTAGAAGATTGTTTCTTGACCAAAGCCTTAAAGACTTTGAGGTGTGAAAAACATCACTTTTGTACTTGAGAAAATCAACTCAAGTACAACTCAAGAAATTATCAATAAAGGCTAGTGCATACTTAGCTCCATTAAAAGAGCGGGTAGGAAAAGCCATCAAGTTGCTATGCACAATCTCAAGTGGTGAAGAAGATCTCTTTGAAAAATTATTAGGAAATGGATCTTGGTGTTGTTTTCCTAATGCATAGCCATGAAAAACTCCCTCAAGAAAATAAACTCTAGGAATACCATCAACAATATCACAAGTGCTTAAATCCTTCAAATATCTATAATTGAGATGCCTAATGTCTCGTGTCAAAGCTTACTCTCCGAATCTACATGGGAAACCAATACTGTCCTTATAGAATAAGTGTCATTAAAACCCTCAAAGTGATATAGTCTATATCTATGATCAAAAATACCCTGAGCAACAAGTGAATAAGGCTGCATCAAAGTTTGTACTTCTGCCCCATGTGGTGTAAAAGTCACTATTTTCCCTTGACCAAAATGACAAATCTGATATATAAAAAGTAAATTTGTAGTGATGTTAGGAACATATAGTGCATCTTGGATACTGTCACCATCAAGTTGTATATCACCTTTTCCTTTAACAAAAATAAAGGAAGAATCTCTAACCTCAGTTTTGGAAGTAGAAATCAGACCTTGAGAAACAAAAGACTCCTTAGAAGAAGTCATGTGATGAGAAGCAACAAAATCTATAACCCAATTGTCTGCAAGTGGCGACTGAGATCTCCCAACAACATTAAGTACTTTTCCATGTTGATTAGGAGGTGGAATGGAGATAGAAATTTTTTGTTTCTTGACTACATCCTCTAAGGATTGCATTTGCTTATAAAATCTATGTTCTTCATGACCACTACCACCACAAAAAGAGCATGAAAGGCTAGACTTGTTCTTGAATTTAGAAGACTCTTTAGGTTTAGAGTTATTTTCTATGGGTTTAGGAGCAGTTTGAGATGGAGAAGGGGTTGATTTGGTTTTACTTTTTGGTTTTCCCTTGCCCTTAGGATTAGATGCAACTAATGCCTTGTGAGAGGTGGAAGGCTCAAAATGAGTCAATTTGGATTTTTACCTAGTAAGTCTTTCACAAAATGTTTCTAAGTTGGGCATTTTGAATGTGTCACATAAGGAATCTATGCTAGAGAAAAAGGTAAACAAAAAAATTTGGAATGGTCCTCTCAACTTGGATAGAATCAAGTAAACACACTCTTCATATTTGTTATCTTTTCCACTCCCCTTTAATTGTGTCAACAAATGCTTGAACTTGGTAAGATAGTCTATAATTGTTGGAAAATCTTAACACTCATAAAACTTGCACTGGTACTGAAATTTTTCATATTCTCTAGTGAACATTGGTTGCTCTGAAGAAGTTGCCAATAATTCTTTCTAGTTTCCATGTGTGGTAATTATGTGTTGTTAATGGCTCAACATGCAGAAGTAGACGCCATTTTCAACAGGACCCCTAAGCAATGCAACGAGAGCCCCCCAGATTTTAGCACTTATAATGAGTGCATGTTACAATATGGAACTTTATAATTATAGTGTGATTATCAAAATAAATATTTCCAATGGAAAGAGCATGAAAAATCACTTTTGCAAAAAATGACATTCAAATCCGAGTTGCCGATTGAAATATAAAAGCTTTACAAGTTTATGCTCTGGGATTTATTTTAGTTACCACTAAAATGCTCTTGTATTCACCACATAAATAAAATGAAAGGGGGCTGGAGTTAAGCACCTACTAGTAGGAATCACAAGATTTAAGCCCTCATATGACCATGACCATGGGCTAAGGATTTTAATGGGTGAGTAGGTTACGACACGAGCTCGACATGTTAGGGAAAATTCCCTACTATTAATAACTTATTCTTTAAAATAATTATTATAAAATATTATAATAAATTATTATTAATATATTAGAATAATTATTTATATATAATAATATAATTTAAAAATTATTATAAAATAGTATTAATATATAATAACAACTATGTATAATATCATAATTTATATTACAATATTAATTATAGTAATTTTTAATATTTTTTGGTAATTAGTAAAAGTAGGGTTTTTCTAGGGGCCCTACCCTATTACAAAAGAGGATCTACAATCCAGATATATATCCATTAACAATTCAAGGAACAAAAAAAAACCAAAACAACAAAATACTTGGTGCTAACAACACAAAACCAACCTAAAACCATACAAAGAAATAGTCTAAGTACGGCCTGAAACCAGAAAAAAGCCACACAAAAATCTGGACTAGAACAAAGTTCATTACATATACTAAGAAGGGAAAAAGGTTTTATTGAATTGTGATTAGAAATAATAAAAATATATTACAATTTATAATTAATATTATATTATAATTTATAATAAATTTATCATATTATAAATTATTGTAATTGATATTGTAAACTAATTTATAACAATATTTGTATATAATACACTATTATAAATTATATTAAATTTATTATAATTTATATTTTTTAATATTATAATAATTTAATAGAATAATTAATATTAGAATAAATATTTTATATACATTTCAATATACATTATAAATCATGTATAACAATATACTGTAATATTTTACAACATTATTACATTATATTTTACAATACATACATCAAATAATGTATTACATACATTCTACATATAATTATTATTTAATAATAATTTTTTATTTCTAACTTATCAATATATAATTTAGTTATAACTTATAATTTTAAAGGATATTCCACCCTTATGATAATCAAGATCACATTAGGGTATATTTATTAAGCATATAATAATTTAATCTATGAATAATATAGACGGGGATTCATTATTATTAATAATTTATTAATATCCTATATTATTATTAATCATACCTTAATTATGTAGGTATATAACCTAACTAATATTTTACAACATATACATCGAATAATTTATTGTATATATTCTTGATATAATTATTATTATTTTTTATTATTGGTAAATAGTTTTTTGAAAGGGACTATACCTTTGTATACAAAAAGGGCCTAGAAGCCAGAATAGGAATGAAAAACATTATAAGAAGGATCCAGATCTAGATAAGACATAAAAAACCAGTGTAACCAAAGAGAAGTTACCCCAAAACATCAAACCAGTTTGAACACTACATAAGAGCATCCAAAAAACAGTAAAAAACACGACAGAAGTCATCAAGAGCAGCGCAGATCCACAATTACTTCTTGGTGGCTTTGGAAATTCTGGATTTAATAGTCTACTAGGAGGTAAACATAGCCAATTCCGTCATGTGAGTAGGGTTAGCAATATCCAACTGTTGAATGGTTTGTTTTCTTTCTTTTTCCGTGCCCCAAAGAGTTGCTGGTATGCCGCTGAGATTAGAGACGCAGTGGACATGCTACTCAATAAATTCCTCAATTGCACTAAATATAGCCATATTATGATCATGGCGAGTCTTGGTTTTCCCTAGTCGGTTGTCCAGGGAGTAAATTTTTTTGTAGATATCTTCAACTTGTTTGTTGTCAATATCAGCCTCATTCTCCTTCATCCTCTTACCTTTTTACTTAGGCAAGTTTTTGACTTCTTCTTTCATCAGCAACATCTCAGTTTCTAAAGCTTCCAGTCTTTTAGTGGAGCTCTCAGCATGTATTTTCTAAGAACCCGTACTGCTGATGTGAAGAAGATTATGAGAAACCTCCAGTTCCTGAGAAACATTCCCCGAAACAGGGGTATCCAGGTTCAGTCTTTTAGAAGACCTAGTTATAGGTCTGGTCAAGGTGGAGGTGAAAGGGGTGGGAGCATAGGTGGGGGGGATGACAGGGGGAGCCGAGAAGAAAGTCATAGGGGTAGTAGCAATGGTGATGGGGATAGAAGGAGTGGTATCGACAGCGGTGTTGGGAAATGAAGGAGTAGAGATGGGGGAAGTTGGAATGCCGGGAAGTTTAAGAAGACAAAGTTTATGCAACAAGAAAATGAGACCTTGATGAAAAGGGACCGCACGAGCATGCTTTTGGATCTCCAAAATGGAGCACTCAAGATAATTAAGTAGATAATGAGGGAAACATATCATGTAATTTCTGTGCAAGTGATTGAGGAACACAAGATGTTTTAAGGGCACTGTGACAAATCTCCCCTCTAAAGAGATGTATCTCACCATCATACGGGTGACCTCGTCAAAAGGTAGAGGGATAGAGATGACCTGCAAACCCACCATGAAAAATACCAGTTTCTCATTTCCCTCCACAAATTTCCTCTCCTCATCCGGCCTGTTAATCCTTTTATTGAAAAATCGGTACCCATCCATTCTAAGGCCAGTAGCTTCGGTGATTAACTCTTCATTGATCAAAATTTTCTGACCACCATATTCAACTTTGCGGTCTTTCTAATCCTTCAAAAATTACATGGAAATTATTTGGTTGTGACCCTATATTTTCTCAATAAAATTAGTAATGCCTCCCTGGTTGAGAAGATTCCAAAGCTCTTCATTATTCTTCCACTCCGGGTCCACATTGGGCTCAATCTGACAAGGGGCTCCTCCCATTTTCACTGGGCTTAAGTGATTGAAAGTGTAAACTTCAGAATCCTTATGAGGAATTCTACAATAGCCATAGTTTCCAACCCACCTTTCTCTATTTTTTCTCACGTGATGGGAATGATGAATAGTGTAGCTGTTGTTGTCATAACACTTCCCATTAATGCCTGCGTAAATTCTGCTCTGTACCTGTGATATCCCACATGCATGAGCATCAGCCCCCTTAGAAACCCACTCCAGATGATCATCATCCTTACTACAGACTTGAAAATCTATAAAAAACTATTTAATAGCTGTTATAGGCACAATACTTCCCACTTGTGTGGCTTTAATCTTTAGATAAATCCACTTTAAATCATCATTATACTTTCTATATCCTTGATTGCCTATCAAGATCTGCTTAAGCACTGTTTTAAATTTATCCATGTGTGTGAAAGTATTATTCATAAAGGCCCACTCCAAATTCTCATTAATATTATTCCAAATTTACATGCCCATAAGTATCCACTTGTATGTTGTTTTGAATCTTCTCAGGAATGTGATCACTATTATCCCAAATAATGTGATTAACATTTATGCCATAGTTAGCCAATGCATCTGTCACCTTGTTACCCTCCCAGTAAGTATGCTTGATCTGAATATTATTGAAGGTTTGGCAAATACTTATGGACTCCAAGATGAATTCCTTGATGTTCCAACTTGGAGGTGAACACTGATTAAGATGATTAATGATATTAAGCGAGTCTCCTTCCAGAATGAGATTTTGGATATTATGAGTTTGAGAAATTCTAAGGCCCCATAAAGCATACAATGCTTCAGCAAAATGATTAGTTTGTATTCCCATTTTACTGGCATAAGCAGCAACCAAACTACCTTTATGATCCCGGATCACTCCTCCCCCAGCTGCAATTCTAGGGTTAACCTTAGAGGCCCCATTAAAGTTCAACTTATACTAGTTGAGATCAGGAGGATGCCAGTGTATCAAAGATCTATCAATATTATTACCTAAATTATTTTGGATATTGTCATCTCCAATCTACCATTGGGACAAGATATGCTCTTCATTTTTTGGATAACTCTTGTTCATGGGGGGTTTAAATCTAGCAATATTCTCTGTAATAGCACTAGAATTTTTCCCAATACTGAGCTTATAATTATGTTTACTGTTTCTAAAGATGATATCATTTCTATCTTTCCATATCCTCCAAATAGTATGAGGCATTACCAAATTCCAGATCCTTCTCACAACACAATGTTTATAGGGTGGGCTCCATTGGGTCCAGAGCTGACTAAAATCCTTTGGAACCACCCAGGAAGATTTAAAATTAGAAAGGGAAAAACTCCACATTTTGGTAGCATATTCAAAATGGATAGGCAAATGACTGATATCCACAGAGTCTCTTTTACATATATAACACCTATTAGGCATTATAAAACCTTGTCTTATCAGGTTGTCAGTGGTAAGAATTTTACCCCTGAGAGCAAGCCAAAAGAAAAAGTTAATTTTAGGTGTCAGCTCATTCATCTAAATTTTACTCCATTTAAACTCAGTCTGACTATTGTCAAAGAAAGTATTATAACCAGTTTTAACAGAGTAGTTCCCATCAATAGAACTGCTCCAAACTGACTCATCCTTAACTTCCAGTTGACTTAAGGGGATAAGGTCCAACTGATCTTGTAGGGAGGAAATAGTTTGGGTCAGATCCTCTCTATCCACAGAAAGTTTTTTCCATTTCTTTTTTTTTCCCTTTCTTACAATATAATCCTTGATTCTAGTGCCATACTTGCTTCCAAGACTATCTTTGACTACTCCAAATCTTTCCATAAGGCTGCAATTAAATCAGTTATTGTCCCATAATTTTATATCACAACCATCTCCCACTTTCCACTTACTTCCTTGTTTTATGAAATTTCTGCTCTTCACTAAGTTATTCCAAAAAATGGAACCATAAGGAAGATGCTCATCTTGAAGAAAAGAAAAGACAACTTGTTGATTAAGGTATTTAGCCTTAATTATTTCTATCTAGGGTTGCTTCTCAGATAGCATTCTCCAGCCCATTTTCACAATAAGAGCCTCATTCATTTTCTTGATGTCTTTTATGCCTGGACCTCCTATAGATTTTTGAGTACAAACCTTATCCCAAACAACTAAGTGATATTTAAACTTCTCCTCCATGCCTTGCCATAAGAAGTTTTTTTTTTAATCCTCTCAATTTTTTCTCTAAAGATAGAAGGGCTCTTATATAGAGACATGATATAGACAGGTAGATTTTGAAGAGTGCTTTTTATGAGCAGGCATTTACCAGCACTAGAAAGAATGGCTCCTTTCCATCCAACCATTTTTTTTTTGAAATCTCTCCAATAGATCATTCCACACCTTGGTAGAAATGTTTTTAGTGCCCAAAGGGAGTCCTAAGTAAGTGGCTGGAAGTGCACTTATGTTACATCCCAGAATTTTTGCAATTTTAAGTTGTCTTTCCTCAAGAGTATTGAAGAAGAAAATGGAGATTTTATCACAGTTGATCTCTTGCCCAGAAGCAGCTTCATAAATTTGTAGAATAGCCTTGGTAGCCTTAGCTTCAAGGACAGATGCCATTAAGAGAAGAATTGTATCATCCATAAATTACTGATGAGAAGCTGCGTGAATGATGGAAGTGGGCTTTGAACCTTTCAGGAGACCGTCAATAACTGCTTTACCAATTGATCATTTTTATTTACAACATATAAATATATATAATTTATTTAAATAATATTTTTTATTTATAACTTTTTTTGTTAAGGTTACATAGGGAGAGGGCCCTAGTGCTTTGTGGCATCACGAGCCCACATTGACTATGGATCCATCTAAGGATGGAATTTTAAGCTCTCAGCTAGCCCATGGATTAAACCACATTATGGTGGTGCCCTATGACTAGGGTATCCAAACCATTAGTAGTAGGACGCCTTAACACAAAGCTGATATTTAAACCTTGAACCTCCCAATTACTAGGAGACCCAAGAACCATTACACCACTACCAGTTAGATTTAAAGTTGTATGGTTCCCTCTCATGGTAGTTCTAGGACATTCCTCCTGGCATTGAACACATGTTTCATGCCTACCCTCGACCTCTGTGACATTGAACACCAAGATGGATTAGCACCATGCTGAGAACCACCTCCACCATCAAAGTAGCTAACCTTCCCGACACTACCTTACTGAGTAACAAATAACTATAGAGGTGGCCAACCCAAGAATTTGACCCCGAGACCTCCCACATATAGCACATACTCCCCACCACTAGGGTAAACCAAATAGGATTTGTATTTATAACTTATAAATATATAATTTATTTATAATATTATTTCACCCATATTAAACTTATAACATGAAAAAATATAGGTGTATTTATTTGTATTATCTGTAATTGTTTTAAAATATTATGTAAAAGAGAAGCATGGAAAAATACAGTTGCATTTATTTTTAAATTCAAAAAGGTGAGTGGGCCATAGTTTTTATTTCACATGCATGACATCAAACTGTTCTACTCAAGATACAACTGCAGATTCCTCTCGGCGTAATCAAAATTTCTATTGAAACGATAGATCTAATATATGATAAAGAGGTTGATTTTGTCTATGGATTCAACATATAATATATTTTTAATTTATGTAATGAATCCAACATAAATAATAAAATTAAAGATGTTGGTATGAGATTATTTGTATTATACACTTATGACATGATAAATATTATATTTCATAATAATAATTTCAAAATATATTCTATTTTGTATAGTATCAAATAATAATACTTTCAAATAATATTCTATTTTGTATTTCATAATAATATTTTATCTAAAGTCTTAGGGTCTTATGCACGAGCTTTGGTAGTTATACATACTATGTCAATTTGATGAAGTAGGGCCTTTCTAGAAGAGGCATCGCCTTTGGTAGATGTAGACATAGTAGCCAGTAATGATTTAGATGTAGTGGTTTTAGATGTCTGATGAGTTATGTTGATTGGATGTTCTTGTTATAGATATGTGGGGAGAAGTCCTTTGTTAGTAAGGCTTTGAATGGAAGCGTGAAGGGCTTTGCATTCCTTAGTATAATTTCCTAGTGTTTGATGATAACAATTTTTTTCAAAGTTGTACAAGGAGGGTTTCCACCCCCGAGAGCCAGATGGCTTAAGAGGAGGAATGGTTATGATATATTGTTCGATGATCCTTTCAAGGATTTTTTCATAGTGTCATGTCCATGCTAATGTTGAAGGAATTTACACATCATTTGATGATCTGTAAATTGGTGTTGGAGGGATTGTTCATTATGTAATGTATTTAGGTGTTGACTGAGGGAAGATCTTGGATTATGTAATAGTGATTATAAATTTGGATGAAGGGCGTGGCCCCATAATAGATTGAAAGGAATTTGGATCATGTACTGGATTTGTCACATGATTTCGTGATATAATTGTATATGGAGGAATAAGAGGTCGCATAGTGGATTTTTTGAGATTTTAGACATAATTTTGGGTGATGTGATTTTCATAAGTGCTTTTATTGATTTGTATAATGGGTTATTTGTCTAAGGGTATTGAAGAAGGAACTTGTGAGTTTGGAGTGGATGTAATGGATATGGGAAGATTAGTGGTCTTACTAGAGGCAAGACTAGGGGAGTCGAGATTTGATAGGCATTTCTGGAGTAGAAACATCAGGTATCGATGATGTGGTAAATTCAGATGATATTTATGTGATAGAAACAATAGATGTTGATGACATGGTTGGTTCGATTGATGCTTTCGTGATAGGAGCATTATAAGGTGAAGGTGTGGATGACTGATTTTTGATGGTGTTAATAGTGTGATGGGAGTGAATGACGTTAAACTATGGTTGACTAGTGGATGGAGCATGGTTTGGAAAGGGTTGTTTGAAAAATTATAAGTTATGATTCAGATGTGCATTTGGGTTATCCAGTTACAACTCACCTTTGTCAATAAGGTCTTGAAGGACATTTCTGAATGAGTGAAATCTTTCGATGTTGTGACCCTTGACCCTATGGTATTTATAGTAATCATTCTCTCGATATAAAGAGGGTTTTGAGAATAATTTTTTAATGGGGAAGCTAGGCATAAGGGTGATCATACATGTAGCTAATATTTTATAAAAAAATATGGTGTAAGATTCACCAATGGGTGTATAGTTACATTGCGGGTGGGTGTGTTTGGGAGCTGAACATTCTTTGGAAGTGGATTTTACGAAGACCGTGTTTGTTGAGGTTTTAGATTTTTCATGACTAGAGGATGGTCTGAACAAGGAATAAGGTTTAGGCTTCTATGATTCGAGGTTAAACCTACCATCCTCGAGAGCATAGAGTTCAATTTTGTGAGCCATAGTAAAGGCTTTGTCAAACATTTAGAAAAATTGAATTTGTAACATTGATGATATATGTTTAGCACAAGAGAGAGAAAACAAATCAATCAATTATGTTTGTGGGAGGGAGAAGGATAATTGAATAATAATACCCCTCAAGCATAAAATGAAATCTTCAATATATTCGTCTTCAAATTATTTGATGGTGTATAGATCAGTAATGGAAAATTAATGTGTGATGTTGATCGAAAAGTGTTCTAAAAAGAGTTGTTTGAGCTATGTGAATGAGAAGAGTGATTATTTATGATCAGATATGCAAAAAAAATAATTTATTCATGCAAAGAGGAGAAAATTTTATACAACATGGAAGAGGAGTTACATTGTAGTTCCTAAAAATGAGGTAATAACTTACCACCCATTCTATTATGAACTACAATCCCTAACGTCTAGTTCAACTTGCATGCACTACATTAAAATAGAGTTCTAATTTACTAAAACCCCTCCTTATTACATTATATTTACAAATGTACTCCCTAAACAGCCCAAATTTCAACTTTTGAAGGGATTTGTTGAGTATATCAGCTATTTGTTCATCTATTGGGTAGTAATGGAGCTAGATGTGGTGGTTTAAGACTTTCTCTTGAATATATTGACATTCGACCTCAATATTCTTGGTAATTTCATGAAAGACATGATTATTCATAAGATTCAACACACCCGTATTTATGTAATGAAGAATAGGTGGCTTCTCTTCCTGAATGTCCATATCATCTAGAATGCGGCGTGACCATATCTCCTAGCACAGATCCATGTGCAAAATGATACTCTCCCTCAGTGGATGAAAGAGAAAAAATAGTTTGATTCTTATAGATCCATGAGATCGTTCCTGATATGAGATGAAATATGTCACATGAATTTGAATTTTTATCATCAATAGATCCAATATAGTCTGAGTTGGTGTATCCCTTCAATATGAATTGAGTATTCTTCTTATATTCTAGACCATATTAAAGTGTACATCGAACATATCAAAAAACATGATTTGCTACAACCAGTGATAATTCTTTGGCTACTGCATGAATATTGAGGGATAGCTCATAACAAAACATGTTTGGTCTAGTGTAGGCCAGGTAGATGATACTACCAATGAGTTGTTTCTAGAGATTTGCATACACTTTAGGTGAGTCCTAAAATTGATAGAGTTGTAAACATTTTTCCATTGGTGTGCAAATAGGTTTACAATGACATTTTTTATTTTTCCAGGATTTTCTTGGCATATTTTATCTGGGAGATAAAAAAGTGATTATGTTTCTACTATATCTCTAAGAAAAGAAAATAATGGAGTAGCCCCAAGTCAATCTTATTGAAGGATATTTTGAGGTCATTCTTCACAATATCAACGATCTTATGAACTTCCAGTGTTCACAAGATCATCCACATACAAAATAATAATGATGATTTTTGTGCCCACATTATTTATGTACAATTTTGAATCCGAGGGGCTTTGGGTGAAACCATACTACAAAAGGTGATCATCTATCTTAATGTACCATACCCTAGGAGCCTTTTTAATTCCATACAATGATTTGATGAGACGATATACCTTTTTAGTATATTTTCATTAGAAAATCCTTCTGGTTGGATCATGTACACTTCTTCTTCAATATCACCATTGAGGAAAGAACTCTTGACATCCATTTGATGAATTTTCCATCCATTATGTGCTACTAGTGTGCATAAAACCCTGATGGTGTTGATCTTCGCAACATGGGTGAAAAGGTTTTTTCATAGTCAATGCCTTCTTTCTGAGCATATCCCTTTGATACAAGTCTTGTTTTGTTTTTGTCGATAAATACTTATACCTTATATTTAGTTTTGAAAACCCATTTATCACGTATGGGTTTCTTTCATGTATGCAGATCAACAAGTTCCCAAGTTTGATTCTTCTTGAGTGAGTCATGCTCAACATCCATGGATTTCTTCCATTAAGGTTGAAGTAGTTCTTCTCGAACATTATCAGGTTCGTAGCTATCATCTATTGTACTCATGAGTGAAAAATTTACCTCATTTCTTTCCTGACTCCTCGTTATGACTCCGGAAGAAGTGCTTGGGAGAGACTTTCATACCCACTTTAGACGAGAATTCTACTGCTGATGTGAAGAACTACCTGGTGGATGTATGGTAACATTTTATAATTTTCCAAGATCAACATACAACTCCCCTTGTAGCTTATATTTTTTGTGAGAAGTCTCCTCTCACTCATCATTTGACTCAAAGAGAAAATGGTGAGAGGTGATTATTACCAATTCTTCATTCTGCTTTACTAAGTCAAAGGATGACTCATCACTAACCACGTCTTAAATTTAATATATTTTATTCATCTCAGTATCCATGAGACAATATGATTTTGAGGTAGTTTTATGGCCCAATAGAATGTATGAAATTGTTTTTGGCTTGATCTTCTTCTTATTTTAAGATGGGACATGCATATATGCTATGAAACCAAACACTCACAAATGAGAAATCGATGTCTTTCTACCACTCCATAACTTGTCTAGAATTTGGTCATGTAGAATCTTCATTGGTGCTTTGTTTAGAAGATAAAAATTTGTATGTACTAATTTTCCCAATATCGTCCCTCTATATTTTTTGTTGACACCATGCAAAAATCCATCTCCATTACAATGTGATTGTTTTACTCAAAAATGTCATTCTATTGGGGTGTGTAGGAAGCAGTCAAATTATTTTTTTATTCCTTGTTGGTCCAGGAATGCCATGAACTTCTTTGAAATGAATTTCCCCCCTTGATCTGAGTGGGGTATAAGAATAGGTTGGTCAGTCTCCTTAACAACACACTGATCGAAGAGATGGAAATGATGAAAGACCTCAGTCTTCTACTTTAGGAAAAACACCCATGTCTTTCAATAATAGTCATCCACAAATAATTAGAAGTACTTATATGCTGAAAATGAAACAGGTGATGGTCTGAGAAGATCAATATGAACAACCTCCAGACATTTCTTGGCATGAAAGGTGTTTGTATTAAATGAATCCCGATGTTGTTTACCTGCAAGACATCCAGGGAAAATGGTCAAGGAGCTGAACAACTTGGGAAGTCCATGTACCATATCCTTTGAACTGAGTTGAGACAAAGATCCAGTAGAGAGATGAACATAACATTAGAAGAGATGGAAATGATGAAAGACCTCACTCTTCTACTTTAGGAAAAACACCCATGTCTTTCGAAAGTAGTCATCCACAAAAATTTGGAAGTATTTGTATCCTGAAAATGAAACAGGTGATGATCCAAGAAGATTGGTATGAACAACCTTCAGCCATTTCTTAGCATGAAAGGTGCTTGTATGGAATGAATCCTGATGTTTTTTAACCTACAAGACATCCAGGAAAAATGTTTAAGGAATTGAACAACTTAGGAAGTCCATGTACCATCACCTTTGAGTTGAGCTAGTACAAAGATCCAGTAGAGAGATGACCATAACGATAGTGCCAAAGAGTAGTAGATTCAACCGTAGAGGTAGATAGAGCTATTATAGAAGATGAAACATCTAAAGAAAATAATTTATCTTTCTAAAATGCTCTAGTAATAATCGTAGATTGTCATGAGATCAAGAAGGATTTGATGCCATCGTCAACAATAAATTCCACCTTCAAATGATGATTTAAAAGCTGACCGACCGATAAGAGATTATATGTTAATCCAAGAACATATAACACCTTTATGAGTGTACATTTGCATGCTCTGAGAGGAATTGTGACTTGGCCTATTCCTTCTACAACATACTCTTTATCATCAACGATCCTAACCCGATCTCCAGTGTGTTGTTCTATTAACGAATCAAATAGCTTCCTATTGCCTAACATGTGTTTACTAGAAATTGACTCAATCAACCAGATATTCTTCATGGGATATGAGGTTTGGGAGACTAGCACTATGTTCGTATGTGCACCACAATTGGCTTCTTTAAGGGTGTCCTCATCAGATCCATCATCTTGTTGAGCTGTGAGATGTTCCTTCTAATTCCTCCAATGGGGACATCATTTATATTTTTGAGAATATTTGTGCCCTGATGTGCTTTCTTGACCAGAGGAACCTTGTTTCAAGACATTATACTAGAAATTTTCTATGTCACGAGTGTTGGTTTGACATATGTGATACTACCTCTTCAAATTTTGAGATTTATACTATTGGGGAGATTGTTGTTGTCTTTTCTATGGTGGCTTGTCTGGGGGTCCCTTATGGAACTTCTGACCATGTTTTGGCTTTGAGATAAGGGATTTGTATTGCAACTCATCTTGGATAGAGTTTATGGCTTCTTCTTTCTTTATAAGGTTCACAAGTTCTTCGAATGAAATTTTTGGATCGGAGATATTCAGTAGTGACGAACACTCTAAATTGGGAGGGGAGATCTCTCAAAGTGATGAAGACCAAGATTGTTTCCTTGACCATCTCACCGAGTGCTAATAGTTTTGTTCCCAGCTCAGCCACCTTACATAATAATTCCTTGAATTTCTCTTCAGACCCCATAGAATTTGTGTGAAGCATTGAATGTAGATGGAGGATCTTCATCTGATATTTCACCTCATAGACGGTTGCCAATTTATCCCACAATAACTTTTCTGTGTATGCATCTCGGAGATGCAGTTGCACGTCATCACTGATGCTTAACATAATCAACGTTAAGGCTTTGGCATCAGCATTTTCATAATTCAACAGCTCATTGGGGTTAGTAGGAACTGACACAGAACCTATGAAAATTCCCAATAGTCCCTCAAACTAAAGTATGGTGCCCATATTTGTTTTCTTGATGACATAGTTCAGCCTTTTGAGAAGTTAGGCATAAAAAAAAGCAATTTTAGAGCAAAAATTGTATAAAAATTATTTTATTTTATTACTTTATGAGGGATAATTACAAGTCTTATGACTTACTGGCGAGAGAATCAAGCTTGAATATGAGATTGGTAATCACATGCTGAGAGACGCGGATGCTTATTTGGGCATCTAACCTTGTCTTCGAAGTTTGTGTCGTATCCAGATTCAAATTTTTTTTGTATTATCCTTACTTGGCAATGCACGTCGAACAAAAAATATTCAACAAGTCCCTAGCGGATGAGCTCGTAAAATTATATATTTCTACTATTATGGAGGGCATCAAGAAATTCAAAATACAAGCGAATGCTTTAAAAATCTTGATCTTTGATTCCTGACGGGGATTCACCTTGATGATTGCTTGCAATGGTACTTGCCTTGTCTTAAATATGTGGCATGTGCTTACTCTTGCAGATACTTGGATGAGGCTCATTTTTGGTGTAATCACCTTTGGGATTCAATACCATCTTCTCAGATACTTCTCTGGTGTAGTCAAGAAATGTGCAAGAAGAATCTTCTATTGTAATTGAGGAAACGATTCAACTTACTACACACTTTTGTGAATATGCAGTGCCTCCACCAACGGAGAGAGGATTTCACTTACCAAGTTTGATTACAGGCTTAAATTTGTCTGCATACTCGAAAACTAAAAGGACGCGAGAAAAAGGAAAACATGTCGTCCACGCCCAAAATAGAGAGCAAGCTACTAAAAAAGAGAATCTAAAAGTTCATAGCAAACAACCAAGAAAAGAGCTACACACCTCCCCCAAACTACCACGACTTCTCTCATGCATAGGTCACAAGTGTTTTTTGAATACTATGCCCTCTAACAAGAATGGATGATTTCTATGGAGGTCTATTTTCTTGCAGGTCACGATCATTAGAAAAATAAAAACATCTAGAAATCTACATCCGGATAGGTTGCCACACTTACAAGTTTTAGTGTTAGATTGAAGTAATTTCCCACGCATGCACTCAATAACTTTGTGCTAAAAATAAAGAAAAAAAACAAGCAAGAAAGGGTGCTCTGATAATATTTCCATGCCAAAAACAAGATGCTGGGTAGAAAACAACGTTGCCAAAAGAGGATTCTTCCACACAGTTACCAAAGAAATTTTTTTGCCTCGTCTTGTAATGCCTCTGTTTATAAATAAATAAAAATAAAATAAAATAAAATAAAAGGATTCAAATTAAAATAAAAACCCGTGATTTCTTGCTGGGGGTGGTTTTAGGGAAAAGGATGTCATTGTGGTTTTTTTTTGTCTTTTTGCTGAAGGGTAGTAAGCGCCGCCGCCTTGGAGGGAAGGGGGGAAAGCTCCAACTTGATCAGTTTACATTTGCCAGAAAATCCCCAGCATGTGTCCAAGAAAAATGAGCCCCCCTGACCTGCACATCATCTTGCAAAGTGTAAACGATTTAGGGATTTTGTCAGATGTTGTAGTTCTAAATACCTTAGGGGACGTGGTTGCAGGTTTTGGCTAGAGGAAAAAAATGGGACAACAGCTCTCTGGAAGGGCATTTTTTGGTTGCAACGTATAGAAGACACAAGTTTTCCCTCTGATAGTCACATTGTTTCACCATGTAACAAACAAGTCTCCAGCCTATAAAAAACGTGGGAGATTTGGAGCAGGGTACGCACATCCATCAAAGCATAAGGGAAATACAATTTTTCCTTCTAGCTTTCTCTCAGCCTGTGCCAAAATGGTGGTTCAGTCATTTTATTTTAGTTGCAAGTGCTCCGGCAGGTCTGTATGTGAGTGGGAAACATGCACTTCTAGCATGTGCCAAAAATAGGAGCGCAGAAACCAAGAATGGGCGTCCATAAAAGCATACAAGGATGGACTGTAGGATATGCACAAAATGGATGTGTAGAAGAGGCCTGTGAACTGTTTGATGGAATGCCATGATGGCAGGATATGCACAAATGGGTTTGTTGAAAAGGCCTTGGAAAATTCCAAGAAAATGCATCTGGTACATGTAAAGCCAGACTCCACAGTCTTTTTCCAGCAACCTCCTAGCCGCTGTCAAAATGAGAGCTTTAGAACAGGCCTCGGACAACAGTCAAAGCATTATAGAGGGGGTATTTTTGTATGTTTTAGTTCCAAGTGCCCTAGCAAATACATATGGAATATGTGGAATCATGCGAACTATTCAAAATGCCTCAAAGAGATGTGGTCTTATGGAACATACCCTAACCATGTAAGCTTCATTTTGTTTAATTAGCATGTAGCCAGGCAAGTTCAATGCACGAGGGTTGTAAATACTTCGATGGCATGCATGCCTCTTGTACAATCACGCCAATAATTATTGCCTCACCTCTTCCAAGTGCAAGCTTTTGGACTGTTATGTGAGAACCATTAAGCAATGCTTCCTATGCATTGTATTTGAAAGTTGTTCCTCAGAGTATTCGTATGCACAAAAATGGATTTTGTTGAAAAGGCATGTGATCTGTTTGACATAGAAAATGTGGTCTCTTGGATCGGGATGACTACTTGAAAACACAAAATGGTTCTTTTTGATGAGACATGGGTGCACAACGAATGGCTTGGTTTGCACGTGACTACCTGGCATCATGTGGCAACAATGGTGGTCTCAACGGATCGCGAGTGTAAACTACTTAGAGCCCCTTGTGCTGTTTCACTCATCGTTTCCAGGCATGGTTCTTCTTCCCTTACCTCTCATAATTCTCGTGTTTTAGTTCTATTTTGAAAATAAATAGAATTTTAAATTATTAGGATTTTAATACAGTTAAATGTCCCTTCAATTCGTTGCAAAACAATATATTTTCATGTCGTAACTCATGAAGTCATTATAACTCGTCTACTTTAAACCATGAACTATCACCCTCACTTCGAGATGATTTAGAAAAATCTTACCCATATTGATAGCTCCAAATTTTTTTTATCAACCAGATGAAACCTAATTTCTAGAAATAATGTTGACCAATTCCCTGTAAAAAAAAAGAAAAAGAAAGAAAAAGTTAATTTTTTTGCATTTTTCAAAGACTCATCAAGTACCCTTCGTAACTCTGGAAACGAGATGTGAAGTTTCATTTGTGTACCTTGGTATACAAGGAGTCACCTTGACCTTTGGTTTGACCTGAAATGATCATATGAAATCCTTTTGATGCTCTTATAGAAGACCTGTTACACTTGTTTACAACAGTACAAAGCTGTTAAATCTAGAAAGTTGGCTTTTGTTTTGAACCGCCATTTGAAACCTGGATGGAGAAATTTCTTCCCGTCTTTGCAAACCTCTAGCGTTTATACTAGACAAATGCATGGAATATTCAGTATAGGAAAGAGCACTTTTCGGGATATTTTGGCGAAGCCATTTTGTAGGCCTCCGGTCGTAGTTTTGATGAGGTCAAACTGTACCAATTTCGACTTGTCGCTCTAGAAAACTTGTCGCCGCTTGAAAATGGTTTTCTAGTTCTCAAATTCTCTTTATATAGGGGAACTAGTAGGAGGTGTCTTATTGCATGCACATCCATCGAACGTCAGTTTTGGACGTTGGTTTCTGAGCCCTCGAGCTAACTTTTGTCCTTTTACAACTAGGTCAACTACGATCAGTAGACCCAGAAAATTAGCCGCCAAACGCAAACAGTTCGCTCTTTTTCAATTCCGTCAGCTGCTTTGAATTCTTGGTATATCTGGGGACACGTAGAAAGTTAATCATGGTGTGCGTTCTCATCAGAAGATAAATTTTGGAAGAAGTTTCTTAGCGTCCGAGCCCATTTTGAACGTTTTGTAACCAATGAGAAAATGTAAAAATAGAAAGCTACGGACCCTCGTAGGGTTGCCAAACCACCCTGGAAACTTTAACACATGGAAATAACTGTTTAAAACCCTTTAGTGTATCTGTTGTGTGAAATAGAACTTTTGACAAAATGGTGTTTTCTCTCTCTCCCCTTCTCTTTCTCTCTCCCGGGTTACAAAGTGAAGTGAAATGAAATGCATTAAATACATGTCTCTAAACTCTTTCTCTCGCTGGAAAATTTTAATTATTATTATATGTAGATGGGAAATTGAAAGATGATAATTATGTTAGATTAGGGTGGATGCCATGCCAACGATTTATCGTTGATATCTTGCTCACGTGGTTTTTGCAGGATGAAAGAATGATGACGTAAAGGTGTTGAGTAATTCATTGTTTATTGTTGGTATTATTTTGAAAGACTTATTGTTGAAATTGGTAGTATGTAAAAGTTGTTAGATTATTAAGTGCTTGAGAAATTGGTATTTCTTTCATGGATGTTATTTTGATCCCAAAATTTGTTATGGTAAAAGTGAAATACAAATGTCAAAAGGAATTGAAATTAATACTTTGTAGTGGACTTTCATTGTGTAATTATTGGTTTAATAATTGGTGTTGTGTTTCTTCCTTGAAAATGTAATAAAGGAACCTACTCACAACAGTCAACCGTAGTTTCAAATTTTTATATAACTAACCTGCCTATGTTAATCCCTTAGCATAGAAAATGTGACCTTCAAATGAACCTTTACACTCGATGGAACCTCCTACGTTAGGTAAATAAAACCCCTAGTTGGAGTTTACCGTCATAGTCATTATGTTTAGCGTCATTGTTGTGAACCCATATTTTAGGAATGTCATGGTCTAACTTTATCCAGAGTATGTGGTTTCCTTCTATTTTTGGTAATCGTGAGAAGAATTTCCTTTCTTCAGGTCTGACACCAGGTTGAGTGTTGAAGACTGCCCTAGAATTCACCTTATGAATCCTTGTTCGAAGGATCGATTAAGTGGTGCTACTTGGGTTTCTATCAAAATAACATCTTGGTATTTTCTTGAATGTGGTTTAGTATAAATATGTCCGATTTCCTTAAACTCTTATATAGTTGAGGCGTAGATCATTAAGTGCATATTGGAATAAACCAAACCTCAGCTGATTAGGAGGTGTCACTTGTGGTTCATGTATAGTTTACAATTCTTCCAATCATGTACCCCTTCAAGATGTTAGGAAAATACTTCTGTAACTCCTGATTTCATAACAATGCTAATAACGAGACCATAGTGCGATGTAAGAGCATATCATATAAGATGGGAACGAGATTGGAGATTAGGATTAAGGTCACTCTTGGAGTCCTCTTAACTTAATTAAACATTATCATGTGTTGCAAAGAATATGAATTGTTTGGTGTGATCAAACTTCGAGGAAATAAAAGATATATATATATATATATAAATCAAATTTGGAATTCAACAAGTTTTTGAACTATAATGATAATGGGAGGGAAATAACTATACCGTGATCAAAGAATGTTTTGGGAAAAAGCTATATTGAGTCTAAGTCTCCCTCAATCCCAAGATTTCATCTTGACATCATGTCAGGTTCACTTGTGTACCAAGGTTAAACTCTAAACATTGAATAAGTGTTTTGGGAAGTATAATCTTAACATAAGAATGAGAGAGTTAGAATTTTGTATGAAATTTAAAATATGGAAAATATATATGTAAGTTATGAAGATTGTCTTAAGGGTAAAGAGCGAAATTAAATGGTTGAACAATAAGTGAAATGTGAAACAAATTTTCAGAATATGTAGGTGGAAAAAGCGAGAAAATTATGCTTACATAATAATGTTATTGGATGTTTAACGTACCCTAGATGTAACCATGGTAATGATGTGTTGTGGGTTGTTAGTCCTTAAGTCCCTTTTTATTGTGGTTGTGTTATTCTAGCATTCCTTCAATGGGAAAAATGTGGCATCGAAATGCCTATGTAATTTTCATGTGTCTATGTGAGTCGATGATTTATGTGATTGTCTTATGTGAGTTGAGTTTCTGTACTCAGAGCCCTTGCTGTGTTGTGTGTAGTGAGCAATGTAAGTCAAAAAAAAAAATTCCTGGTATTTTACATGTTGTACTTGGGTGCGTAAAATGTGGCCACTACACATCTGATCAGCCCTCACATCTCCACATCAATGCACACTGAAAACACTTCACTACACATGTCCTTTTATATATCTCCACGCATGTCACTCTGATACCAGATTGTGATTAGATATGTAAAGCTTATTATTTATTCATGCAAAGAGGAGAAGAATTCATATAACATGGAAGCGGAGTTAGAGTGCAATTCCTAAAAATTATGTAATAGTCTAACACCCATTTTATTATGAACTACATTCCATAATGTCTAGTTCAACTTGCCAACACTACACTAACATAGAGTTATAACTTACTAATAGTGTTTTGGGATATTGTTATACCAGTTGAATGCAAGCCCAACTAAGGACATGGGGAATTTTATCAGCATAAGGTCCTAGTCATGTATGATAAGATAACATGCATGTCAGAAGGTTTGAATGTGTTGTTGAGGGTATTTTTCTCTATAGAATTTGAGGAACTTAGGGAGTTCCCAGTGTGGAGGGTACACTTTTTATGGTACAGAGGGATGGATGGATTTGTTGAAAATATTTTTGTAAGATAATGTGTTCTTGGAACCCATGGAAGCATCTTCGAGGATAGAGACCATATTCATCAATTCTTGTAAGGGATCATTTTGTGAGGATTGTTTTTCGGGATTGAATGATGAAGGAATGAGTTGATTATATGGGTGTGGGTTTGGTTGCTGATATGACTTATACGGTAGAGGGATTTTATGCTGGAGTGGAGTACTCATGGGAATGTTGTATGTTGGAAGTGAAATAAGAGGTTGTGAGAGTTGAGTGTACTAATACTAGATGTGTATTGATGTTTTTAAAATAGGTTGTGAGTGTAGACACAAAATCACACACTTTGGGTAATTACCTAGTCCTAGGTGCATACTACTATTCATAATATTCCTAAGTAAGAAAAGTATTAGTTAAACCATGTCTTTGGCAACCTTTCTTTGCTTTTTGTTGCCACTTTTGGTCTTGCACTCTTACTTTCTTAGTCTTCCTTTATATCCCAACATTTATCATCTTAGACACCAACACCTAGCTAGGAATCTAGCTCTAGGCGCCCTCATCTCCTTTGGGTGCCCTTGACTTCAGTATACTTTGTTCACATATTTTGGGTCCTTTCTAGCCATTTGAGCATCTTATATTTTGGGTAGTCATCCTTTTTGGGCTTAATTATGAAATTCAAGGAAGGGAATCATATAAATATAAAATTATGTGATCATAATAAGGGACCAAACACTAAGCATTACCTATCACCACCTAAGGTCACATCCATAAAACATCTAAGAGCTCCATTACATCCATCTAGCACCATCAAAGGGACATAAGGGATGGTTATTATTCATACACACTTCATAGCAGAGATGTTTATTCTATTCCATGCACACGTCTATTATATTTCTTTACTTCTAGATTATTTGATTGATATCAAGTGGGACACACACAAGAGCCACCTAGGGCACAATTACACACACAAACACACAAAAATACACTAGGTCTGAGATGTAGTGTAGTGATAAATTGTAAAAATACCATTGTGACAGCTAAGGATAGTCTAAACCCTCATTATTCATCTTTATTTTTAAGGATTTGATGTCTATTTGAGTGTATTGCAGGTCATTGTTTCATTATAGGTTTCCAATGACTTTGAAAATCATTGTGCGACCTCATAATGACGAAAGGTGAACAACAATGAATACCCCACAACCAATCAGAGGAGGTTTCCTCAGCATTTCCATAGAGACATGTTCCCATAAATAGGCCTAAGGAACCTACATGTGCCCTTGTCCCTCTCTAGGCTCCCCAGTCCAGGAAGATCATCATCTCACACAATTTTCTAGGGTTCTTTGCAATGTTCCTCCCTCTCTATTCATCTAGTCAACACTTCAACATAGTGTAAGAAAATTTTGAAACAACAAAGTCATCTTATCTCTTCTTTGCACTTAAGGTTTCATAATTTCTTGCTTATTTTTCTTGGCGTAATTTTTGTACTTAATTATTTATTCATTTACTGCTGCAATAACAATCAAATTATTCATATAAATTCACATTTTAGCTTAATACTTTTGGTTAACTTGATCTTCAAATCCACCTTCTCTTTAGGAATCTTACCCTCTTATCACTATGGCTCAATCTTATGACAAATTCATTGAATCCCACCTTAAAGAAATTAATGATCATATTGTTGAGCATCCTTAGGACTTAGAATTGCTTTCATTTTCTTAGAGTGAGGAAGCCACCAACCTCACAGAGTTTAATGCTTCCATCACTATTCCCTCCTCCATTTATACTCAACCACATGCTTCTACTGTTCTGCCTATTTCTACTATCCCCATTTGTGTCCCTACCCCCACTAACCACTTCACTCCACTTTTTTCTCACATGCAACAAGTTTCTTCCACTGGCAGTCAAGATTTAGTCTCCTTTTATCAAGAGCTTCAAGAAAAAAAATTTCAATTACAACAAGATACCTCTCGTGCATCTCCATCTTTTAATTCTAATTTATTATTGCACACTCCATTCATACCCACCATCTCCACCTACTCGCTTCCTCCTAATTTCATCACCCCAAGCTTCTCATTTTCAATTGGCATGGTGACCCACAAGAGCACCTCCGGGCATTTCATGTGGCATGTCTAGATTTTGTGGATGATCATATTCTCTTAGCTAAAATTTTCCCTCATAGTCTTCATGATTATGAAATGTGTTGGTTTTATGATCTACCTGTCCACTTGGTAACATCTTTCATGCATCTAGCAGATGCTTTTCTCACTCATTTCTTTATAAATATTGGTTATAAGATCTCATATGCTCAACTTGCATAACTTAAACAAGGATTTAATGAACATTTAGCGGACCATGTATTGCGATACAAGAACAACCTAGCTAAAATGTCTAATGTGCTTATGGACTCTGATCTTCAAGAATTTTTCATTCAAATTTTATTGCCACCTCTTCAAGAGAGTATCCTGTTTGAAACATCTCCATCATTCAATCAACTGTTTCACACTCTCAAGGTACGTGAAATGAAAATATTATCTATAGGTAAGCATAAGTATCAGGAACAAGCTTCCTCCTCCCCACAATTTCAAACTAAGCCAAATTTTAAACCAACCATGAAACCTACTGAAGCTAAGGTCACTATCAACATTTTTTATAATAGCAAAGAACTACAATAACAACCACCTAAGCGTACATATACAAAGTTGATCATTTCTCCATATCTTATATTATAACAACTTCTTGAGATAAATCTTATTACGCTTCCCCCTCCACTCAACTTGGATCCCTCTCGTCCTAAAGGTTGAAATTACAATGAGGAATTTCAGCGTGACTATCATCAATGTGTTACACATTCTACAGATAGGTGATTAAAAATCCACACTATCATCCAAGATTTTATCGATGATAACAAAATTGAGCTTCCAGATCCTACAGATTCTGCACCAGTCAATGAAAATCACAAGTTCATATTATTTAATAATATGCTTCCAAAACATGCCAAGAAAGAATTCAATTACTTGATTAATCATGCATATCGCGTTATGCCTCCTCCTGGATTAGGGGATATTTATTTCCTAGTTTCTCATGATGACATTTCTCTACCAATCATTTCTTTCTCCAATCATGATTATCATGCTACATTCTCTTCTAATCATTTGTATGTCAGTGCTTCTATCAGATCCATCTCTATAAATAACACTAAATTTGATCCATCATGGCGTATCAATGTGTGTTCTATTCCACTTCTTATTTCTATTGGCTATCCACTCTCACAAATTTCATATCCAATGCCTAACTCATATGGGGTTTTCAATATTCCAACTAATTTTAATCATCTCACCATGCTTGTGCCCTTTCTTATAGCACATAAAATCGATATTTGTGACATGCTCTTAGGTCTCAATTAGATTTGAAGGTCTCATTCTATAATGTCCATGAATCACTTGCATCTGAAGTTCATTCAAAAAAATCAAGTCCTCTCTATCAATTGTGTGCATCCATCTACTCCATGGTCACAACCTCTTCTTGAGGTTTCCCGTGCATCACCTAAACCATCAAGTAACCCGCAACCCATAAAACCTAAAGCAAAATCCACTCCTAGCTAACCTATTCACACATGACCTACATGGTCTCATTTCTTTGCTAGTCCAATAAATCAGTCTAGGTCCATCACCAGGACAGATCCTATATTTAGGCATACTTCACCATCTCATTTCACTCCATATCTAGGTGTCCATCCCCTCCATTCTCTACTTCACATAGGTGTCCATCATCTCCGCATTCTACTTCACATAGGTCTCCATCACCTCCACACCTTTTTACAAAAAGTTTCCCACCGTATACTCACCGGTCATATGCATATAGGATTAATTCACCCGCACAACATTTATCCCATATAACACCAATCTTAGAGCATGATCACACACTTTTATCTCCATGAGCATTGGGTGGAGGACCCTCCTCTTTCACTTTTATCAGCTAGTAAATTCATCATCACACACTTGGGGGGGGGGGGGGGGGGGGGGAATAAAACCTATTTCTCACCCCTTCCCATCGACACATGTCTTATATTCACATCGTTTCACATCTAAAATTTAACATACATTATATACATCTTGATACACTTGTATTGTCATTACACGATGGTGTACTCTCGTGCTTTGGTTAACTCTTGACTGTTGAGGGCATCCTATATACATGAAACTCACACACAAAATTCTTCCTATCATACCACAAACTACATTGGCATCATCTTATTTCTCACACATATTCCTCACTATAAAATCAACGTGTTTGCGCCGCATTCTTCCCAGTGCACACCCAACAAGACATATCACATGCTCAACATATCTGTAATCACACTCCTTGCAAATGTTTGACACCACCTACCACATCTCGTCATATATACAACATCCTACATACTCCGCACTTTTATGTCATACCTTCTCTACATCATATAACACATTACACATTCAACAATACACATCACACACTCAATGTGTATGTAATCTATCCCTTCAAAATTTATTTTTTAACATTCAATAGATATTTCTTAACACACACACATTCATTTTATTTTACACAACATCTAATCTACACATTAGTGACGTATATTTTTCATGTCTATTTCTACACTCTGCACTCACTACCCTATGCCGCACTCTAGTTCCACAGTCCATAATTAACTGGTAAGGGTATACATATACAATGGACCTCATCACACTCATACATTTAATCAACTGGCTCATTCACTCACACATTTACACTCTACAATTTACGCTTTGAAGATCACATATTTTTCATACACATAATTCATTCTCATCATCACTTTTTTGAACTTTCTCCTCCTTAGCATCCCTACTCCATATTTGTTCATGTTCCTCAACACACTTTCGACATTAATCTACATGGTTATCATGTATGCATATCTATCTACTTTATGTTATCGATATTTGGCTCCACAACATAAATTGGGGGAAAATGTAGACAAAAAATCATACACTTTGGGTAATTATCTAGTCCTGGTTACATACTACTATTCATATTATTACTAAGTAATAAAATTACTAATTAACCCATGTCTTTGGCCACCTTTATTTGATTTATTTTTCCACTTTTGATCTTACACCCTTAGTTTCTCAGCCTGATATCCCAAAATTTACCATCCTGGACACCAACACCCATCCAAGACGCTCGCATCAGGCACCCTCATCCCCTCTGGGCACCCCTAACCTCAGTATACTTTGTTCACATATTTTGGGTCCTTTCTATCCATTTGAGCAACTTATCCATTTGGTAGTCATCCTTTTCGGGGTTAATTATGGAATTCAATCAAGGGAATCATATAAATATAAATTTATGTGATCATAATAAGGGAAAAAGCACCGAGCATTAGATATCACCACCTAAGGTTGCATCCATAAAGCATCTAAGAGATCCATTACATCCATATAGCACCATCATAGGGACACAAGGGCTGGTTATTATGCATAAAAACTTCATAGGAGGGATGTTCATTCTATTCCATATGCACATCTATTAAATTTATTTACATCTAGCTTATTTTCTCGCTATCAAGTGCGACATGAACATGAGACACCTAGGGAATAATTTTGTAGACACACATAACTACATTAGGTCTAAGATGTAGTGCAATGCTCAGTCATAAGATCACCATTGTGACAACTGATGATAGTCTCAACCCTCATCTTGCATGTTTATTTTTTAGGATTTTATGTCTATTTGAGGGTTTTATAGGTCATTGTTCATTATAGGTTTCTAGCGAATTCGGCGATCATTGTGTGACCACATAGTGACAAAAGGAGAACAACAATGAATACCTTATGACCACTCAGAGGAGGTTTCCTAAGAATTTAGGTAGACATAAGAACCCAAAAATAAATCTAGGGAACCTGCAGCGCCCATGTCCCTCTCTAGGTGCCCTAATCTAAGAAAATCATCAACTCACACACTTTTTTGGTGTTCTGTGTGATGATCCTTCCTCTCTATTCATCTGGTCAACACTTTGACATAGTCCAGGACAATCGCAAAACATATTAGTCATCTTATCTCTTATTTGCACTTAGGGTTTCATACTTTCTTTCTTAGCTTTCTTGGATTATTTTTTTACTTAATTGCTTATCCATTTAATGTTGCAATATTAATTAGATTATGCATATAAATTCACATTTTATCTTAATCAATGATTTCTGGGGTATATGTTGAAAGGGGATATAAGTATGGATGAGGGGTTGAGACTGTTGGGATACATGTTGGAAGGGAATTAAAGTATGGATGAGGATTTGAGATGGTTGAACTATATACTGAGAGGGTATTTGTGAAATAAGGGTGGTTGATACTTGCTGTGAAGAAGGGTGGAAACCAAAGATATATCTTGTATTAATGAGTGGTGTCGATGTTTAGATGGACATGACCACATTATAAATAGCTAACATGGGATGTTGTGAAGAATTAGGTTAGGACACACTAAGTGGGATGGCTACCAAGCTTACAGGATTTTTTTGGATCTTGGAAGAGACTAGAGGACTAGAGATGGAAGAAGATGTGTTGATGTTGTTTTGTGATGAAGCAGAGCTAGATGAGACATCCAGTGAGGATGATGATTTTTGGTTGGTGGTATCTTGTGAAGAAATAATGTTAAGATTGAAAATTATGACCAGTAATGATGATGCAGGGGACGATGTTTTTATTCCACTAAAAGTAGAATAGGGATGAATCTATTGGATGACTGGCTTGTGGTTAGGATCAATGAGCCGAGAAAAAGAATAAGTGACACTGGTAATGGGGGTTATTGTTTAAGTTTGGGTTTTTGGAGGAATATCGATCGAGTAGAAAGATATGTATTTAAAGTAAAAATCTTTAAATCCAAAATCTCTGTGAATATTATATCACCACTATTGAAGAAACGAGGACTAGGTGGATCGGGGATTTATGATGTGGCAGATTAACTAGTAAGAGAGTGTGGGGGTTTTTGATCATCTGCTATAGGTGATGAAGATTTGCAATATTGATCAATTGTATGTGTGGTGTCATCAATGCGAGTCTAGACAATTTATAAGGATTGTTGGAAACTTTTAGTTATGTCAGAAGAGTCTTTTAGACTGGACTGTTGTCTAGTTAGTATCATGAACATAAGTAATCACTAAAAAAGAAAAATAATCTAGATGGTTGATTACAATGAAATAGATAAGTCACACAAGAGAATTTAGATTATCTTGATTAATTGAGAAATGGTGAAATGTGAAAAATGGTTCAAGAGGTACTAAGAAATGACAGTCTATGGTTGGTTTCAGGTGATGTTAAAGGATGAAGTCCTAAATATATCCAAAGTTACATGAGTCCTAAATATGTTTTGGTGTTGATAATAGGCACTATATAAGGGCCTATCCCCTCACTTTATGGTCCCATAATAATAAGGTTGTCGACTTCTTAGCTGATATACCTCCCACCAACTTATTTATACTCGTCTAGAACACTGAGTCATCTTATCCTCTTAGTTATGAAATCCAAGTAGGTCCACCTGAGAAGGAATGTTTCAATGCAAGTTGTGTGTTATATGGTTTGGTTGTGTGTGAGGGGAGTTATGTGAATGCAATTCGTTAACTCCTAATTAAACTATGTGACCAAGAAATTATGGAGGTTCATTTTAGATCCCAAAGAAATGTTAATTCAATGAGGAAAACAAGAAAATGCAATGCTAGAAAAGAAAATTATGAAATAATGAAAAGTACCTATGATTAATTTTTAATTTTATTTTTTATTTTTATTTTAACTTGAATGCAAAAATAGACACCCAAAGAGGAAAACCTATAAGGTTATATGAAATTAGAAAGTAGAAGATATAAAATTAATAAATATGGAAACTAACTGAGTAACCAAGAATAATCCACAGAGATTGTCAATGATTAAGGAAATCGTGGGTGATAAACCAAAATCGTTGGTGATTTATTCCAATATTTTTTTATTATAGAGAAGAGACCTAAAATCACTACAAAATTTGTTTAATGAAAAAGAAAGGAAACTAGGGTCCCATCGGGCATGCCAAAAATTTATTAGGTAGTTTTTGGTAAATGCTATTAAGTGCAGAAAGTACGTAAAACTCAAAAATAATAGGGTTATTCAATACTTGCGTTGATAGTCACAATGTCGAGATGATGGGTTGTAGGAAATGAAAAAGTGCTCCTCCTTTGAGCAAGTGAAGAGACATGCAAATAAAGAAAATTATATAGAAGATATTAGATAAATATGATGACGAGACGCTCATAAAAGGCCAATTCTAGGAATCCAAAGGGACTTCCTTGAAGGATGTAAGATCTTTTTGATACAATTAAGCTACGTTGATAAATATAGTAAATAAGATAATGACAATATGGATGATACAAGATAAAGAAGCTATAACTCAATATGGAAAGGAAGATCTTGTTTAGCTTCGTAGGTGGCCCAAGCTAGGGCTATGGAAAGATACAGGTCTTAGAAATATTCATACCAATATTCTTTGGTTTCTTCTCAAATCTCGTCAAGAATCTTGAATTGTTCCTCGATATTCTCGAGGGTCAATGAAAATATGATGGCACAAAAAGTGAGATCATGGAGGATGTTGAACTACTCCTACACAAATGGTTGTTGAATGATTAGAAGATCTTAAATGATTATGATCGGGTGGGATTGACCTATAATAGTCATCTACAACATATACATGCTTTCAAGAAGACAAATTAAGTTTAGATATATAGATAACAAATGATAAAATGTAATGATTTCATAAAAGGGGCTAAATTGACAATAATCGTAGGTGATTGATGAAATCATTGGTGATATGGGATAATCGTTGGTGATTGCTGAGATAGAATTAATATTTAACAGAATGCTAATTTTATGGAAAACAAGGCTTAAATGCTTGTTTTTTGAGTTTTTTTATGTGTAAATAGAATGGAAATAAGATTAAAGGGATATAGCTTACCTTTGATGCAAAAAAAGCTACAAGGTTCTTACAGGGGTTTGTTGATATCTTAATGATGCATTAATGAATGTATGATGAGGAAACACAGATGTTGAAGATGTATGATTGCATATGATGATATAGTATGGATTTCCAGGGTGTTAGAGATTCACTGCAAATATTTGGAGATTTTTGGAGTGGCAGAGTTTTGCTAGTACATTCAAGGATTCAAGATTGAAGATCCCTAAAACAGGATCTCTAAGCTCCTGTTTATAATTGTGGGTGCTTTGTTGAAATCACAGATGATTTGAAATATATGGAGAAAACTCTTTGGAATTGGTTTCAACCATTTCCAAAACATAGATTTTAGGTATGGGGCCAAGGGTAAATGGCTAGGGGAGAGGCTTGCCGTGGTTAGGATAAAAAAGGGGTAGGATGAGTTATAAGTGGTTAGGAGGTTTTATGGAGGTTAGGGTAAGTAAATAAGATTTACAGGGGTAAAAATGATTTTATGAGGTGAGGATAATGACTTAGGCTATGTTAGGATAATAGATTAAGTATTTTAATGTTCATGTACGGGGTATAGGCAGGGGATGAAAACCCTGTGTCTACATCATGGTGCATCCATTTACTGTGTATATTGGTTTTTTTAATGTTTTATCTTTTTTTTTTGTGTCTTTTTGTTTATGCACATAATAGGTTAAACATCATGATTCTTTCATAACCATGGTGCCAACTCTATTGTGCAACAACAAATAAGGTTGTTGTAAAATATCAATATCCGAACGGAAGCTCAAGCTACAAGAAAAATCACTCCCATTATCTTTCTAATACTCTCAAATCATATGCCTTCTCCTTCTTACTATCAAGTGGCTATCCATCACTTTGTTGCATCAACAATATGATTGAGGGAGAAATCCATTAACATTATCTATACTCTTTAGGGAATCTAAATGCTTCACCAAGGAAAATCAAGCATCCATACTTTTTAGGGCATCCAAATTCTTCATTGGGAAAAATTAAGTAGGTCCATGTGTCTATTATCTTTAAAATGCTATTAATTTGTAATAACACTTTAAAGAGGGGGAAATGTAGAAACCCTAAAAATACATATTTATTTCTATTCATTCCTAATCATGATTGTCCTTTTCATAATTTGCTAAATCAAGCTCTAGAATATATTATAGACCACTATTCACCCACATCACATTAGAATTAATTTAATTAATTCTATAATTCATAAAATATATACTTACAATCCTTAGCTAATATAATTATCTATTTAAATAAAATAAAAACTATTTATCCACTCATCTTCCACTTAACTCCACTTCACTAGCTCACACCACTCAAGATATCTAACCCTACAAACGATGAAGCAAAATTAAATGTATAATTAAAGAATTCGCGTATAATTGAAGAATTCAAGAGTCAACTTCTAAAATTAATTACCCCTAAGTTAATTCTTATTCGGACCATCCAACTGCATAGACCAAAACAACTTGCTAAATGAGGAACATGTGTTCATTAACTTGTAACTCATTGAAAGCTTGATTCACAATCCATGACATCTCCTTCAGCTATAAATAAGAATCTCTTTCCTTCACAAATGATCTATTTGAAGCTTAAGGAATTTGCATCATTACTCTTACAATTATCATTTTAAAAGAACTCAAGGCTCTCCTCTATATTCTAAAATTATTTGTACATAGTTTAGATACCACTACCATAGTTTAGAAGAACTCAACTTAGTGAAAAATACTAGGTTACTCCATTTTCAAGCATGCAAAGGTCATAGAGACATGTTTTAGAAAGAGAAAAGTCACTGCAAGAATTATCAAAGGGTTTTAAAGGACAAATATTTAGGTCTAATAGCTTAAGAAAACTACACCAAACTACTACCATGTTTGGTGCATTTCCTATATTATAGTTACACCACTATCTTTATGTCAAGATATAATAGGGAACTCATAATGGTTTCTTAGATGAAACTCACACTTGCAAAAGCATCTAGAAGAACTACATGAAGCTTGATATTTTATAAAAGAATGTAGTGCAATAGTTGGATTATTTTGGTAGGGTCGATTGCCAAGGGTAGTCTAACACCACCATGTGTGAATGATTTCTATTTTTGTATCTAATGTTTGGATGAAGGGAGTTAAAAGTGTCAAGGTTTTTGACTTTATTACAGGTGATTATAGGTTGTACCAAGATTGTGTGAAAAATAGAGACATATAAGGAAGTACACATTTCTAGGTAAGTGAAGCATACATGATGTTGTAGAAGTTAACTGTAAAATTTTCCAAGATTGTATAGATCTAGTCATAACTAAATAGTTCTATTGATATAGTATACATCAATTATATGGTCTTGCACTAGCTCAATTTCCTATTTCAGTATTGATAACAAATCATCTATCGTATCTAATATTCCTTTTCCACTAAAATGTACATATAGATATATATTTTTTTACTTTTAAAGCTAAATTTCTGTCTCCTATTATATATTCAAGATATCATTTTATTGTTTATCATTATTTGAATTATTTATTTGTTTATATGATTATGCATGGTTAATTTTAAACTAATTAGATTAGAACTATCTCATGTAACACATGCTTACATCCTATAGTTGTGTATTATTTCCATAATATAATCTAATTAGGGTGTAAACACTTCTATAAGCATTGAAATAAACATTATATACAGAAAATAATACAAATTGAGAAGTACCTAATGAAATGATAGAATAGGAGGAAGAGAAACCCAAAATATAATGTGAAACTAGGGTTTAGAGTTTCTTTGGAGATTGAGGTGTATAATATGCCACCATAATAATTTAATATATAACTAATGTGCTATGAGTATCATTTTGTTATTAAGGATAACGGTTTTTTGAATGGGATCCTACCCAGGAGAAAAAAGGACTGAAGCGCAGATAGATCAATGAAGATCAAAAGAAACACAACAAAAACAAACTTCCATACAACTAAAAAAGCACAACCGCTCCGGAGTACTAACATCAAAAATTTGCAGTCAACCAATAGCCAAAGAATGTGATCTAAGTGTCATATGAAAAGGGGATAATTAAATTTTTGAGGAGACTCTTTTCTTGTTCTGGACTACCATCCAATCCTCCTTGTTAAGTTCAACACCATAATCACATAATATAACATTAAACTAGGGTTTAAAGTTTCTTTGGAGATTGAGGTGTTTAATCCTCCACTATAATAATTTAATATATAAATAATTTGATATGAGTATTATTTTTATTAAGAATAAGGTTTTTTGATTGGGATCCTACCCAATAAAACAAAGTCCCGAAGCCTAGATACATCAATAAAGATAAAAATAAACACAATAAAAATAAACTACCATGTAGTAGCAAAAGCACAGCTCTTGTGTAGTACTAACATCAAAAAACTGCAGCCAACCCATAGCCAAACAATGTGATCTAAGTGTCATATGATAATGGGCTAATTGTAGTTTTGAGGAGACTCTTTTCTTGTTATCGATTACCATCCACTCCTCCTTGTTAATTTAAACATCTGAATCACCTGAGAGAAGAACATGTAAAGAGGAAATAGGTCAAAAAGGAGACTTGTAAAGAGAATAGGGGATTACCCTCTCCAAGAATGCCTCTGCAGAGGCCTATGTATTATGATTATTTGATTCTAAATGAGGAAAATGGGAGGGATTCACCATAAAGGGAGGCCACACGAGGGGTGCTCTAAGAAAAAGTAGGAATAGGATTAGGAGAGGGATCAATGGTTAAGTATGAAGAGAGAGAATTCTCCCACCAAGAAGGATTGGCCCACTTTCTTTTTCTTAATGCAACCACAATCCACTAACACATGTCTTATTTCAAAACACATGTGACACTGAAAACAAAATATTTCATAATCCAATCTTTGAATCTAGGTTCTGTCACCAATAAGAAAATTTATGCTCTTGGGAAGGTCCTTGGAAACATCAAGATCCACAAGAATCCTAACATAGGTAGTATGCAGTTAAAGTGTGGTAGCATCATCATATTTTAAAAAACCCCCTAACTTATTAACAATGGCTTCAAGGTAGGATTTATCCCAAAATTACAGTGGGGAGGGGCTGTGTGGGGGGGGGGGGGGGGGGCGGGGGGGGGGGCTGGGAGTCTAACCCAAATTGGTAATATGTAAAATGAATCTTTCAATGGATCAAATAGGGGATATTGAGGTTTATTCATGAGTCCATATTAATCCCCAAAATTCAATACCTATCGCGTATGCTTTCACGATTCTCAATAGAATAAAACACAACAATAAAATACACTTTGGAGAAACGATAGAGTTCGATGTTACCCTAAATTTTGGGGCTCCATTGTTGAATGATTCATTTAGGTAGTTGAGATAGCTTGGGCCAAAAATTTTAGAGTCTGCAGATGAGGCCATGCCTGCTATATGCCTCCTCCATATCCCTGACCTTAAATAGAGAACATCATCTTCCAACTTCAAGTCAAGGATGTCTTTAGTAGGTAACAAGGGATTTTTATTTTTGGTGCATTTATTATTAATATTTCATACTAATACATAATTAAATTATTCATGTTATAATATATATAATTTCAAATTAAATTTAATTAAAAAAAGTGATATCTTCTTCTTCCATAAAATACTTAAATAGTCAAAGAGGCTAAATAAGGAATGCATACTATTATTCTATTATATTATATAAGTATATAATTAAAACTACTTTATCATCTAATCAATATCAACTTATTAAACCTCGATTAAAATAAGTTGACTATTCCTGTGATATCAAAAGACTCTTCTCTTTTCATTATGATTAATAAACCTTGGTTAACAATAATTGTTATTTTCTTCATATTTGTAGGGTTATTAATTCATTTTTTCCCCACAGGTGGAATAAAAATTCGATGGTATACTTTAGGTATTTATTTCTTATCTCTATTTTTTATGAACTATACATTGTAGACACAAAATCACACACTTGGGGTATTTATCTAGTCCTAGTTATATACTATTATTCATATGATTCCTACGTATGAAAAGTAATTATTACCCCATGTCTTTGACCACCTTTCTTTGTTTTATTATTCTACTTTAAGTCTTGCACTCTCACTTGCACAGTTTTTCTTTTCACCTTTTGACATTTATCATTTTAGACACCAACACCTAGTAAAGACGCCAATGCCAGACACCCCTATCCCCTCTAGGTGCCCTTTTCATCTTTATACTTTGGTCACACTTTTTGGGTATTTTCTAGCCATTTGAGCATCTTATCTTTTTGGTAGTTTCCCTTTTCAGGGTTAATTATGAAATTCAAACAAGGAAATAATATAAATATAAATTTATGTGATCATAATAAGGGACCAACCACTAAGCACTAATTATTACCACCGAAGATTGCATCCATCAAGGACTCTATAGCTCCATTCGCATCCATCTATCTCCATCACAAGGGAAAAAAGATTGGTTCATCTACGTCACACTTAATATGAGGGGAATCTATTGTTTCCATGTAAAAATTATTTACATTCTACATCTAGCCATTTAATCGCTACTTCAAGTGTGATACACAAAAGAACAACCTAGGGAAAAATTCTAAACACACACACAGAACTACATTGGGTCTGAGATTTAGTGTAATGCTCAGTAGAGAGTTCATCATTATGGTAGTTGAGGACAGTCTGACCCCTCATTTTTATCTTTATTTTTTTGGATTTGATGTATATTTGAGTGTTTTATAGGTGCATCCTTTATTGCAGGTTTTACAGTGATCTCAGAAATCCAAGTGTGACATATAGGAGATCAAATGTGAACAAGTGTGAACCTATTGTAACACCTCAGAGGAGGTTTTTTTAGAATATACGTAGACCAAGGCACCCAAAAACAATACCAGGGCACCCATGGGTGCCCCCATCCCTCTCTAGGTGCCCCACTCCAGTCAAATCCTCCATATCTACAATTTTCTAGGCTTCTGTGTGATAGACTTCCTTCTCTATTCATTTGTTCTCTACTACGATAAAGTTCAACAACCTCTGTGAATTAATGATGGATCTTCTAACCTTCCTTACACTTAGGGTTTCAAAATTTTATTTCTTAGTTATTGGGTTAATTTTTATATTTCATTATTTATTTATTTACTACTTCCATAGCATTTAGATTAGGATATAATTTTACATTTTAGCATAATCATTTTGGTGAATCCAATCTTCAAATCCCCCTTCCATTTACCACCCTCATACTCTCATCACTATGTATCAATATTTTGAGGAATTTACAGATGACCATCTTAAATCCATTAATGATCATATCATTGAGAAACTCCAAGATGTATACTTTCTCTTACATGTTTCTCTTGAGGAAGCCACGAATATGATAAAGCTTGTTACTTTTTCTGCCATTACTACCTTAATTGCTACTCACCCACTACTTTTACGCTATCACCCATTTCTATCATCCCTATTTATATTCCTACCCCAACCAACCACTTCACTCAACCTCTTGTTTCTGAGACATGATATGTTTATTCCAATGGCACTAAATATTTATCCTCCCTCTATCAAGATCTCTAAGCACAAATTCGTTAGTTACAATAGACTACTTCTCGCGTGTCTCCATCTTAGGATTCCACATTATTATTATATACTCCATTCACACCTGTCATCTCTTCTTATTTTATTCCTCCTAATTTTATCACCCCCAATATTCCCATCTTTAATGGGCATGGTGACCCACAAGAGCATATCCGACCCTTCTATGTGGTTTGTCTAGATTTTGGTGATGATAATACCCTCTTGGATTAAATCTTCCCCCATAGTCTCCATGATTATCTAACGTGTTGGTTCTATGACCTATCTATCCACTCAGTAACATATTTCACACATCTGGACAAAACCTTTCTTAGTCACTTCTCTATCAACATTATCTCTAAGGTATCCTATACTTAGCTCACAAAACTTACACAAGCATCTAGGTAACACTTAACAAATTATGTTTTATGATACTATTTTTTTAAGCTAAGATGTCAAATGTACTTGTAGACTCTGAGCTTTAATAATTATTCATTTGGATCCTATTACCACCTCTCCAGGAGAGTGTTCTCTTTGAGACATCTCCCTCCTTTGATCAACTATGTCATACTCTAAAGCTTCACGAAAATAAGCTTTTATCTATAAGCAAGCTTAAACATCAAGAGGAAGCATTATCTTCTACATGTTTTAAATGTAAGAAAACATTTGAACCATATGCTACCAAACCAGCTGACGTAAACTTCACTTTCAACGTTGTATCAACCACCAAAGATATTCAATCAAAACCACCTTGGTGTACATACATGAAGTTAACTATTCTTCCACATATTCTACTTCCCTAACTTATCAAAAGTAACCTCATCACGCTTCCTCCTCCACTCCAAAAAGATCTATCTCATCCAAAAGGTCATAATTACAATAAAAACTATAATTGTGACTATCATCAATGCACAGGGAATTCTACATATTGTTGTTTTAAAATTTTCACTTTTATTCAAGATTTAATTGACAATAATAAAATCAAGCTTTCAAAGCCTACGACTTTGGAACCTATTAATGAAAATCATAAGCTAAAAATATTTAATAATCCACTTCTAAAAAATGACAAGAAACCAGTTGAATCTTCGGTTAATCATAGATATCACACAGTTCCTCCTCCTGCCTCAGGGGCTCTTGATTTCTTAGTCACTAATACATAGATTTATCATATAATCATTTATTTCTCTGACCACGATTAGCACAAGACATTTTCTTCTAATTACTTACACATTAATGCCTCTATTGGATCTGCCCCTATCAATAACACTAAGGTTGATTTGTCCTGGTCTATCAGTGCATGTTATATTCCAATTGTCATCATTATTGTCTATCAACTCTCACAAATTTCATATACCATGAATAATTCATATGGCATTATCAAACTACATGTTATGGTTGGTCCTCTCACACTACTTGTACACTTCCTTATCAGACAATCAATCGATGGGTACGACATGCTTCTAGGCCTCAATTAGATTCGTAGGTATAAATCTATCATCTTCATGAATTATTTGGGTTTTAAATTTATTCACAACAATAAAGTCATTTCTATCGATGGTTGTCCTCCATCTACTTCATGGTTTCCACCTCATATAGCAATGGCCAATGCATCACCTATTCCATCTAGTATGCCACGTCCCATAACACTCAAAGAAAAATATACCCCTAGCTCACCTAATCAAACACACCTCATGTGGCCTCATCACTTTGTTAATCCAACGCATCAATATAGGCACATTGCTAGGACAATCACTGCATCTGAGCACAAATCACCACCTCATTTTATTCCATGTAGGGGTCCATCACCACTGCATTTAGCTTCACATAGGTCTCCATCACCTATGTATTTTGTTACACAATGGTGCCCAACATATTCTCATTAGTGACATGCTTATAGAATTCACTCCACCACACAATATCTATATAATATACCACCACTCTTAGAGCATGATCACACACTTTCATAAACAAACTCATCAAGCAGAGGACCTTCATCCTTTACTTTTATCAGATAATTCAGTCACTATTACATAATTGGAGGGCATTATGCTTATTTCTTCCCCCTTTCCACACATATTATACTTTTGTATAGACATCATCATAAACGCTAGCTTTGAAATTACCCTATGAAGTACTCTAGTCTCATGGTCCATATTATACTGTTGAGGGTATACATCATAAATGGACCTCATCAAGTTCACACATTCAACCATTTAATCTTTTTATCATGAGAAATTCCTAGATTAGTGTTATACGCTAAACGCTGCATCATCACTTCTACTTGCATCATTTTGTGATATATGATTTATGATAAATCATTACTTCTTTTATCATCTTTTTGTGATATATGATTTAGGTTAGATCATAAAGCATTTTCATACCTCATCTCTATGTCGCATATCATCACTACACATTCACCACATCATGCTACATACAACATATTATTCGAACAATTTCTTGATGACACACTCTTGTTTACAGTTCATTCTTAATTGTTGAGGGGGCATAAACAAATGAACCTCACTAAATACAATTCCATTCACTAGGAGGCACACGAATCCTATCATTCACTCTACATTCCATTCCATCCATTCATAGCATATTGCATATCTTGGTTACATTTACTCTTGCTTGTATTTACCAATTGTTGGTTGTAAAATTTGATCTTGAAACAAGCAACAGTCAGGGGACAACAATCCCTCCTCTTTATGGGATAGGTTCCCTTATTAAACATACAAAAAAAGTAATCCTAATTATTTACAAATATACAGACTATCACTATTTCAATGAGGATTTTCATGCTTTTGATGTCTTCATCTCATAGATTTTCAATATAGAGAAATAGGAAGGAGAAGAAACAAAATTCATAAAGTAAAGAGAAGTGAACTTTCAAACAAATAGATTACAGAATGATATATTACTTATGCTTGATAGAGTGAAATGATTTAAACTATGTATATATAAGCACATGTCATATATGCAATAGACACAAGGTTCTAAGCACTTTTAAAATGGAAGATATAAAGTTCTTGTTCAAATATACATAGCTTCTAATGAATCAAATTAAGAAATTATGGAATTTCTTCTGTATTGATAAAAAAAATTAGTTATTTTACATCCAATACATCAAAATATGATCCCCTCAAATTATAAGAAAATATCTTTAAATAGATTTAGGAACAATTATAAAAGATCCTTTTAAGTTTCCCTTCTTTTAACCCAACGATTAATATCTAATTAAGGATTAAAAGATCAAGTTGTCCTTTGTTTACATAACATATGGCTAAAGAGAAAATAACCACCTTAATTAGATACTTTAAATAAAATGGGAAAATAAGAACTAGGAGCTAGGAGGTTCGAAGAAGTGCCTATAACACCCTTTGTTTTAGCACTTGGTTTCTAAATCTTTTCAATGCCTCTACTATGTCCATTCCCTGAGGAATTGTCGTATTCATAGTTGCATGAGTTCAACTGCCCAAACACTTCTCCATATCTTTTCCAAATTCCACATTTTCTAATAAATCCTTATTAGCTTCTGTGATAGCTTCCTACAGTGTGCAAATTTATTTCATCTTCTCCTTGCATATGGTATCCTGCTTGAATAGGTATTCTCTATAAAATACCTTGAACTGAAATTTGATTTCTTGAACTGAGAATTTATCTCTTGAATTCTTCTTGAAAATATGGCAGTGAATATCATGAAAGGTGGATGTGACATAAGATTTAAAATATTCTCCCTTTTGCAACATGTTCCTGAGTTCTCCAATGGATTCTTCAAGAACCTGTATCTTCCAGTCAATGATGAAAACCCACTGCTTAGATAAATTCTATTTTGCATCATCAAATAATTTTCTTAAAAAGAGAATTTTCATATCCGTATCATTCAGTAATCAAAGATCTTGTGAACATGCACTCCACAATCAACTCCTTATCTAAATAATTGAGTGTCGTAGAAAATGTTAACTAAATTGTAAAAATTATTTCATATGCTTTACATGCTTCCTCAATGACATTTAAACCTTTTATTATCATTTCATCATCTAAGGCTTCCATTTACTTTCCATAAGTGGCATGCTTATGAATATCTTTAAAACCCTGAACTTCATATTTAGAAAAAATGACTGGTGGTGGAATTGAGGCTAAGGGAGTTGGATCAAGTACCTTATCCTGTGCCAGTAAGGATATGATGAAATTTGATACAATTTGATTTTGATCCTCCAACTGTTCCTGCATTTTCTTGCCTTTTCCAACCCTTTAAATTACTCTAGACACGGTATCCTTTAGGTTGTGTAATTCCAAATCACCTACCAATAGGTCCTTTTCATAAGAAATTATGGAATTTCTTCTGTATTGGTAAAAAAAATTAGTTATTTTACATCCAAGACATCAAAATATGATCCCCTCAAATTATAAGAAAATCTCTTCAAATAGATTTAGGAACGATTATAAAATATCCTTTTAAGTTTCCCTTCTTTTAACCCAAAGATTAATATCTAATTAAGGATTAAAAGATCAATTTGTCCTTTGTTTACATAACATATGGTTAAAGAGAAAATAACCACCTTAATTAGATACTTTAAATAAAATGGGAAAATAAGAACTAGGAGCTAGGAAGTTCGAAGAAGTGCCTATAACACCCTTTGTTTTAGCACTTGGTTTCTAAATCTTTTCAATGCCTCTACTATGTCCATTCCCTGAGGAATTTCCGTATTCATAGTTGCATGAGTTCAACTGCCCAAACACTTCTCAATATCTTTTCCAAATTCCAAATTTTCTAATAAATCCTTATTAGCTTCTGTGATAGCTTCCTACAGTGTGTAAATTTATTTCAACTTCTCCTTGGATATGGTATCCTGCTTGAATAGGTATTCTCTATAAAATACCGTGAAATGAGATTTGATTTCTTGAACTGAGAATTTATTCTCCTGAATTCTTCTTTAAAATATGGAAATGAATATCATGAAAGGTGGATGTGACACAAGATTTAAAATATTCTCCCTTTTACAACATGTTCCTGAGTTCTCCAATGGATTCTTCAAGAACCTTTATCTTCCAGTCAATGATGAAAACCCACTGCTTAGATAAATTCTATTTTGCATCATCAAATACTTTTCTTAAAAAGAGAATTTTCATATCCGTATCATTCAATAATCAAAGATCTTGGGTACATTCACTCCACAATCAACTCCCTATCTAAAAAATTGAGTGTCGTGGAAAATGTTAACTAAATTGTAAAAATTCTTTCATATGCTTTACATGCTTCCTCAATGAAATTTAAACCTGTTATTATCATTTCATCATCTAAGGCTTCCATTTCCTTTCCATAAGTGGCATGCTTATGAATATCTTTAATACCCTGAACTTCATATTTAGAGAAAATGACTGGTGGTGGAATTGAGGCTAAGGGAGTTGGATCAAGTACCTTATCCTGTGCCAATAAGGATATGATGAAATTTGATAGAATTTGATTTTGATCCTCCAACTGTTCCTGCATTTTCTTGCCTTTTTCAACCCTTTAAATTACTCTAGACACGGTATCCTTTAGGTTTTGTAATTCCAAATCACCTAGCAATAGGTCCTTTTCATAAGAAATTATGAAATTTCTTCTGTATTGATAAAAAAATTTAGTTATTTTACATCCGAGACATCAAAATATGATCCCCTCAAATTATAAGAAAATATCTTTAAATAGATTTAGGAATGATTATAAAATATCCTTTTAAGTTTCCCTTCTTTTAACCCAAAGATTAATATCTAATTAAGGATTAAAAGATCAATTTGTCTTTTGTTTACATAACATATGGCTCAAGAGAAAATAACCACCTTAATTAGATACTTTAAATAAAATGGGAAAATAAGAACTAGGAGCTAGGAAGTTCGAAGAAGTGCCTATAGCACCCTTTGTTTTAGCACTTGGTTTCTAAATCTTTTCAATGCCTCTACTATGTCCATTCCCTAAGGAATTGTTGTATACATAGTTGCATGAGTTCAACTTCTTGAATACTTCTCCATATTTTTTCCAAATTTTGCAATTTTTAATAAATCCTTATTAGCTTCTGTGATAGCTTCCTACAGTGTGTAAATTTATTTCATCTTCTCCTTGGATATGGTATCTTGCTTGAATAGGTATTCTCTATAAAATACCGTGAAATGAGAATTTATTCTCCTAAATTCTTCTTTAAAATATGGAAATGAATATCATGAAAGGTGGATGTGACACAAGATTTAAAATATTCTCCCTTTTGCAACATGTTCCTGAGTTCTCCAATGGATTCTTCAAGAACCTTTATCTTCTAGTCAATGATGAAAACCCACTGCTTAGATAAATTCTATTTTGCATCATCAAATACTTTTCTTAAAAAGAGAATTTTCATATTCGTATCATTTAGTAATCAAAGATCTTGGGTACATTCACTCCACAATCAACTTCCTATCTAAAAAATTGAGTGTTGTGGAAAATGTTAACTAAATTGTAAAAATTCTTTCATATGCTTTACATGCTTCCTCAATGAAATTTAAACATGTTATTATCATTTCATCATCTAAGGCTTCCATTTCCTTTCCATAAGTGGCATGCTTATGAATATCTTTAAAACCCTGAACTTCATATTTAGAGAAAATGACTGGTGGTGGAATTGAGACTAAGGGAGTTGGATCAAGTACCTTATCCTGTGCCAGTAAGGATATGATGAAATTTGATACAATTTGATTTTGATCCTCCAACTGTTCCTGCATTTTCTTGCCTTTTCCAACCCTTTAAATTACTCTAGACACGGTATCCTTTAGGTTTTGTAATTCCAAATCACCTAGCAATAGGTCCTTTTCATAAGAAATTATGAAATTTCTTCTGTATTGATAAAAAAATTTAGTTATTTTACATCCGAGACATCAAAATGTGATCCCCTCAAATTATAAGAAAATATCTTTAAATAGATTTAGGAACGATTATAAAATATCCTTTTAAGTTTCCCTTCTTTTAACCCAAAGATTAATATCTAATTAAGGATTAAAAGATCAATTTGTCCTTTGTTTACATAACATATGGCTAAAGAGAAAATAACCACCTTAATTAGATACTTTAAATAAAATGGCAAAATAAGAACTAGGAGCTAGAAATTTTGAAGAAGTGCCTATAACACCCTTTCTTTTAGCATTTGGTTTCTAAATCTTTTCAATGCCTCTACTATGTCCATTCCCTGAGGAATTGTTGTATACATAGTTGCATGAGTTCAACTGCCCAAACACTTCTCCATATCTTTTCCAAATTCCACATTTTCTAATAAATCCTTATTAGCTTCTGTGATAGCTTCCTACAGTGTGCAAATTTATTTCATCTTCTCCTTGGATATGGTATCCTACTTGAATAGGTATTCTCTATAAAATACCTTGAACTGAGATTTGATTTCTTGAACTGATAATTTATTCTCCTGAATTCTTCTTGAAAATATGGCAATGAATATCATGAAAGGTGGATGTGACATAAGATTTAAAATATTCTCCCTTTTGTAACATGTTCCTGAGTTCTCCAACGGATTCTTCAAGAACCTTTATCTTCCATTCAATGATGAAAACCCACTGCTTAGACAAATTCTATTTTGCATCATCAAATACTTTTCTTAAAAAGAGAATTTTCATATCCGTATCATTCAGTAATCAAATATCTTTGGTACATTCACTCCACAATCAACTCCCTATCTAAAAAATTGAGTGTTGTTGAAAATGTTAACTAAATTGTAAAAATTCTTTCATATGCTTTACATGCTTCCTCAATGAAATTTAAACCTGTTATTATCATTTCATCATCTAAGGCTTCCGTTTCCTTTCCATAAGTGGCATGCTTATGAATATCTTTAAGACCCTGAACTTCATATTTAGACAAAATGACTGGTGGTGGAATTGAGGCTAAGGGAGTTGGATCAAGTACCTTATCCTGTGCCAGTAAGGATATGATGAAATTTGATAGAATTTGATTTTGATCCTCCAACTGTTCCTACATTTTCTTGCCTTTTCCAACCCTTTAAATTAATCTAGAGATGGTATCCTTTAGGTTGTGTAATTGCAAATCACCTACCAATAGGTCCTTTTCATATTTGTGAAGTTTGGGCTTATCAATTTTCATGAATTGCTGGCCTTGAGAATCTGATACTAATATGGATATAACCTTAGCCTCTTTTGCAGGTGGGGGGGAGTAGAACCAAGTAGATCTGCCACTGCATAAAACATAGGAGAAAAAATATTAGAAGTGGCTTTATTCTTCTTACTTTCCAAAAATTGTTTCACCCAAGAGAAATAAGAATTGGAAGTGGAGGGGACAATGGGCCCAAGCACAGGTGTGCTCATTACACTCAAAGTTTGTACAACAACCACTTCTAGTACATATGTCTCAATTTGGGTGGTGTGAACTTCCTTGATAGGGACTTCCTTAGTAGGTGTTTCTAAAACACTCACAGATTCTAAGACTTGTCTCTTCAATTACTTTTCTTTTTCACTACTTTCCTCAGGATTATTATTCTCCTATTTGTCTTACTCTTATTTCTCACTGTCATCATCATAGAGTTCTAAAACTATTTCGATATCAGGTACTGCTTCTAATTACATTTGAGAAGATAGTTTCTCACTCTCCTGAATGAATTCATCCATCTTCTCATCCTTCTTAGCATTTCCTTTCTTTATGTACACCAGAGTTGAAGGTTCGGGTAGAGAGGGAACAAAATACTCATGTGCTTCAGGAGTTAGTATAGGAAGTTATATTTGAGGGGTGAAAGCTTCTTGAGAAGAAGACCTAGACTTTCCTTCTCTAAAAATTTTCATTTTCTTTTCAAACCAGAGTATGGTCCTTACAAATACAGGGTTTATGAGTTCCTTCAAATCATCTATCTCTTTGAAAAACCAATCAATGGTTTCAACAGAAGTGTGTCTAATGGATATTTCATATTCAAGGGAATGAAATTCTTCTTCATCATCTTGAATTCCTTCAGAAACCTTGTACACATAAAAATATTTAATTTGTTATAGGGAAAGTCTACCATAATATCTTCTTTGGGATTCACAATCATTAGAACAATTAGCCAAGTAGTCTTCAATATCAAATAGATGAAAGATTCCCATTCTAAAATTGGTGGTAATAAAACCCTTGATATCAAAGAAATTCCTTGGTTTGAAATAGTGAAGAGTGAAGGGTGCAATTGTCCTATCAACATTTTTGGGGTCTAAGGCATTCCTACAAGTGTACTTACCCAATGTGATGTGGAAATGGATTCCTACAATATTTTTTCCCTTGCAAGTTCTATAGAGCTTATCCAACTACCTACAGATTTCAACCAAGGCCATCTTGTCACTACAATACATATGGAGTTTTAAAGGTGTTCCCTCAAATCCATCCAATTGTATGTAAGAGAATTTCATAAATTGAGTGTAATGACTACCATAGACATCAATCAATTTTTTTTCTTGATCTGAGAATCTATGAGTAGTGTCACCCTCTAGAAAAATGACAATATACATGGTGAATGCATCATTCACACTTATGAAGTGATGGTTACTGATCTTAAAACTTAATTGTGGACAATACTCATAAATAGAAGCATATTTTTGGTCTTCAAAAGAGGAGAAACCCAGCCATACTCTATATGCAACAATATAATACATCAATTAAGATGTCATATCAAAAGTCTTGGTTGTTTGTACATTTAAAAGATGCTTAGTGAGGCTATCACAGATTATCTCTTCCTAATTCAAGATTTGTTTACCTTCACATATAATATTGATGTAAGGGCACATCTAATAATGAAACTCATTGGTACATGGAATCCTCATTATTCTATCAAGGAGAGTGATGAAATCTGATAGATCATCCTTAAAATAAACCCTATTGTTGGGTCCCTAAAATATTGGCTGAGAAAAAGAAGGCACGTGGGCACGTAAGGCCTATTTGAAGATGGGCACACAATAAGAAAATGCACAGGAAAGGGTTTTAGGAGGGTTTAGTAGAACTAGTGGCACACTCATGCAGGACGGAGAAAAGGTTTTGGGACTTAGCCATATTTGGTATATCGGAAAAAATATGAGGAAATCATGACCTGACTACGCATGTGGAGTGGATAAGGTGTCATCCTGACAACTTGGTGCCCACGAAAGGAATATACCTTGCAATAGAAGATTCCAAAAGGTCATCATGGTGAAGAATGGAGATCTTACATCTGAAGGAGCATGCTCCCATGGAGGACCAATTAGACACTTTCCACCCAATCTACACCTTCATAAAGGCATTGCGGTGCTTGCTAAGGCTATAAATACAAGTGGCTGACAAAGAAAAAGATATAGAATGGGAAAGGGGTGAAGCTATGCAAAAATAATGTGAGAGTTCTATGAGTTGGGTTGAGAGGATCTGTAGGAGTAAGATGTATCAAAGGGATGGGTCTGAACATTTTTATTTGTACTATGAGGGGCTTAAGCCAGTTCTGATGCATAACTTTGGTTTGCACTATTATATGGTTCTGTGATAGCTTCAATGAATGTAATGTGATTATCAAACATATTTAGTATAGATATATGTGGTTCCAGTTTTACTTATATCTATATGGACCAGTTTTATGTATATTTCATATGAGTGGGTGTAATCCCTTGTGCATTTCCTTTCTATTATGTTTCATATCTATGTTTTGTAATGCTTTTCTCATCTGAATGAATACATTGGTCTAGAATCTCGTTCTGAGCTCTAAGATGAATGCATAGTTTGTTTTCATTCTCTTCACTTAATTTTATGTCGTAAATAATGCATTCTCTCAAAACTCACATAAAGGAGAGACTCGGCACCCATGTGTGCCTTGGGTGAGTTCCTAGCACTCACTGGGTGATAGGCCAATGCGCATGAGATTTCCTTGTTATGTGTTGGCTAGATTTTTTGCATAGCTGAAAACCTAGCTAGTCATGAGATAAATCTCCCTCATTTACCGGTGAGGCTCCTATGTAATATTTGTCAATAAAATATGCTAGTATCTATTTAGGGGTTTTACTTTAACCATGCAGCTCATGAACCATATCTGTAAATTTTTACAACAAATAAGCAGCTATTAAAGAAAGGAAACATCTAAAGAAGAAGGAAATAATAAAAACATAGGGAAGAAATAGGGAAGATGTGCAACCCAATCAATAGATTATAGATTTTATTGCATGCACATAGACATGACCAATAAATATTAACACACAAAATTATAAGCAAAGACATCTTTCATATCTAGATCTAAAATAACCCAAAGTTTATAAGTAGATCTGAGATAAAAAAAGTTAGCAACAAAATGCACCATCAACACAAATTTCTCTGGAAATATTCTCATTTCTATTCCTTTGCTTCAAATAGCTATCAGGGGTTTAGTGCAAAGTCTGGAACACAAGAATGTTGCTTACAAATTCTGATCTTCTAACCCATAGGTTCTTCCTCTACTTATATCACGTAGAGGGGAAATTACAAATAGGAAGCTTTTAGTTGAACTGACACATGTGGAAGTTGGAAAGGAAACAATTGGCAATCTTCCTCCTGGAATTCTTCTTTGCATGACATGCATGATTTGTAACTGAAGATAGAACCTTCTATTTTGCATGCCTGCCACCTATTTCCAAGTAGTTGACTTCTTCAAGTAATGAATTTTAAACAAATCACTCAATTTTTATAATTTAATTGATCACTCAATTACTTTTTCAAAGGAAATAAGAGAAAGAAGAAGAAAGAGGAAAGCTATAGTCTTGTCCTTTTTCACATTCTGCATACAGCTAATTCTTTTTCCTTTGATTCTCACAAAACTAGATCTGGAAGCAAGTCAATGTGATTTTCTTGTGGGTATTGCCTTTGACATGTCTTCCCTCTTATCCTTGAAACTTTTATGGTTCTTCTCCACTACATGCATCAGTGCAATGTTTACCATAAATAACTCATCATTTTTATTTTTAATTGCATATGAGGAATTAAAAATTCTTGAAAGAACTCTGAGGGAATGAAAATTCAATGAAGGCTTCAACTGGAAGATTGGGAGAACATGCACAAGGTCTGGGAAGGAATTCTCCATGCACTAACTTCTTCACAAGCTGTATTCAAAACAAAAGGATGAAGCCTTTGCAATTATGGATCTGGATCTAGATCTATGCATGATTCTGTTGATCTTTCTTGTTCATTATGCTTTGCCATGGCTAGAGCGATCTTTGTCTGAGCAATTCTTTTTCTTTTTATTCAACCAGAATTCTTTATAACCGATGCTGATCTAGAGATTTCTTCAGATTCAGAGGAGATGTTCAATGTATTGGACATTGATTTAAGCTCCCTTTCTCTTACAAAAGCACATGTAATGAATTCCTACAATTAATTCAGACAAAGATGGCAACCGAAACATGAACGCTTTATTTTAATTATTAAAATCTGCATATATCAAGCCAGTTGCCCCAGAAATTGATATATTTTTTGCATACAAAGCAAGCATGAATTTTTTCAACTTCACCTGAGCACCTATACCACCATGCAAACAATTAATCAGACTTAAATCAAGCTCCTTCAAACCTAGGTGCCAAACTTTGAAGCTTTCTGGCAGTGAAAACACCTTCTTCTAAGAAAAATTCCTCCTTCTTTGGGTGCTAAAATTGCTTGGGCTGCACTTCCTTGTTGAAGAATTAATTAATTCATCATTATCATAGCCCATTCGTATATAAACTTCACCATTCTATAATTAATAATTTCCTCTCCTATTCTTGGCAATTAATTAATTAATTAACATGCCTTTCTCTTCAATTTGGGTGCTTATTTTGTGCATGCTCATGCATGCCATTAAATAAATTAAATTTATTTAATTTTAGCTTTCTACTTCCAGTCCACATTGAATTCACAGTGTGCTTTGACCTTATGCACAAAAAATAGGAATTAATTCCATTAATTAATACTTTAAAAAGTATTATTTCTTCTCAATATGGGTCACACTTTTTTGCATGATAGAAGGCTGCATTAAATAAATTAAATTTATTTAATTTTAGAATTCTATTTCCAATTTCCTTTATCCTCTCATCCCGTGTTGACTTTTCCTCATGCTTGGGCACCAAAATTGGATGAATAAACATTAATAAATATTATTAAATGCATTCTTATTCACCCAAGGTGGGTCGCACTTTTTGGCAAGGGTGAATTCTAATTTTAAAAGTCAATTTCCGATGGGATTATTTCCCCTACACCGTAGCTCCAAAAATCTCATGATCCACTTAAGCTGTTTGACTTTCATAATGGGATTTTTTACCCTGCAAGGCAGATAAGAAATTTCCGCCTGCCTGTTGCCTCTAATTTTCCCATTATGACTTAAGTGACTTTTCTTTCATGGGAAAAGTACCCTGCTAGGTAGGTATAAAATTCCCACCTACTTGCTGCTACCAAAAATCCCATTGTAGCTTAAAACCTTCTTTTCCCAAAAATGCGACCTGCCCAGAAGAATCTTTTTCATGCATGACTTCATCTTTTCAGACAGAACTAGACCTCCTGTGGAAAATTCCTTCTGGCATAACGTCCATAGATGATCTCCAAATACTCCAAAAAATAAATCAAACTAAACCGGCAAAGGAATTGACCTAGAGAAATTTCACAGAAAACAAAACGGGAAAACACCAAAAACGCAAAACGTTACCAGAAGTCATAGATAAAGCCCAGGATTCTTTCTTGGTTAAAATGCTACTGGTATATGGTAATATAGAAAAGTAAGACCACAACAGGGTTAAACCGGAGCACAATTTGCCTCAAACGGGGCTCAGAATAATTAAATAAAAATTTCTTGCAGGCAAACCCCAAGGACTAAAATTATAACGATTTCAGGCATCTAGGTATTTGGCAAAATTGGATACTATGACTCTCTAGGAATATCTTGACACAATATAGACACTTTCTCGCAATTAACACACAAAATGACTGATTATTTTAAAAGTATGAATTTTTTTAACATGGGGTAGTCTTAGATTTCAGAGTGAAATCTTGGGACACCATTATGTGAAAGGCATATAAATGAGTACATTTTGGTTCTATTGTCGGGTCCTCTTTTTGAAGCTATTGTGAGAAATGGCATGCATATTTTTCCCTATGATGTGTGATGACAGATCGGTTGACCTCAGAAAGTGTTGAAACATGGTTTAAGAGCATGGAGGATGAATTTTCTTTGAGATTCAACACTGGACTTGAGTTCAATGTGCGTAGATGGGTAGAAGAGAACCTATACCATGAGTTGTATGAGATTTTCTTTTTATGCTTCCCTGTAGAACTATATGAATGGATTTCAGCCTACGCATCTAGATCAAGCTGGTGTTATAGATCATGCACGTGGGCGCAAGATGACTATCAGAGGTTGCATGATGCATATCTGACTTGGAAACATGCTATTGATCACTAGTGGATGAGGGTGTTGACTAGTTATACTTTGGAATATGCCATTTCGATGTATTATTACCCAGAGATCGCTAAGTTTGAGTTTCCAAGGGAGCCTAGAGGATCATTTTCACATGTTATTTCTCTAGTTATGAAGATGTTGGTCATTACTTTGAGTTTAGAAGCACTCCCCATGGCCGATTAAGCTCTCTGAGTGCTGGGAGAGGAAGCTAGGGTGGAGGAAGATGGTGAACATTGTGGCTGAAAAGGAAAGGGAGGAGAGACGACTCAAGTATAATGAATATCATGAAAGGGAGATGACTAGACAACACGAAGTTGTAAGTGTGATAGATCTATGGAGGTAGAATTTGTGAGAGAGTGTTGAAGTTCACGCGAAGGACATGGAGCCTGAGTAGTCTATGCTACCACATCTTGGCAAGTGCCTGAGAGAATCCCCTTCAGGTTCTGATGCGAGTTCATCGCATGGAGAAATAAGAATCGTTGGAGTGCATCTAAACCCACCTGACAACCAATCCTTGACACTTGGTTTTCCATATCAAGGTAAGTGTATTATTAACCTAGTTGGTATTGGTGGGAGTAAGTGATCGGCACCCAGGAGATATAATTTTTCATTTGGAAGATCCATGGCTCCACATACCATTCCGGTGTTTGGAGGATTTTTTGGGAAAATTACAGATACACAATATTTTGATATCACGTCTGGGAGTGGTGCGGGGTACACCACTAGTAGTGGGACATTATCATCGACCATCGGCACATAATTCAGTGGGACATTGGGAACCCTTGGTGTGACCACTTCAAGACCTTTACCGACTACATGTGGTGGATCCGGTGGATCTAGTGGATCGATAGGAATAGGACCTGGTTGATCTGGTTGATCTGTTGGGTCAGGAGGAATAGGACCTAGTGGAACCAGTGGATTTGGTGGAGGGAACAACGAAGGAAAAACTGAAGGGAACCAAGGCTCTGGATCAGGAGGACAAGGACCCAAGCCACCCCCAAGTTTTTTTTGAGATGTCTTTGCACTTACTAGACTATAGGGGTATTGAAGATGCTGCAGAGCATGTGTACGAGTGTGAGTTACTATGACACGTGAAGGAGATCACTATCCCAGAGCGGAAGGCAAGCCATTTTACAACTACATTGCAAGGGTGCGTGCATAGCTGGTATAGGAAGTATGACCCCCATCAAATGGTGGTAGACTATACCACATTGAAAAAAAAAATCCTCACAGAGTTCCATACTCAAGAGTTCAAGTAGAAGAGCATCAACGCTTTGAAGGAGATCCAACAGGGAATGATAGAGAGTATGTGGGAGTATGATGCATGGTTTAAAACTCTCCTATCAAAAGTGTCATATGAAATTCACCCCTCACAACATGCTCAATGGTTTTCTGGAGGGTTGGTCACTCCATTTATGAGGGCATTGTCACATAAAATGTTCATTGACCCGCACGAGGCTTCGTTACATGCTGAAGCTATTGGGAGTGTGGATATTGGTGTTAGTCCATTTTTGGAGGCTGAAATTTTTGCAATGGCCAAGAAGTTGGGGATTTTGTTTGCAAACTCAGTGCATGAGGTTTGTAGTGGGATTTGGTGTACAGACTATAAAGTGGAGGAATATGCAAAGGATATTTTCCCTCAGAATTAGGTACATGCTATGGCAGTAGACTGTGAGATCTTCTATGGGGATCATGATGCAGGTATATGCCCTCTACTCTAGCTCACAATACGTAAGAATGTTTCCTGCTACTGTAATATATACATGTCTATAACCCATGACACCAAGGATTGCAGACTGATTGATCATATCCATGATGTTATTGATCTGGGTGTGCACCAGACTAGCCTTACTAGTAGTTCTAAGGATGTGAACATCATTATGAAGGGCACACAAATGGAGGGGTGCGTGGAAGAGGTTTTCACAAAGGATTTCATGGTTATGGTAACCACGGTGGAGGATGGAGTTAGTTCCCGTAAGGAACATGTTATAATTTTGGGTCTATAGAACATTATAAATGCAAGTATCCTAGCCTGTTACAATGGTCATGGTGGGGAAAAAGCACAAGTACGAAGAGTGTCCAAAACTCTATGAGCATTAGAATTAACATCACTAGAAAGATAAGGGCGCTACTATGGTAAGCATCAAGAAGGATGATTCACAATGGATGCCAAGAGTGGCATAAGAGTTATAACTAGAACCTGTACTGGTGATGACGTGGGAAAAGGCCATGCACACTAGGGAAATACCAAGACCTAGGGCACTAATGTTAAGAGACGAGGTAGTACATGGAAAGTACCCAGACCCTACCCGCTAGAAAGAAGTGTACTAAGAGGCTATGGACGTGATTTGAAGTTTAGAAGGGGAGATCCAATATATCAAGGAGAAATCAAGGAAGGTGGAGGAATAAAAGGATAGTGAGGTTCCAAGGAATAACCAGGATGAGGTCAAGGAATTATGTAAACTACTAAGGCAAGAGAATATTATTCCCTTGTTGGGAGAAGGCACCATGCACCAAAACAGAGTGCGAGAGAAACATTTTTCATGCAAACCTTCCTCCTCATAGCCTTGAATATGAGAAAGATATTACTCTAAATGTGGTTGTTGATGGATGGATTCTGAGCAATATCCTTGTTAACACAGGAGCAGAGGTGAATGTTCTTACCTTAGATGCATGTCATCAGATGGGAAGTCCCACATTGCAGCCATATTCAAATGTGTTTTATATGGTGAAAAAAACTAAGGAAATTCCCATTGGAGTCCTAAAGGTTGTAGGCCAAGTTCACTAGAGACTTTGAAGTCTTGGCACTTGCTAAGGTAGACAAATTTCCAGCGTTGCTTGGGCACTCATGGTGTTACAAGAATAATTCCGACATAAGGTTTAACAAAGGATACACCAGTTTCGAAAACAAGGAAGAATGGATGGTCATCCCTTTGAGGGATGGGAAGTCAATGCCCTACATGGAGCCATTGGGAGAAGAAGTCCTTGATAGGATCTATGTGTGCTCCATCAGAGATCCTGAGGTAATTCACCCCATGGAGGGAGTCATCCAATTTGAAGACACTCAGTCCATGAGTGATACCACTAGCATGGCATATGACAATTGGGTGCAGGAGACCTATGAGTTAATTGGAAAAAAATTTAAAGAACCTGTAACAAGGTTGAAAAGGGCATGCTCAGTCAAGCGCCTAAGAGGAAAGAAGTTACCTAGCTACTCTGGGGGAGCATACCCTGAGATTTTCTTGCAAGAAATGGAATCTCAGTGGAGAAATGAGGACAAAAGAATATGAATGCTTAGCTATAAATTACTCGAGAATGCAATGCATTGATGCAATACACATTAGAAGAACCTCATGGAGTGACGCTAGGTAAGAATCACATTCTCTGTAAGGTTTTCAAGGAGCAACGTGCCCACCACTATAAAAAACTACCATGGTAAAGAGAATGCTTCATTTCATATCCAAGTATATGAGAAGGCCTGGATAGGAGGTGCATAGGCCTTACCACCATCATTATGGGTGCATAAGTTATATTCCACACTATAAAGATATGTGTACGTGTGGTATATCCACTCAGAAACATGCCACTAGATGGGAAATTGGTAGGAGCTGAGAACTGATCTCATCCAAGATTTTAAATATCGAAGCATAAAGCCATTAGTGGATAAGGCATTGCAAGTGATCAAGCACCTTACGATGGGGGATAGTGCTATGCCAGAAGACAAGCAACTAGATTTTCTAGGTGAGCCTAGTTTAGAGGCATGATTTGATGAGGATGAGTCAGAACAGATGCAGTTTGAGCACACATTCATAGAAAAGGAAAAAGGAAAGATGGTTTATGTCATATATGGAGAGGAAATGGAAGGTATAGATGTTAACAACTTTTTAGGTATGAAAAATGTTATAAATAGCGCTGATGAAAGGATGTGAACCTACCATGAACCCCTAAAGACAAATAAGGTTAACACTGGGATAAAGGCATAACCTAAGGAGGATATCATCAACAACTATTGGTCAGAAAAGGAAATTTCAAAGATCATTGATATGTTGCGTGAGTTCCAAGATTTGTTCCCACATGGGTATCATGAACTCAAAGACATCCACCATTCCTTTGGGGAGATGAGGATAAAACTGAAGGAAGGTGCATGCCCAATCTGGAAGAGGCCATATCAGATGAACCAAAATTTACATGTATGGGTCAAGGAGGAGATAGAAAAAATGATAGTGTCAGGTATCATTGACGAGGTTGAAGAGTCATAATGGATAAGCCCAATGGTCATCAACATCAAGTAGGATGGAAGGATCAGGATTTGTGTTGACTACAAGGATCTAAATGTAGTTTTTGTCATTGATATCTTCCTAACCTGGTTTACTGAATAAATCTTAGAGGGAGTGGCTGGGTGCGAAGTCTAGTCTTTCACGGATGGGTTCTCGAGGTACCACCAGGTGAGGATTGGAAAGGAAGATAAGAAAAATACAATGTTTTCCACTGAATGGGGAAGTTTTTCCTATACAGTCATGCCTTTTGGGTTGAAGAATGCACCTACTGTGTTCTTGCGCATTGTATTACAAGCCTTTGAGGACTTCATCCAGAAATTTCTTCAGGTCTATTTGGATGATTGAACTATGTATGGTCTATTCAAATACCATTGTTATGAATTAAGAATAATGTTTGAAAGGTGTTGGCAGTTGAGGATATCCCTTAACATTAAGAAGTGTGTCTTTTCTACCCCATTTGGAACTTTATTGGGGCATATCATATGCAAAGAAGGTTTACTAATAGATCCTACCAAGATTATAGTCATTTTGGGTTTAGGGGAGCCTACTAGCCAAAGCATCATGCATGAATTCCTTGAACACATGGGATATTATAGGAAGTTCAACAAGGGGTATGCCAAAATCACCATGCTCTTAGAAGAATTGTTGAAACACAAAAGTACCTTTCATTGAGGATATGCACAATAGAAGGCATTTGACTCTCTAAAGGATAGGCTTGTCACCACACCCATACTCTATTTCCCTATTTGGGATAAGCCTTTCCATGTTCATGTGGATGCCTTGGGTAAAATTGTTGGAGCAGTTCTGACACAACCTGGTGAAGGGATTATTGACCATCCATTATATTTTACAAGAATAAACTTAACATCATCAAAATGAAATTACACCACTACTGAGTGCAAGCACTATCCATGATCTAGGTGCTGCACAAGTTCATAAAATATCTATGGGAAACACCATTTTTATTTTTCACAGACCACATGGCATTAAAATACTTGGTAAAAATCATGTTATATAAGGGAACATATGTCATTGGGTCTTGCTATTCTAGGAATTTGAGTTCACAATGGTTGTAAAGCCAGGAAAGAGTAATTCTGGACCCGATCACTTATCTAGAATTGACTCAGGAGAGGATGCACAAAGCATTGAGGATACCATGCCAGACACACAACTATTTAGGTTATGGTGCATGCCCTCTAACTTAGAGGATATTGTAGTGTTTCTCAAAATGGGCATGTCACCAAAATAGATGGAAGCATTAGAGAGCAAGCAATTAGCCATATGCGCCACACCTTAAATGTTGGTTAGTGGTGATTTTTACAAGCTAGGACATGATGAAAGTGTTACGCTGGTGTGTGCTAGAACATGAGTGTCTCACTTTTATGGAGGAGGCACATGGAGGAAGTGCAGGTGGACACTACGTAGGGGACGCCACTATGCGTAAGATATTGCAAGTTGGGTTATGGTGGGAGACCCTATATCAATATTGTAAAGAATATTTGAGGGCATGTGATCATTGTCAATGCCTTGGAAAACCAGGGAAGAGGGATGACATACCTTTGTGCCCCATTCCAAGTAGAGAGCCATTTGAAAATTAGGCCATAGATTTTGTAGGCCCCATTTCACCAACTGTGTGTAGGATAGGATCACTATGTAATCACTTGCATAGATTATTTGACAAGATGGGAAGAAGTAACACCAACCAAGGATTTTATAGTGACTACAACAACTAGGTTTCTATGGAAAAATATTATTACAAGGTATGGATTACGATTGAGCGTAACTAGTGATAGGGGTATGCATTTCCCAAATGATACCTTCAAGATTCTGTTATCAGAATTCATGGTGGCTCACCATAAGACTACCCCTTACCATCCACAAGTAAATGGGACTAACGACGCATTTAATAATATACTGAGTCATACCCTAAATAAATTTTTTGACGTTGGTAGATACGATTAGGATGAGAAAGTATCAATAGTTCTATGGGCGTATAGGACAACCTATAAGAGGTTGAATAAAGCCACACCATTTCAATTGGTTTTTGGCACAAATGCTATCATACCAGTTGAATTCATATTACCTTCTCTACATATAGCACATGTAGGAGGATTGGCCGATGAAAAAGCATCGGAGGAAAGGATTGAAAAATTGATGAAATTGGATGAGAGATGATCATTGACCAGGTGGAGTCAAAATGCTGAGAAGGATAAAAAAAGGCATGGCATGATCACCACATCAAAAACAAATAGTTTGAGGTTGGGAAAATGGTATTATTATATGATTTCAAGTTTCTGTGCTATCTCAGGAAGTTGAAATTCCATTGGTTGGGACATTACATCATCTCGTACATTCTTAATTCAAGCACTTTCTAGTTACAAGCGCTGGATGGGACAAGGCTACCAGGACACTTCAATGGGAGTAGGCTAAGCCCTACTATAAATAAGTCTTCTTGGTGTTTGTAAATAAGGCAGTGTTGCCAATTAGTTTAGAATTTCCCTTTATGCAATCTCTTTTCTTGTGTAAATCTCTTTCTCGTCATTTGTTTTTTGCCTTGGGCATCGGTAACCACATTAATTTTTGAAGATTGTGTATGTGTAGAGGACCACACATCATTTTAGTGTGGAGTAGAGTGATGCGAAGTATAGGCTTGTAATACAAGTTGAACTAGTAGTAGAAGTTACGGTGAATGGCCTGATTGATGGATACAAAGCACGCAAGGATTAAGGAAGTGCATAGAAGAAGTGGTGGATGAAAAATGTTGGTGTTAGGATAAGACTTCATATAAACCACTTATAGAGGAAGAAGGGTAAGAACAACACGAGGTAGGAGAGAGAATAATTGAAGTGAAGGATAGAAGAAGTACCTTTGGCGCTATTGACACACGTGTAAGAGTCTTTTGTCGTGATGGATTGGTTACGTGCCAGAAGGTTGTATAATGTTTTACACAAGATTGGGTGCATAAGTGAACACGCGTAAGGTTGGCTTGGTGGGAAAAGATGAATTTAGTATCAAGTATGGTGGTAGATAAAATAACATTTAATGATGGAAAGAAGGAAAAGCTATAAATAAGAATTCAGACACTTCATTATTTTACCTTGCATTTACGAAGTGAAAAGAGTTCTTGCGAACTAGGGCATCCAAAAATTTAAGAAATCTAAGAGGACGTGACTATAGTAGATCCGTAAACCAGTATGAAAGGAGTACATAGGCATGGAGGAAATTGTTGAGAAGGAAGTTATTGAGAAGCACCATATTGTGGAAGAATTTCTCTAGTTAGGTTTTTGTGGCTAGGGCACGGTGTTAGGAGGGCTTCTTCAAAATATTGAGCATTGGGGTTGGATAGAGTGGTAGAGAAGAGCAAGGAGAAGATGTTTGGATTGTTAACCTAACTAGAGGAATGACACCAAAGAAAGAAACCACCTCACGTAAAAATCAGAAGGGCAAGGGAAAGGGGAAACAAATGACTACCATTGCAAGCACAAATGAAGAGTGGTATGTAGAGATGCAATACATGGATGGGGTATTGATAGGAAAATAATGGGAATCTCATTTTCCTAAAATGACTGTAAGTGACTATAATCATCACACCAAAATGACAGAAAAATAAATGGCTTTGGATTTGGTTCGACCAACAAACAAGAGGGCACCGGAGGGCATGCCCGTATACAACAACAAAGTAAAGGTTAAATTGGAGAAGGAATAGTTACTGCAACTTTGCGAATTGCCCTACTTTGGAAAACCTCAGTGCCTCTATCAGTGGCTAATGTCACACATTCACGAAGGCCATTTTAATTTCACAGGGTACAAGATGTTCGTAACTTCCCAGTTGATTTCCAAGTTCACAGGCCTTATCTTTGAGGGGTATAACATTGATGATGACCTAAGCAACATGGAGGCCGTCAAGGAAACAATAGTCACATATGACTACAAGAAAGGATTGTGATAGTTTGACATCAAAGAGATCTCAGACCCCATGATGAGGATGGCCACACACTTGGTAACCAAGCTCAATGATCAATAAATATGGAATCAAGTGAATAAGGAATGGTTGAACGTATGCCGGAAAATATCTGAGGGGACCATCTACAACTTGTCCAATTTCATCATGGATGAAATCATTAGCAGCACACAAGTGGGTGAAAATATACTATTGTGCAATGTCCTCCTCAGAATTATCTTCTTAGAGATTGGAGTGCCCGATGGGCTCGAAATGTTTGTTTGGGAGTACCCAGAAGAGGATCCCTCGCCCGCAAATAGTTTTATGAAATATACTTGTGAGACCATGATAGCCACTCATAAAGCATGGTTAGGGAAGTGGTACAAGTGTATGAGGGATGCTTTCAGGGTGGAATGGAGGATTCTAGAGTAGTTACCTGTGCTCGTGAAAGGAGAGGTGGAATTCAAGGTATATCAACACTTCTGCATTGGGAAATTTAGGTTGACAGATGAACACATGGTTCTGTGGTGAAAAATACCCTTCTCCTTTGTCATGTTATACTTCCAATCCAGAGTTAATAGGTTTAAATAGGCTTAGAGGCTAAGCTTCGACCTTAGTGAGGTAGATGCAGACCATCGCGAGCTGTGCCAGAAGCTAGTCCACCCCAAGAACTATGCATACATAGAGAGATATGTCTCAAATGAGATACAAATGATGAAGCCTATAACATTATCAATCACTGGAAGGGCTGCAGTAAGAATATACCTTCACATAAGACCAAAATTTAAAAAGAGTGGATATTTTGAAAATGATGTATCCATCCCTGAAGACCCCATAGGAAGGAAGAAGCTCACACCAAAGTAGAGTGAAAGAGAAGAGGTGTAGAAAACACTAAGTGTTCAGACTACACAAGTGGTAAGTGTTCCGGAGACAAACGCTAAGCCTAGTACTTACGCATGGAGAAAGAAGTCCCCGATGAAAGAAAATACTCTAGAGGAATAAGCGCCAGAGCATGAAGAACCCATCACTCAAGAGAATTCACCAGAGGAGAAAGAAAAAGTAGACTATCCTATCAGGAAGAAGTAGAAGTTGATAGAAAAGGATGACTCAGAGGATACAAAGATCTTGGAGGCCTATAGAGGTGAAAAATATGATGATGATGAGGAAGATGAACAAGGAGGAAAGGAACATCCTATCTATGAAGTACATGAATCAGAGGAGGAAGGAGAGGAAGAAGAAAATGAGTACATATTTGTCAAGAGGAAGAAGGAAAAGGAAGAGGAGGATACTCAGGACAAGGGGGTAAAATAAGAAATTCAAAAAGAACAAAGGACCTCAAGCCTCACAATGGAACATGTAGATGAGGACACGGAGAAAGAGGTGGAAAATATCATCAAGGACCTAGTAGAGCAAGAGATAGAATGCAACACAGACCTCATTATGAAGGACACAGAGGAGGAGAGCATAGAAAAGGAATATGGTAGCATGGGAGGGGATCCCAATTTGGATTTAAGATTTCCTAAGGTTGCGCACATAGAGAGAAATAACATAGAAGCATCACAAGTTCAAAGGATGGGATATATTGATGATCTAAACAAAGTGTTGTGCGCATGCTTTTAAATCATCGTACTAATGGAGTAATTCTTTGTTATGGCGTCATTTGATGAGGAAGGTGCATACCCTCAGATGAGGAAAATGCTTTCTTGGGCATTTGAGTCCTACATCGATGAGCTAGAATTTAAAGTAAGCCAAGGGGAAATAATGAAGGTGCCAGAATCAAAAGGAGACAACCCCTTGGTAAATTCTTAGTGGCTATCAGACGAACAATTCAGCAATGCGCTGAATAAGGTCTCGGTTGAAGTAGAAGCCATGCTCTTTAGGAGGGGTGATAGGGTGAAGTTCCTAGAGGCATAACTGGAGAAGAAGGAAGAAGATCTCAAGGAAAGAACCAAAGACTTAAAGTGGGAGGAACTAATCAGCACTCAACTAAGGCGTGAGATAAAAGAAGATAAGCCAAGGGTGCGTAAGGTTTACAAGAAAGTAGAGATGATCATAGATGCCATTTTCTTGAAGCATCCAGATATAACACCACCAACAAAGAAGTATGGATCCACTCTGGAGCACCTAGAGGACTCGAATTGCATCCTCACAATGGAAAGGCAACCACTAACCTTGGAATCCATAGAAGACGTATCAAAATGGAAAGAAAAGGAGGAAAAGATGAAGGTTGTGGAAATTGTTTCTCAGTACAAGAAATTACTTACTGACGTAAAATTCACCACCCAAGTTGTTGATGCCGCCTATGAAAACTGTGCTGATAGAGATAGAGTGGCAAGCATTCTGGTTGCCACTCATGAGATGAAGCTCAAGGAGTTCCAAGAGAAGAACAAGGGTAATAAAGTGTAAAGTGATAAAATTCTAGATAAGGTTGAGAAGAAATTGGAGGCTATTGAGAACTTGCAGGGCTAAATCAAGAACTGACTGAAGGATTTGTATCCCCATATCACTTGAAGGATGGACGCGCTCAAGGATTTGGGAAATAAATTGGAGGGGATCATGGAAATAATGAATACCTAAGGAAAAGGGCTAGGATTTGAAGAGGTGAGTGCCCTAGTAGGAGACATCTATCAATAGGCATAGAACAAATTCGATGCCTGGAATAACTTAGAGGCCGAATTGAAGAAATATTTCCCTCTCCTCTTGAAGAAGTAATCATAGTTTCCCCATTCTTTATTTTCTTCCACAAATTCTTCATTCCTTTAATATTTATCCAAACTTTTCAGGAACAGTCATTCTTTATTCATTAAGAAAATGTTCCTGAGGACAGAGAACATGCGTAGTGTGGGCTGATGTTGGGACCCTAAAATATTGGCTAAGTACAAGAAGGTGCATGGGCATGCAATTCCTATTTGAATATTGGTGTGCAAGAAGAAAGTGCACAGGAAAGGGTTTTCTAAGCTTGAAAATTTTATCTCTCTCTTTTGTAGATATAATGGAAACACCTCAGGTATGTGGGGATAGCTATTTTGAGGTGTGTCTCCAGTATCAAGGACGGTTCCTTATTGATGTATCCTAGACTGATTTTTCTGAGGTTAAGGGTAAAAGATGATTGTAAAATGATTAAAACTGAGGTGATACACCAAATTTATATAAGGGATTTTGACTGAGTATATGCACAACTAATATATGAAAGGATTCTTGATGCACGAACCAATAGTTTTCTATAGAATGTTAAGGGGAAAACACTTTGAGGTATTGAGGGAAAGTATCACAACAATACTACCAAGATAAACATGCACATTAATATCATGCGGAAATTACTAAATTTGCAACGGGGGTAAGATGATTAACCAGGGAATTTTCATTCACAAGATTAATGAAAAACATACACAAGACTGCAAATAATTGGAAAGGCAGAAAATACTTCACATTGAGAGGGAAAAACTAGCAAAATAATTGCTTCAGCACTCCTGTATCTAAAAATTCCTCCCTTGTGCTTTGCCAAGGCACACAATATATAGAAAAATTGATTCATCCACCCTTCCTAAAAATAGACTAAGGTTGTACTTGCCCATGCATCCTATTTTTATCCTTTATTTAATAATGAATAAAGGAATAAAATAAAACAAACTAGTACAAAGAGGCATTAATAGCCTTTGGTTACATCTCAGTCAACTGAAGTTGACTGTTCTATTTTTAATAAAGCTGGGTGAATAATGCTAATAATAAATCTTGCTTGCTGGGCAAGTCTCCTTCCTTGAGCATGTAAATTTGTCTTCTTGCTGATCTATCCTTTTGCTAAAGGCATGCAATATACTCCTGTGCAAGAAAATGAATATTTTTTGATCTCCAATACTTAGCAAAATATTCACCTCACTATGGGGACCACCTCCAAGCTTAGGCTTTGATGTTGACATTCCTTTGGCTTCTAGTGGTCACATGGGTGACATACTATAAATCATCTCCAACTCTTTCAATAGTGGGGACCACCTTGGTTGTGAGCTCTTGTCTTCGTTGGGTTTGGCCACTCTTGTGGACTTAGCAAATTATGAGGTCTGCCACCTTTGATTAATATACATACTATAGTCTCTGCCACCCTTTGATTATCACATGCCTTGTATATTGGTTGGATTTTGCAAATTTGAATAACACATGATTATGGTTTTATAACCCTTACCTTTTTGGTGATCATTGGTGAACATGATTTGGTCGGCACTTTATATTATTTGAAGTTGGACTATAGTTGATCCTTTTGTTTTTTGAAGGAAATGATTTTGTTTTAATCATGGGGCTGGCCCCCTTTGCATGATGACTCACCCCTTTAAAAGTTGGTCTGTGACATGGCTAAGTCAGGTAGAGTTTGCTTTAACCCTGGTGGTTTGCATTAAAAATTGGTGATGATCTCGGGTCGTCGATCTCTGTACTATTTGATTACAAATTGTCGATTCTTGACCTGTGGTTAGGGTTTTTGACCTGGAAATTAAGGTGGTTGGTGGAAACTGACCATGATGGTTTGCTTTGAAAAATGGTATCGATCTCAGAGCGTTGATCTTGTGTCCTTTCGATTTTTGGTTGTTGATCTTTGACTGCAATTGAGTTTGAAATTAACCCAATTCTTGAGCTTGGTGGTAAAGGTCATTCAACCTCAATGATCACTCCATTATGAAATTTTGGGTTTACGGTGAAGCCCTGGTCAAAATTTTTTTGTTCCGCCAATATGGATGTTTGAAGCTCAGCTCTGTTCCCCTTTTCGGTCTTCTGATCCTTCGAGCATCTGTATTTTCTTGTCTTTTTCTCTGTTGGAGCTTTCTGAATGGGATGATTGTGGATGTTTACCATCATTTTATAGACTTCAAGCTCAAAACTATATTATCCTTTGACCTTTGTGAGTTTCTGCGAATGTGAACACTTTGTTTTATGGTTCTTTGCTTTGCCTTGAGTTCTGAAAATTCTATTGCCGCCATGAATATTTTCTTTGGGCTTCTGCGAGCTCTATTTTTTTCCTCTGCTCGATATTTTACTGCTTCGACGGATGTCATGGTAGTGGATTCTGAAGTACTATTCCATTTTCTGTTACCTGGTGGCCTGATGAAGGATTTCTTGAGTTCCTGTAACCCTACTTTTAAGGTAAATCTCTTATTCCCTCGATTTCATAGTAGCTTAGAGTTAACTATTCTGCCATTTTTCTTATACGAAGTGGGTTTGCTTTCTGATAATGTATTGCATCGAAACTTCGTATTGTACAATGAATGCCATGATTTTTCTAAAGTTCCCTGAGGACATGTACCTATGTTTGACTTTACCTCTGAAAGTTATTCTTACTTTGATTTAAAAAGGTGGTTGCTATAGAAGTAAAACTTTGTCCAATATCAGGTGTGTTTATAAATCTGAAGCACATTTTAACTGGGAATTTCTTCATTCTATGAAATGGGTTTGGGTTTTTCCTTTATGCAAAATATTATCATCGCACCAACTGGGAGCTATCTTCCTTTCTGTGTTGTCATCATTATATGACTTGGGGAAAGAATTGGGTATTGAAGCCTTACTCTGAAATTCTGAGCTCATTGTGAGTTGATTACGGATCTGTCATCTCTACTTCTATTGGGTCTACAAATTTTGCATATTTTTACTAAAACCTTATTCCATCATTATGTAGAGCTCTTTTATTTTAAATTTTGTACTTCTGAGTTTTTCATAAAATTTTCTGGTAACTTTTATGTTCTTGATTCAAACTCCGAACTATTATGTTCTTGATTCGAGTTTTGTTTCATCCTAAGACTTGAATACTTTGATGCTTTTGAAGAACTCTGAAGTCTCACCTTGCTCGAACTCTTATGCTCTGACACCTTGCTCAAGGTTATGTTTGCATTTGTTATTTTGCTTCAAAAATATCATTAATATGTACTTGAAACCCTTCTTGGTTGTTCTCCATTGGTATTGTAGCATTTCTGTATCTTTTAGCATACCATGCATTTTCTCTCTTCAGTTCACCTTTTGGATTGATCTCTTGTAACATGTAGTTACATTTGCACTCTTTGATTATGAAGTTGATGATTACTTGAGGGTTTTCTCTGCTTCAATTTTACCAGTGAAAAATTGTTTTCCTTACCCTGATCTGTACTTTTCAATTTAAAGTTTGAGATAGTAAAAACCCAAATTTAGGTATCTTTCCCTTACCATGGGTACTAGAAATTACTTTACTTCATTCGATTCTGCAATTTGTTCTTGATCTTAAGGGGTCTTTGTACCTTGCATGTGGCTTTTTCTAGAAATTATAAGCAGTTATTCATCCATGTAATACCATTCTCAGGCATAAGCCTTGATTCAGATGCTTTGTTGAAATATTGTAATATTGTTTCTTTTATATAGATGCTTTATTTCTTTGATAGTAGTATTTCTGGCATGCTGGAAAATTTGAAATGTTGATTTTCCATGGTGAAGCCCTGGCAAATTTTTTCCAGAATTCTCTCTTCCTTCCTTTTTCAGCTGTAGTAGTTGTATTTTCTGATTCAGAATACAGAATGTAACACTTTTCTGTTGAAGCTGATTTGTTGTTGGAAACTGAAACATAATAACAGTTATCTTGATCATGGCATGCTTTTCTACTTTTCTATATCACTTACTTGATTTACATAAATCTTTTAAAGCATGTATTAGTTAAAAACAACATGATGGAAAGATGTAAATGTCCATTTTACATGGTGAAGCCCTGTCAAATTTTCCCAGAATCCTCTTTCTCATTTTGTTTCAGTTGTAATCCTTTCCTTCAAGTTAACTTCAACTTCTTGAAATCTGATTCTTCTTCTTTAGTTGCAATCTGAAACATGTACTTCTATTTGTCAGTCTCTCTTTTGCACTGTAACTTCTTCTATTTGTATGACAGTTACTGAAACTTGAGTTGTATTCTTCCTTCATTCCAGCATGTACTTAATGACTTAAATGCTTTATGCCATAGGATAGAAGTCATTGAACTCTGCAATCTTTGTTGAAAGACTTTATTTATTTCTTCTTGGCTGCAACCTGTACCTCCACACTTAAGAAAATAGTTAGAAAATATTTAGCCTTTTTGGCCTCTCTTATGTCCATGTTTTTTTTTCTTTTCTTCTCCCTCCTTCTTTCTGAGTGATTAAATCATGTATGCAATATGATCTCCAAGTAATTTTATATCCTACTGTAAGAGATTCATATGCACGAATTAGGACAATGTAGGAATATGGATTAACCCTGAGCTCTTAACTGATGATTTTGTTCTTTTCTTCTTTTCAGGTACAATGCTTCCAGTGGTGAGGATTAAGTTGAAGATGAAGATGCATCAACCAAAGGAGAAGACCCAAGGAAATGATGGGTTCACTCATACTCCTTTATTTTCTCTTTCATGCATGTGTACCTCTTATTTTAGTAGTTGTACTTTACTTTTCAGTTACATCCCACGGCTTGTGTGGGCACATTTGAAATTCCTTATGAATAAAACATTGAATTCTGAAAATGAGTTGTGTATTTCTTTCTGCATTTCAGCTTTCTGTATGAATTGTATGATGAGCTAAACAAATCAGTAATATAATTGAATGTCTTAATCATGAAGGAAAGACATTAAAGAAAACCTGTAACATCTAGTAATGAACTCTGATTTTACAATCTACATTTATGTCTGCTGTTCCAAAACATAGCATTTCATCTATTCTACAATTAGATGTCTTCATCAAGACAACACAACTATCCTTTGGGGCCTTTTGTTATTTTGCTGAAGATATCATGAAATTGTAGGCTATGTGATCTATTATGTTTTGTAACAACAAACATAGCTGCAGATTTCATGTAATCATTAATTAATTCACTAGTAACAATATATCTGAAAGAAAATCCCCTATCTTAGGTATACTTCACCAATGCTATCCATCATAATGAAATTTTCAAGTTACCCATTTTTACACAAGTGCAAAAATTTTCAACATTTTTGGTGATCCTGGGGAAAGCTACCTGCTAGCTTATAGACCAGTTCCTTGCTCTTGTCCATTGGACATGGAAGTCTAAAGCATATAACCAAAACTTCGTTCCTGAAGGTCCAACCCTTCCAAAATGAACTAAAACTAGGAAAGAATTTGGTAAACCAGATCACGTGCACAAGTGCACTTATTGAATTGAAAACATTACAATGTGGAGGAACTACACTTATTGAAGGGAAATCCTACTCTAAACAGACACTGTAGGATTTTCAATAACAGTGTTTGAGAAACATACCATTCACAGGAATGGGAAGTTCCTCTCCATTCAGCCTTCGAGAGCTGAAAAACATTGTGTTCTTTGCAAGCTGAAATCATGTAAGGACCACTCCAGATTGTATCAAAATTTATGTGTTTTCCTAGCTTTACATGATCAACATCCCACTCTAACACAATATCTCTTTCATTGAAGATTCTAAATTTTGATTTCTTATCAAAAGTCTTCTTCATATGTTTTTGATTCTTCTCCATGTTTAAATGAGTTTCATCTTTTAACTCTTGTAACTCCATTAATTATGCATAACGAACCTACAATGGTTCATTCTCAAGTAGCTCCATTTGATATGGACAAATCTAATGCGGGTAGCTCAACTAAAATAGGAATTATTTCTTCTCTTATGTAAATAATCTTGTACGGTGAATTGCCAATTGATTTTTTTGTAATCACTTTGTTAGCCCAAAGTGCTGAATTCATCATTAGATGTCAAGCTCTCTGGTTATCTTTGAGTGTTCTTTTGATGATCCTTAAAAGATTCTTATTAGTACTTTTAGATAACCCATTACCTTGTGGGTAATAGTTAGATGAAGAACTTAGATAAATTCCATGATTAACAGCCCAATCTATTACCTTTGCACCAAGAAATGCTAAAGCATTATCTTATATGATAGTTGTTGGAACACCAAATCTGTAAACTATATCTTCATAAAAGGATAGTATCAAAGTTTCATTAGCATCTTTCAAGGCTATTGCTTCAGTCCAACATGTAAAGTAATTTGTAGCAGCCAAAATCCATTTGTGTCCTAATGACGAAGGTGGGTTTATCATGCCAATAAAATCAAGGCCCCACTGCATAAAAGGATGATCAACTGAAATAGGCTGTAAAGGCAGCGAAGCTAAACGTTCTTTTCCAACAAAGAAGGCACATTTCTTACACTTTCTGATCCATTCAAAATATTCCTTGAATATGTTGGGCCAATAGTAACTAGCTTTCATAATTTTTAAGGCTGTGGTATGTGCTAAGAAATGACCTCCTGTAGGTCCTTCATGGAATTCTGATAATAATTGCTAAATTTTGTCATAGTCAACACATCGCAGCAAGATTCCATTTATATCCCTTTTGAACAATACACTATTAATGAAAACATAGGGTACAACTTGTAATGTGAAATACCTTCGTTTATTCTTGTCCATACCTTTTAGATAGATGCCATGTTGTAGATAGTTAACTACATCAATCATCCATCTTAATTCCTAGACTTCTTATGCATGTTTAGGTTGTTGATTTTCTGGCTGAACCATAATTTCTGATTACTGATACGTAATTTCAGCATGATGTTCTGAATCTTCAGGTTCTACAGTTTTCCATTTTTCCATATCAACAATTAGGTGCTCACATAAACCTTTTCCTCGAACTGTCTTAGCAACCTGGATATCCACATCATATTCCATAACTTTCGTTATCCAGCCTGCTCTTTTCTCATTCAATTATTTATTTAACAAGAAATCTTTCACACTTGGATGAGAAACAAGAACATGAATTTTATTGTTTGAAAACATGTACTTGAAATTCTTTAGCCCTCTGACTACCGAAAGTACTTGTTTTTCAAGAAATGTGTACCTTGTTTCGTAATCATGCAAGCTATGTCCAAAGAAAGTAATAGGTTGCTGAATATTTTCATCATTAACCTGAGTTAATATAGTTGAGATTGTTTCAGCTCTTGCAAGTGCATACATTGTAAAATATTTATCAAAATTTGGATTTAGAAGAGTAGGAGCCTGAGAGATGGCTGTTTTGATTGCTTCAAACCCTTCTCTCCCTTCGCTGGTCCAAGAGAAATTTTTACCTTTCTTTAACATAGCTTTTAATGGTTTAACCAATGCTGCAAAATATGGAACAAATATTCTGAAAAAGTTGATTTTTCCTAGAAACCTCTTCTATTCCTTCTTATGATGAGGAAATGATAATTGGGATATGGCTCCAATTCTAAAAGGATCAATTGCTAATCCTTGCTTAGAAACAATATGACCAAGTAGTTTACCTTGATGTATTGAAAAGATAGACTTTTTCGGATTCAAAGATATTTCAAAATGCCTGCAGAACCAAATTATCTACCTTAGATGCATTAGATGTTCATCAGAATATTTTGAAAATATAGTAACATCATATAAATAAACAAGGATCCATCTATTTAAAAAGCTGCAAAAATCCATGTCCATTGCACGTTGAAATGTTGCACCAGCATTTGAAAGGCCAAAAAGCATTCTTTTGTAAGCATAAGTACCCCACTTGGTGGTAAAATTTTGTTTGTACCTATCTTCTTCTCCAACTAGAATTTGATTGTATCCACTGTAACCGTCTAGAAGAGATAGTCTATCTAAACCAGAAATTGTTCTTAAAATCTAATCCATATTTGGAAGTGGGTAATGATCTTTTAATGAAGCTTTATTAAGATATCTGAAATCCACACATAATCTGATTTCTCCATTCTTCTTCCTAACAGGAACAAGATTTGCTACCCAACTTGAATGCTTAACTAGAAAGATAATACCTGATTCAATCAACTTAGATAATTCTTTCCTCAGTAGAGCCTCTATTTTAGGATTCATAGGCCTATGTTTTTACCTAACTAGTTTAGAATTTGGTTGTAATTTGATAGTATGTTGTGCTAAAATGGGATCAAATCCTTTCAAGTCTTGGTATCTCCAAGTGAAAACATCTTTAAATTCTTTGCAAAGATCAATAAATGAATATTTTTTCAGCTGAGGAACATACCTTTCCAAGAAACAAATCTTTCCCTTCATCAACTGAGATCTCATAGTTATCAACATGTGTTGATATCTTAGTTTTGTCTTTTCTTAATTGATCATCAGTGTTGAAGATGTCTTCTAATGTGATAAGACCTCGAGGCATCTTATTTGTCTTTAGTTGAACAATTTGGTCACCATATAAGTGTTGTAATTTATCTTGATTTATTGCAGAAAATTCAGCTTCTTGCTGCAAAAATCTATAAATTTGATCATCATTTTCAAAAACCTTCCAGTTCAAATCATTATCAGGTATTGAAGGCCTGACAATTAGCTTAATATGAGGTTGAATTTAATTTTTCTCTATCTGTTCCAGCACTTCAAAATTAGCATCAACTACTGCAAGTCTATCTGCATGCTTATTTTCTGTTCTAGGAATGGATTGGATGTTAATAGCTTTGAAATCTTCCATTAAGTCTGAAACTCTATGTTTGTAAGACTTCATTAACAAATTCTTACAAACATTGAAATTTCTTACTTGATTAATAACCAACTCAGAATCACCAAAAATCTGTAGCATGTTAATACCTCTCTTTCTGGCCCAAAGTAAACCATGAATTAATGCTTCGTATTCAGCTATGTTGCAAGTGCATGAAAATTGGAGACTCAAAGCTGAGAAGTACCTTTCATTTTTTGGGGAAGTGAGCATCAAACCTGCTCATTGTCCTTTCTTATTTTTCGCCCCATTGAAATGAAGCTTCCAAATCCTTTCCGTTGCATTTTCTATTTTGGATAGCAAGGGAATTGGTGTATTTTCTTCATGCAAGCAATACACACCAAACATGTGTTCTTCAACTTCTTTGAAAGGATCATGAGCATGTTCTTCATGTGTCTTTTCATCCATAAACAGGTTAGAAACACCATCTAATGCTAAAACATGAGCTACATTATCAAAATCAGACTGGTCTAAAGCTGAATAATTAGCTACTGCATTAGAAGCGTGAGGCTCAATGTGAAATCTGGCCAACGGTTCTGAATTGATAGTAACCTTGGTCCCATAACGAGTAGTGAAAAATAAGAAAGACCAATCTGAAGAGAGATAAACTCCTATCTTTGCTGTGAAATATCTAGATAATTATAATGCAAAGTAAGGAGGTAAATCTACAACAGTGACATCTTGCAGAATAGAAACATTCAGGCAAGCATGCAATGTTACCTCTAAGTTCCTTATTACACCAACTGCATTAGTTGCAGTTCCACAAAGCTGTAAGACACTCGTTTTTGTAGGTTCATAGTGCAGACCCAATTTTTTTGCAATTGGTTTTGGCATAACTGTGCTACTTGCACCGACTATCCGCCATACAATTATGAACAAGATGTTCTCCAATAATCAGTGATAGATAAAACGGTGGTGTCTTCTTGATGTCATGAGCATTTAAGAATTTCTGAACCATCCATTTAACTTCTTTGATGCGGTCTTGTTCCATTTTTCCATGGACCATGTCTTCCTTTTGGACTTCCTTTTCTGTTGTTTTAGAAGAAATTTGCAGCTTAACTAGTTCATGAGAAAGTAAATCTTGTTGTTCTAGAATACTTAGAGCATCCCACATTGAGATGTTAACATTATGATTTTTCATTACATCAACAATGTTAAAAGAAACAACAGTTTTAGAAACAAATTCTAATGTTTTAGCATAGGCTTTGGCAAAAACTGATTCTGCTTCAGCTACTTTTTATATCTGAGGTATAAATAACCTTCTTGGATCAGGTTGTAGTTGTTTTTGTTGTTCTTTACCAGCTGTAACACCTGTTGTTTTTTGAGAAACAGATGCACTGTTAGCTAGTTTTGGGCTTATGCTTGTTGTTTTATCAGTGATTGTAGGTAGAACAAGCCTATTCTGTTGTTTTTTACTCTCTGCAGCCTTTTCCTGAGCCCTAGTAGTAACTGTAATGAAATCATCTTCACTGAAACTGACTAAATTTTGTTCAGGGGCCTTCTGAACCTGAGTATCTTTCTGCCCATCCTCCATTTGAGGCATGAGCAATGTCTCAGATTGGGTTGTGCAACAAGATTTATGTTCAGAAAAGAATTTGGGTAACTTGTAGGTGAATGGGGTTGACTACAAGGTTGACACCACTCTTCTGTAGCCATATTAACTCAAACTAAAGCATTAGATGAACTAGGATCCTTTGGGTCAAATTGCCTTTACTGATAATACTGTCTATAATTTTGATTTTGTTGGTAAGGCTTCCTATTTTGTTGATTTTGCTAATAAGGAGCTTGATAAGGTCTGCTAGGTAATGCAAGCCTATTCTCAATTGAAGTCAGCTTGTTCCCCATAGTCTGTAAAGATTTAAATACGTCATCTGATGGGGTGGAAACAACAGGTTCTATAATTGTGATAGGCTGAGGAATAGGTGCTAAATCTACAAAGAAAGGCATTAAAGGCCATGGTGCTAATTTTCTAGCTTGAATAAGACTATTTTCAGCTCAGGTGGTGATATCATAGGCTATTGGGAGTGTCTCTCCTCCCATAGACTGAATCATAGTTGAAATATCAATGTTTAATGCCCTAAGATAATAAAGAAAAGTGTGATCAACTTGAGGCTTGACACTTGCTGGAATTCTTTCCCAAGTTCTGGAAAAATGGATGTTGAAACTTGACATAAATTCATTGGGAGCTATTTTAATGGTAGACAACTATTCTATAAGAGATAAATATCTGAATTATCTTGAAATTGTTTCAGCAATTTATCACCTAAGTCATCCCAAGTTCTTATGCATCCAATCTCTAGATTTCTATACCATTGCAAGGCTTGTCCTTTAAGAGATGTAGCTAAAAGTCTCAAAGCTACATCCTCATGAGTAATATTATGAACTGCACATAAGGCCGTGACATCTTTAATGTGCTCTGTAGGTGTAACATGATTTTCACGAGTGAATGATTTTAAAATTTTCATGGCAGCATTAGGGATGTCATGGTAAATTGGGATTACTAATGGGCTGCCATTAGTAAAGGTCACAAAATTCCTTGGTGGTTGAATATCCATTTGAAAAACTGGGATTTGAACAAAAATATTGACATGCGGTGAAGGAATATTAGGAGGGTTATCAAAACCAGGCCTATTATAAGGTAAAGTATTAACAACTCTTCTCCTTCTTGTAGAATTTAAAGGTAAACAAAAAAACTCAGGAGGAATTTCTCTTACCGACAATCTTGTAGTCACTTTAGGCATGGAACATGGTACAATGCTGGTCTGAAATCAGCCCTACGGAGTTCAAAAAAGATCTTAAGTAGTAGTCATTTTTATCTGATGTAAGATCTTCAATAGATATGTTGTAAATATCTGTAACTTGCATGTAGATCTGATTTTTGTCCCACCAGGCATGCCAAAAACTGTTATCTCTCAAAAGTGCACCCTGTAGAGAGATGGTTGCAGGTGTTCTAAGCTTGCAAATTTTATCTCTCTCTTTCGTAGATACAATGGAAACACCTCAGGTCTGTGGATATACCTATTTTGAGGTGAGTCTCAGGTATCAAGGCCAGTTTCTTATTGATGTATCCTAGACTGATTTTTCTGAGGTTAAGGGTAAAAGATGATTGTAAAATGATTAAAAATGAGGTGATACACCAAATTTATATAAGGTATTTTGATTGAGTATATGCACAACTAATATATGAAATGATTCTTGATGCACGAACCAATAGTTTTCTGCAGAATGTTAAGGGAAAAACACTTTGAGGTATTGAGGGAAAGTATCACAACAATACTACCAAGATAAACATGCACATTAATATCATGTGGAAATTACTAAATTTGCAATGGGGTAAGATGATTAACCAGGGAATTTTCATTCACAAGATTAATGAAAAAACATACACAAGAGTGCAAATAATTGGAAAGGCATAAAAAATACTTCACATTGAGAGGGAAAAACTGGCAAAATAATTGCTTTAACACTCCTGTATCTAAAACGTCCTCCCCTGTGCTTTTCCAAGGCACACAATATATAGCAAAATTGATTCACCCACCCTTCCTAAAAATAGACTAAGGTTGTACTCGCCCATGCATCCTATTTTTATCCTTTATTTAATAATGAATAAAGGAATAAAATAAAACAAACTAGTACAAAGAGGCTTTAATAGCCTTTGGTTACATCTCAGTCAACTGAAGTTAACTATTCTATTTTTAATAAAGCTGAGTGAATAATGCTAATAATAAATCTTGCTTGCTGGGAAAGTCTCCTTCCTTGAGCATGTAAATTTATCTTCTTGTTGATCTGTCCTTTTGCTAAAGGCATGCAATATACTCCTGTGCAAGAAAATGAATATTTTTTTATCTCCAATACTTATCAAAATATTCACCTCACTATGGGGACCACCTCCAAGCTTAGGCTCTAATGTTGACATTCCTTTGGCTTCTAGTGGTCACATGGGTGAAATACTGTAAATCATCTCCAACTCTTTCAATAGTGGGGACCACCTTGGTTGTGAGATCTTGTCTTTGTTGGGTTTGGCCACTCTTGTGAACTTAGAAAATTATGAGGTCTGCCACCTTTGATTAATATACATGTCATATTATAGTCTCTACCACCCTTTGATTATCACATGCCTTGTATATTGGTCAGATTTTGCAAATTTGAATAACACATGATTATGGTTTTATAACCCTTACCTTTTGGGTGATCATTGGTGAACATGATTCGGTCGGCACTTTATATTATTTGAAGTTGGACTATAGTTGATCCTTTTGTTTTTCGAAGGAAATGATTTTGTTTTAATCATGGGGCTAGCCCCCTTTGCACGATGACTCACCCCTTCAAAATTTGGTTGGTGACATGGCTAACTCAGTTAGAGTTCACTTTAACCCTGGTGTTTTGCATTAAAAATTGGTGATGATCTCGGGCCTTCGACCTTTGTACTATTTGATTACAAACCTGATTCTTGACCTGGTTTAGGGTTTCTGAAATGGAAATCTAAGATGGTTAGTGGCAATCTTGTGACCATGATGGTTTGCTTTGAAAAATGGTATCGATCTCAGATTGATCTTGTTTCCTTTCAATTCGTGGTTGTTGATCTTTGAGTTTGAAATCAACCCAACTCTCGAGCTCGGTGGTAAAGGTCATTAAACCTCAATGATCACTCCATTCTGGTTTTTTGGGTTTACGGGCAAAGCCCTGGAAAATTTTTGTTGTTCCACCATTGTGGATGTTTGAAGTTTGGCTATGTTCCCCTTTTGGTCTTCTAATCCTTCGAGCATCTATATTTTCTTATCTTTTGCTCTATTGGAACTTTCTGAGCAGGATAATTGTGGATGTTTTCCATCATTTTATAGACTTCAATATCATAACTATATGATCCTTTTCCCTCTGTGATTTTATGTGAACATGAAAAATTTGTTTTAAGGTTCTTTGCTTTGCCTTGAGTTCTGAAAATTCTATTTCTGCCATGAATATTTTCTTTGGGCTTCTGCGAGCTCTATTTTTTTCCTCTGCTCAATATTTTATTGCTTCGATGGATGCCGTGGTAGTGGATTCTAAAGTACTATTCCATTTTCTGTTACCTGGTGGCCTGATGAAGGATTTATTGAGTTCATGTAACCCTACTTTTAAGGTAAATCTCTGATTCCCTTGATTTCATAGTAGCTTAGAGTTAACTATTTTGCCATTTTTCTTATACGAAGTGGGTTTGCTTTATGATAATGTATTGCATCAAAACTTTGTATTGTACAATGAATGCCATGATTTTTTTGAAGTTCACTGAGGGCATGTACCTGTGTTTGACTTTACCTCTGAAAGTGCTTCTTTGATTTGAAAAGGTGGTTGCCATAGAAGTAAAACTTCATCCAATATTGGGTTTGTTTATAAATCTAAAGCACATTTTAACTGGGAGCTATCTTACTTTCTATGTTATCATCATTATCTAACTTGGGGTAAGAATTGGGTATTGAAGCCTTACTCTAAAATATTGAGCTCATTATGAGTTGATCACAAATTTGTTGTATCTGCTTCTATTGGGTCTACAAATTTTTCATATTTCTACTTGTTAGAAGAACAAGAATACTGAGAGGGGGGTGAATCAATATTCCACAATTTAAAATTTTCTCCAACTTAATAATTTTTTTACACTTAATAAGATATTCAAATCTGAAAATAAATGAGAGCACACACAGAAATCAAATGTACATAACACTAGATATACTGTGGTTCACCCAATGTGGGATACATCCACCAAAAGGAGACTACTTGGATCTACTATTCAAATCCATCCGAATTAAAATAGTGTTTACAAAGTATGAGCACCCACTCATAGAAGACACCAATCTCCAAGCCAAACACCAATTCATCCCTTGAATGTAAACACCATTGACTTTGCAATCTATGATTCGAAGCACCAAATTTTGGAGACACCAATCCCCAATCCGAAGCACCCCCTTAAGAAAATGAGCAATAAAAATCAATAGTATTTCTCCTTATTTATTTTATCTCTCACATACTCATACTCAGTTAAGATATTTACAATAATAACTTCACATACATATCACTCTCAAAAAATGATCTTTCTTTTTCACCTTTTAAAATGTGCACACAACACTTGTTTATATAGGAAGAAGGAGAGGAAAACACACGTGTGGTTTCCTTAAAACCATGTGCCCATACCATGGGAAAATTTACTTTAAAAAATGCACCATATTTGGAAATAGGATAAATCCTATAAAATAGTCTTTTAAACGAGAGTCCTATTTTGCTTGACTCTCTTGCAGGAGAACAAGTCAAAATTTGCTTCCTATGTGATGAAACGAAAACGAAAAATACATGACAATTTATTGATAGAAATGACATGAAACATTATGTTTATTGCACTTTGTCGTCTTTGTCTTCTTCCAGCGCAACCTACTTGTCTCGAAATTCTCAAAATTTTTAGATTATGCCTTACATCTCATCTTCATCCAGCACACTAGAATAATCACTTAGAACTTTGCAAGTTTCCTGAGTGTCACTTGCGTTACTAGGAAGTTTCTTCAATCTCTTATTGAGTTTTATCAGTGATTCCAAAACATTTTCGATCCTTATGAACTTATCAATGTTTGATAGATTGAAGATAGTAGCTGGTTCATGCTGAACTAATTCTTGAATTTTCTTGTAGAGGTCTTCAATAGGTAGAATCTCTTAGCTTTTTCCCAACTCCTTGACAAAGATCCTATACAGCTCCTCTTATATATCATTAGTGGCATCAACCAAATGATCTCTAGATTCCCTCAACTTACTACAAGCTTCATTGAGAATCTTTATCCTGAACCTGATGGCTTTGGCAAGCTGGAAATGCTTATCCCCATGTGAAATGATTCCTTCTTCCATTAAGATATGGGATGGAACCTATTTCAGCGCATTGAGGGCTTCCAAATTTAATTCGAGGTTCCCAACTTCCTGTGAAAATTCATCATCCATCTTGTCACCATCTTTCTCTATATCCTCTAGGGATTTGTAAAATTCCACTATGTCATCTATGACCTCTCTCCCTTACAAGAGTAGCCTCTTTATCAATTCTTCAACAATTCTCCCCTTCTCATTGATGTTTTTTATCATAGGTAGCGATGAGAAATCAAACCTAATAGGCATAGGGGTAGAAGATGATGGTGTTGACTGTGAAGGCTTTGAAAGCTTGAGAAGTACCTTTGTCAATTGTTCCACTTTCTCTTTCAGCTCATCCTTGCTTACCTTTGTTTTTTTCAACTTTTGATAAAGCATGTTCATGGCATCTTGTGCATCCTGTTATGCTCCTTCAGTTGTCACTTTTCCCAGGTCAACCCTTGTAATCTGATAATCATTCCCTGTTATATCTTCCTTAATTTTTTCAGCAGTGGGAGTCAAAATCTCTCCAAAAATTTTCCCTGAGGCATCCATTGAAACTCTTGAAACCATTTTGGGTTTTTTGGCAGATTTGGCAGGAGAAGCCTCGAGTGAACTAAAATCAAAGGCTAGTAGGGGAACTACTACCTTGCTCTTCCTTGGAGTTTTATTGACCAACCATTGAGGTACAATGGAAGAATTTGCTCCTATTGGAGGTGTTATGGTTGTATCTGTGGGTGGAGGAATATTTACTTACAGAGTCATGATGATTGCAAGTGTAGTGACTGTGGGAATGGATTCAGAGAATGAAGGTGCGGAAGGACGAGGCATGTCTATGGCAATCTTAGGTCCAAGAGAGAGATGTGATCGATAGAAGAAAATGTTGGCCATGGCTGATGAGAGTGGTGTTGAAATATGCGATAAGGAAGATTGAGAGAGAGGGGGTAAAGATTCTAAAGCCAAATATTAAGAAGCAAGAGGGCTTACCTCTAATGAGAAATAAAAAAAGGGGAAATAAGAGGTTGACTAACCTCAATTTCTAAAGGAATTTCTCCTTGTTCCGGAGGAGGAGGAGGTGAATCCAAGATCTCAACTATTTATGTTGGAGTAGGAGATGATTCGGTCCCTTGATTTTCTTATTTCTTGACAAACTTAAAATTTATTTTCCTCTTGGTAGGGATTTTATCCATTTCCTTTTCTCCCTTGGAGGGTCCCACTTATAGATTCTTTAAAATCTCTTCACTGACTTAAACTTAAAGTTTAACTTTAAAATCTATTTTCTTTATAACTCGTTCCCCAAGAAATGAGCCATGCGTTAGTGCAGACAAGAGTCTGAGCAGCTCTCTCAGTGATAGAAGCCTTTCCCACAACAAACCAATCAATGGTTGGGAATCCAAGTTGCTCTCCATCTGACTGCTCGTACCTCAGTTCCAAGACACTTTCATTTTCTGTGGTGCCTTCAGGGATATCATCCAGATCTAACATCTGAACTTCTTCATGTGTCAACATGTTGTTGTCTTTTCTTCGGATGGCAACTTCATCATGAAGATCAACCCAAATATCTTCCATAATGGGTACATGCAGGTACAAAGTTCCAAAAGACTTAAGGACTCCTTAGATGTCGAATCCTTCTCTCATCTTCATGTGCTTATTCAATTTATCCTGAAGTTCATGCACCATGTTCTTGGCCTTAACCATGGTGGAACACGCATACCTTCTAATGGAAATAGGGAAGGAGACCGTAACTTTGTGTTTGCTATGTTGGAATTTGTGAAAATCCAACAATTGTCTGACCAACTCCATGAGGATCAGTTTGTCACCTAGGAACCTAGGCAAATGGAAAGGATTACTGTGGAACCTTACCACCCGAAGATAGGTGAAATTATTGAATTGTAAGAAGATGCAAACCCATTTAGACACTTTTGTCTAGGCTTCATCAGAAACTCTTCTCTTCCTCATATCAGGATCCAATCTACAAATATTTTCGTAGAAAAAGGCGTCATTCACTCTTCTAAATTGGTCTTACGACCCTTTCATTGTCATCTATGGGAAGTACCGATATATATGTTTTTTTTCTTGGTTCCCCTTTACATCCAGCCCTATATAGTTTCTCATGCTTGCTGCCACATAAGTGACATATAACATCATGTAGAACTTTCTGGTAGACAAGACTATTTTCATTTGGGAGTATATCTCATTACTTATTAGGCTACCCAAGTCAATCCCTTGGTCATTTTTCTTTATGTTGACCATGAACTGGTACATCCACCCTTGGAATTCTTTTGAATCTGGGAGTCCAAACAACCAGCTCAGTAGGGTGATGATATCACTGACTTCAATAATAAAGTCACTTCTAGGGACTGACTTAGGAAACCTAGAAACAACTGGCTTAGCCTTGATCAAGAACTCTTTATTTACGTGCTTGATGCATTCTTCCTGATCCTTATCCTAGGATTTTTTTGCTGACTTAAATTTTAAATCAACATATTCCATAAAGCTGGGAAAATTTAGGATTTGATCAAAATAATCTCCATCTAGTTTTACTATAGACTCCCCTTCTTGATTTCTTACTGAGCGGGAGGATGAGTCATAGTGAGAAGTGCAAGCCAAGATAAATTCAGGGCATTTAGCTGATACTGGAAATCCTACTGCGAGAGGAAGACCATTGCTAGCTATTGACTTCATCCATGGATTCTGAGAAGAATCTAATATTCTTTTCCAGAAGTCTTCCATATCTATATTACCGAGGTCTGTGTCCCGGATGTCATAGTTGTAACTTATATAAGAAGAGGACTCCATATTTTGATGCTTATACTTCATCTTTCCCAACTTATCTAACTTGTCCTGAGATGGGCCAGCGTCTGACATGAGGAGTCTTGAGAATTCCTTGATGACTTCTAGAAGAGGAGTCAGGTGTGGGAGCTTGCTGGACAAGTGTATAGACCCAACACACCTTTGGGGTTTTGAAACTTGCAAAGCACATTCGGAAACTTGACAAACTTAAATGTGAGTGTCAGAAATAAGGCTATGTCATACACCTTGAGAAACCTAAAACACACGGTGGAACTTGATAGGTTTCGAACACTAGTGGGGTGTGTGTCAAAAGTTAGGGCATATGGTGCATCAGCGAAAACCCAACATAAGGCAGAAGTGAGATGATGTCGAGAAGGTACAAATATCTAACATGCTATTGAACTCAGAGGATGTTGAACACCATTAAAGATCTAATACAAGGTAGAGAAAGCAAGATTTTGAGCAACTACAAATATTTGACACACTGTAGAAACTCAATGATGTCGAGCTCCCTGTAAAACCTGACAAAAGAGGATATTGGGTCTCTATCCTGTCAGAACATGAAGAATTTCCTACTTCGTACATTCGTGGGTTTTTAGATTCTTTTTGAAAACCATGGTGCAACTTATAAAAAAATTATTAGATGACCAAGGAGTGAAACTCAAGAAAAAATCTAAATGGATAAAAATAAGAACCAAAGGAAAAGAGCCAAAACCCTAAGTTGGAAATGGTAGAGGGAAAAGAAATGAAAACCCAAAAAACATACCTCAAAAACAACCCTAAAAAACTTTTAAAATGAAAGAGGAGAAGAATACCTTCACTAAGATTAAAAAATGATCGAGAATGGATGGTGAAATCGATCGAGAAGCTCAATTGGGTCTCGAGGTGGTATAAGCATGCATAGAAATCCAATGCATCGAAATCATACAAAGTAATAAATGACATGGAAAATCACCTATTTATAAAACCCTAATATTTATTACACATAGCTTGACATGTGTACCAAATATCAAATAACTGGGCATTAATGATATATCATCATGCTTGGAGCTCTCAAAAGCTTGACATAAAGGATTTGGTTTAATTTGAGATTCGAGTTTCGGGGAACATGAAGCATAAAGCATGATATGTCGCAATTCCTCTAAGTCCCAAAATTCTGACACAAAGGTGACAATTGGATTTCAGGTTTCGGGAAACACATGACATGAAACATGCATTGTATAATGCATGTTTCGATGCTCGGGGGTTCTGAAAACCTGACACATTGTCAAGACCATCGAGTTTCAGGTTTCGGGGAACATGGGACATGTAACATGCAAGAAACATGCATTCATGTCATGGAAACCTGAAAACCTGAAAATATCCTTCAAAGGGGAATTTGGAAAGATTTGTAAAAAACTTTCTATGGTCATCTCATTTCTAGTTGGAATCACTAAAATGAGATAATAGCTAGCTCCAGTTGGGGACTTTCTTTGAAACATCAAAGGAAGAGAACTCAGAATCAAGAAGCTTTTATCCATTGGGCTACGGAGTCAAAATAAGAAAAGCCAAAAACAAACAAACCAACAAAGACAGAAAGAAAGTAAACACACAACATGCAATAAATTATAATACAGTGCAAGAGATCATCTTGCATTATTGATGGAACAACTTCAGATGTTGGCCACTAAAAGGTAGAGGGAGCAACTCTCCATCAAGGTATAATAGACAAAAGCTATATTCACCATTCAGCTGATGAATTTTGAAAGGACATTTCCATAAAGAGTTGAACTTGCCATGCATCCCTTTCTGTTCCCTTTTCTTATCCCAGAGAAGTACTAGGTCTCCAATCTGGAAATCACACTGCTTTTATTTCTTTTCAAATATCCTTTTGACTTTGCTTTGATGATTTGAAATGTGATCTACCACCTTGCTTCATTCTTTGTCTATCCTAGCTAGGTACATTACCCCTTTCTCTATAGAACTTTTAAAAGTTCCATCCTCAATTGCTTTAGCCAACCGTAAGGCTAGCAATTCTACAGAGATAAGAATATCAGCATTAATTCCATACAACAATTGGAATGGGGACATTCTAATAGCTCATTTAGGAGTAATCTGATCTACCCATAATGCATCATATAATGCTTTGTGCCATGTCCTCTGATTCTCATTAACCATCTTTCTGATTATGGTCACTAGGTTCTTATTGTTGGATTCAACCTGACCATTGCCTTGGGGGTAATAATCGGATGAATGAGAAAATGTGATCCCAAATCCATAAAAACATTTATTTAACTCATGTGATGAGAAATAGGAAGCATTGTCAACAACAATATTGTGAGGAATGCCAAATATAACAATTATATTCTCTTTGAGAAAATTACACACAGCTTCAGAGGTTGCCTGCTTGATTGGTGCAGCTTCTACCCATTTTGTGAAATAGTTAGTGGCAGTGAGCACATAGTTATGACCGGCACCAGAGGAAGGGTTCAATACTCCAATGAAATCAATTCCCCATTGGTGAAAATGTTATTCTATTACCACAGGCTACAAGGGAAGAGAAGCCAGCTTAGGGCAACCAAGGAAATGTTGGCAAGCTTCACACTTAGCCACCCATTCTGCTGAATCTTGAAAGAGGGTAGGTCAATAGTACCTATCCCGTAATATTTTGTAAGCTGTCACAAAGGAAGAGAAATTTCCTCCGCACACTAGATCGTGAAAGGATTCTATCAACCTTGTCTGTTGAGACTTTTCAACACAATGGAGGAATACACAATCAATACCCTTCTTGTATATAGTATTATCCCATAGGATGTATCTCGTGGACCTTAATTTAATTGTCCTCTTTTCTTTTTGGCTCAAATGTGGGGGACACTTGCCATAAGTTAAAAATAAATTGATGTCTACATACCATTCATCAGTTTTCCTCATGAAAAGCACCCTGGGCAACTCTGAAGAAGTATCTTTAGTTTCTTCACATTTTGTCTCAGACTTATTTTTTGTAATTAATTGGCACATGCCTCTTCCTTGTACCAACTTGGTAGGTTTGATGTCCAAGTCATATTCTTGGACTTTGGCTATCCATTTACCCCATTGACTACCCAACTCTTGTTGAGTCAAAATGGACTTAACTGATGTATCGAGAACGAGAATGAGAGTGTGAGAAATCAACACAGTATCTGAAATGCTTCAGCACTCTCACCACTGCATAAGCATGCTTTTCAATTTGAGACATATTCAATTCATGTTCCTTTAGTGGGCAGCTCATGAAAGTAATGGGATTTTTGATTCCTTCTACATTCTCCTGCATTAGGATGGCTGATAATGTATGTGCGGAAGCATAGCTTTATATGATGAAATCCTTCTTGAAGTCTGGGCATACTAGAATAGGAGTGTGAGTAATTTCCCATTTGACTTCTTTGAAAGAAATATTTCTTTCAGTGATCCATTGAAATGGAGTTTTATCTTTCATCATCCCAAGTATATCCTTGGTTTTATCAACAAAATCAAGTACAAATCTTCTTAGGAAATTGACCTTTCCGAAAAAGGAATGCACCCCAGTTTTGCTTGTAGGCAGGGTAAGGCTTTAGATGGCCTTCACCCTCTTTGGGTTGATCTTGGTTCCTTCTTTAGTCACAATATGACCCAACAAATTTATTTCTGTTACTCCGAACATGGATATTTTAGGATTTAATGAAATCCCATGATGCCTACACCTTAAGAGTACTTGCTCCAAGTGATCATAATGATCACTTCACTTCTTAGAGAAGACCGCCAAGTCATCCAAATACAAAAGTAGGGCCTTGCCCATCAAATCTCTGAAAGCTAAGTCCATAGCTCTTTGAAATGTGGCTATGATGTTAATCAAACCAAAATGCATTCTCTTGTAAGAAAAGGTTCCCCATGGGGTGGTAAATGTTGTTTCATGTTGATCTTCAACAGCTACCTCAACCTGATTATACCCTGAAAATATGTCAAGCATGGATAACATTTCTGATCCAGTGATAGTCTGTAATACTTGGTCCATGATGGGCAATGGGTAATTATCTTTCGATGAATACTGATTGAGGTTCTGAAAGTTAACACAAATCTGGATTTCACCATTCTTCTTTCTGACAGGGAAAATGTTAGCAACCTAGGTGGAATGATGGATTGGAAAGATAATCCTTGCATCTAACAACTTCTGAATTTCTGCAAGGATAGTCCCTGAGATCTTTGGGTTGTAATGCCTTTGCTTCTACCTGTAGGGTTTAACGTTAGGCTTCAAAGGAATGCTATGTTGTAATACTTAGGCTTGAAAGACTTTAGATCCACATATGACCATGTTAGGATGTCAATATATCTCTTCATGAGTGAAGAGAATCTTTCTTTTTCCTCCGGAGAACAGAATTTCCCGATGTTTACCATCCGTAGTTGATCAATGGATCCTAGGTTAACTTGATCTACCTATGATGAGGAAGCACCTTCAGCTTGCCTTTTATCCTGAATGAAATGATCATACTTGTCAAACAAACCTTCTAGAGAAACTAATCCCTTTGGAATCTTATTGCCTTTGAGTTGGATGAATTCACCATCAATTTCTTGATATGAATTTGAGATGGACTCATGGAAAGCCGATTCTGATCCTTCAAAATAAAGCTCGCTAAAATTATCAGCTTTTTCAAGAAAAGACAACAACTGTTGATCATCATTAAACACTTGCCAATGTGCTGCATTATCTAGAACACTCAGACGATACACAATTTCAATGGTATATGTGTCTTGTTTGAAATTTGGGTGAGGAAGGAGAAGAGATGCAGATACAGATAAAGAATCAGCTTTATCATTGTAATCTCTTAAGACTGCCTTAATGGAAAAAGCATCAAAGCATTCTATGTTGTCCCAAAATTTGTTCCTGTAATGTCTTAGGTGATCATTTTTTACCTGATAGGTCCCCCTTACTTGATTCACAATCAACTCGGCATCTCCCTGCACTTTGAGATTTCAGATTCCTTTTTGTCTTGCCATTTCTAATCCTAATAACAAAGCTTCGTATTCGGCTGTGTTATTAGTATTGTCAAACTACAACTTGAAAGCAAAGGGAAAAATCTTGAAATCTGGAGATATAAGAACCACGCCAGCACCTGACCCAGTAGTTGAACAACTCCCGTCAAACTCAAGGGTCCAAATAGCATTAGGATCTTCTTCCTTGAATTCTACAGAGGGCACCTCAGATGTCATGAAATAATTACCCAAGCCTGCATCTTCGAAGAGAATTTGAGCCTTAGGATCATCTGATTTAGTGACTAGGTACTTTGCTTGTGCTTCAGGGTGAAGGACACGAGGAACTCCATTTACTGGAATTTTAGCTTTGGTCCAATCCATGTTGATTTCTCTTCCAACATCTTTGCAAAAACCTCTTCCTAAGAGAATACCATAAGTAGTTGGGATATTAGCAACCAAGATAGTCATTTTCACTCTCTTTTCAGGGAAGGCAACAAATGCAAATTGTGCATCCTTGATTTGGGAAATCAAGGGGACTTGTTTGGTTTCCATAGAGTAACACCACCCACAAGATTTAGTCAAGGTGAGTCCAAGGGCATGAGCTACTTTTGTAGGCATTACATTATCAGAGGCTCCTGAGTCAATTATGCAATTGTTGAGTTTAAAACTGTTTATAAGTAAGGACAAATAAAATGGTTCAATCTTTCCTGAAGAAGAAACAGAGGTCATATTACTCTGAGGTAAAGGCTGAGTGGGGCTAGGAAAAATGCCTTTTGAAGATGAAGGGATAGAAGCCTTGCTTCTAATGAATTTGGAAAGTTTCTCAAATTACTCAGGGTTGGACTACAGGTACTCGGCTTCCGACATTTGGATTTTAGTTTTCTTTATATGATCAATGATGTTGAAAGCGGTATATGAAGGAATGATGGAGGGATCAGTTCTGGTTACACTGGTCTGAGCTGAGGTACTGGCCTTGAGGGAAGGAGAAAAAGAGTTAGAAGATGAAGTTACCTTTTTAGTTGTCTCCTTTTCAATTTGCGCTGAGATAGGAGAGCCTCTTTTAGCCATAACCACGGGAGCTTCTTTACTTTTCTCCTTAGAGCCTTCAACCAGATTTCTGGGGTTCTAGGATTGAGATCGAGTGAAGACTACAAATGATTGGCCATCATGGTCCCTTTCATCTTCCTCATACTCCAAGTACCCAATGCTGGAGTCACCAGCTGAATCGTCAAAAGACTCTTCAGCATATCCTAAAGCTTAGAAAGCTTCATGAGAATCTTTATCTTCTAGTTCTTCACCCTCCTTAACTAGTTCAACTGCCGTGTTGACAGGAGGAGCTTCAATGGCCAGCTTTTTGGGAGAAGCAATCAACTGATTCCTATCTCTTATAGGGGCACCATTATCATTGTTGAAGTTCCATCTAGGAATATCCTGATAAGGAACGTTGGTCACTTGTTGAGACATTTGATTCTTCAAAGCGATCAAGTCATTGGCCATATTTTGAATCATAGGATCAGTAGTACTCTGATTTTTAGGCTTAGATGACTCTCTTCTGATCTTTCCAGCTAGAATAAGATCATCTTCTATTTCAGTGGTTGTAGCTTGAGCAGTGGCCAAATCGGGGATAACAGACCTTCTTAATAAGAAGCTCACATCAGGGGGATGAGTGTTGATGAAGAAACACTTTTGATTTTCAAGAGTGGGAACAACTAGGTCTAGAATCTTACGAATCAGCTTGTTGAATTTGGCTATGAAGTCCCACATGGGTTCATAAGATTCCTTCTTCATGTGTGTAAGTTGTGCTAACAAGGCATGAGAATCCTCAGCTGGTTTGAACCTTGCTTCAAATATGGATCTCATGGTATCCCAGTTGGTAATGCATGCATTTGGAAGATGGTAAAACCATTCTGCTGCTACACCATGCAATGTCTCAATGAAGAGTCAAATAGAGACATATTCATGAGCAACCCCAAGGACATTGCATGCGACAAAGAATGAAGTGATGTGCTCATCAGGGTGCTGCTTCCCATCACCATTAAACTTAGGAATATTCTTACGAGATCCATGAGGTAGATCATGCAATGATGGAGTTAGGGAAAGAGGACCAATAGCCACAACCCAAGGCACAGGTTGTGCTACCATTATTCTGAATGAAGTATGTACAAGAATATGAGTATCAGATAAGAACAATGCATGGGAGGTTGTAGAAAATTCTTGTTCTTGAGGAAATCGAGCTCTTCGGATAGGTGAATAACTTCTTGCTCGACTAGATGCAACATTGTTGGGGGAAAGTCTGAAATTATGTTGTTGAAGCAAATCAAAGAACGGATCAGTCTCACCCCTAGCTCGGCTTGACTGAGTAAAGATCTTTCTAGCCAGCTTGAACTGGAAAATAGATCTTTTGAAAATAAGTCAAATACGAAGTCGCCAGACACCAATAGGATAAGCGTAGTCTTATCAATCCGTATATTCCCTAGTAGGGTCTCCAAAACTGGTTGGTTGAATATTTTGTCAGACAAAAATATGAGGTTCAACCACAGTGAATGGGATTAAATCCCTCCTCAAAGACAGGTGAGGCTTCCTATTTATTGCTAATCTAAAACACAACAGAAATGAAATATATACAGTATCCACACTACTCTAACCATTGGGGTTGGGATACAATCCCGAAATCCATATAGACACGAAATGGAAATGTTACAACTTTAGATTAGAAATAATTAGAAGGGAAAATATTGTAGACGAAACAAAGTGGGAAGGGAATGAGAGGAACGCATTTTCTTTCAAGAAAACAAAGATCAAGAAATACTTATACGAGTTTTAGATAATGAGTGCAGTATTATGAAATGATTAAAATGATCAAGAACACAAAACAAAGAATAGCTCAAGATATTGAACATACGAACAATCTCTCAAGATAGATGAATCCCACAACACAAAGTTTGTAAAATAACACCTGTTCCTATTCTTTAATGATTAAAAATAAAATACAAAGTTTTTCTTCTTCTTCACAATAGCTCTTAATATTCAAAAAAGTCTCTCCTTTTGGAATTCACAAGCATCCCTTATTTATAATAGAGAGAGCAGAGAGAAAATTAGATAAATCCTAGAAAATAGTCTTTTAAACAAGATTCCTATTTTGCTTGACTCTCTTGTAGGAGAACAAGTCAAAAATTTCTTCCCATGTGACAAAACGAAAATGAAAAAGACATGACAATTTCTTGATAGAAATGACATGAAACACTATGTTTATTCGACTTCATCATCTTTGTCTTCTTCCAGTGCAGCCTGCTTGTCTCGAAATTCTTGAAATTTTTAGATTATGCCTTGCATCTCATCTTCATCTGGTGCACTAGAATAATCACTTAGAACTTTGCAAGTTTCTTGAGTGTCACTTGCGTTACCAGGAAGTTTCTTCAATCTCTTGTTGAGTTTTCTCAGTGATTCCAAAACATTTTTGATCCTTATGAACTTATCGATGTTTGATAGATCGAAGACAGTAGCTGGTTCATGCTGAATCAATTCCTGAATTTTCTTGTAGAGGTCATCAGTAGGTAGAATATCCGATATTTTTCCCAACACCTTGGCAAAGATCTTGGACAAGTCCTCTTCTATATCATTAGTGGCATCAACCAATTGATCTCTAGATTCCCTCAACTTGCTGCAAGCTTCATTGAGAATCTTTATCCTGAACTTGATGGCTTTGGCAAGCTGGAAATGCTTATCCCCATGTGGAATGATTCCTTCTTCCATTAAGATCTGAGATGGAACTTTTTTCAGTGCATTGAGGTCATCCAAAGTTAATTCAAGGTTCCTGACTTCCTGTGAAAATTCATCATCCATCTTGTCACCATATTTCTTTATATCCTCTAGGGATTTGTAAACTTCCACCATGTCACATATGACCTCTCTTCCTTGTAAGAGTAGCCTCTTTATCCATTCTTAAACAGTTCTCCCCTTCTCATTGATCTTTTCAATCATAGGTATCGATGAGAAATCGAACCTGCTAGGCATAGGGGTAGAAGATGATGGTGTTTACTGCGAAGGATTTGAAAGCTTGAGTAGTACCTCTGTCAATTGTTCCACCTTCTCTTTCAGCTCATCCCTACTTACCTTCTTTTCTTTCAACTTTTGACAAAGCACATTCATGGCATCTTGTGCATCCTATTGTGCTCCTTCAGTTGTCACTTTTCCAGGTCAACCCTTGTAATCTGATAATCAGTCACTATTATATCTTCCTTCATTTTTTCAGCTATGGGAGTGGTAATCTCTACAAACTTATGCCCTAAGGCATCCACTGAAACTCTTGCAACCGTTTTGGGTTTCTTGGCAGATTTGGCAGGACAAGCCTTGAGTGAATTGGAATCGAAGGTTGGTAGGGGAACTACCACCTTCCACTTCCTTGGAGTTTGGTTTATAAACCATTTAGGTACAACAGAAGAAGTTTCTCCTATTAGAGGTGTTATGGTTGTATCTGTGGGTGGAGGAATATTTTCTTGCGGAGTCATGATGACTGCAAGTGTAGTGAGTGTGGGAATGGATTCAGGGAATGAAGGTGCGGAAGGAGAAGGCATTTCTATGGCCATCATAGGTCCAATAGAGAGAGGTGAGAGATCAGAGAAAATGCTAGCCATGGCCGATGAGAGTGGCGTTGAAATATGTGATAAGGAAGATTGGGAGAGAGGAGGTAAAGATTCTAAAGACAAATCTTGAGAAGTAAGAGCAAGGCTTACCTCTGATGAGAAATCAACAAAAGGGGAAATAAGAGGTTGACTAACCTCGATTTCTGAAGGAATTTCTCCTTGTTCCAAGATCTCAACTTTTTGTGTTGGAGTAACAGATGATTCGGCCCCTTGCTTTTCTCCTTTCTTGACAAACTTAAACTGTATTTTCCTCTTAGTAGGGATTTTATCCTTTTCCTTTTCTCCCTTAGAGGGTCGCACTTCTAGATTAGCTATTTTTGAAAAGATCTTTTCTCTATAACTCATTCCCCATGAAATCAGCCATGCCTTAGTGCAGACAAGAGTCTGAGCAGCTCTCTCAGCAATAGAAGCCTTTTTAGTAACAAACCAATCAATGGCTAGGAATCCAAGTTGGTCTCCATCTAACTGCTCGTACCTTGGTTCTAAGACACTTTCATTATCAGTGGTACCTTAAGGGAAATCAGATAGATCTAACATCTGAACTTCTTCAAGTTTCAACCTATTGTTTTCTTTTCTTTGAATGGTAACTTCATCATGAAGATCAACCCAAATATCCTCAACAGTTGGTACATGCAGGTACAAAGTTCCATAGGACTTAAGGACTCCTCAGTTGTTGAATCCTTCTCTCATATTCATGTGCTTCTTCGATGTATCCTGAAGTTTGTGCATTACATTCTTGGCCTTCACCATGGTGGAACACGTATACCTTCTAATGGAAATTGGGAATGAGACTAAAAATTTGTGTCTGCTATGTTGGAATTTGTGAAAATGCAACAATTGTCTAACCAACTCCATGAGGATCTGTTTGTCACTTGGGAACTTGGGTAAATGGAAAGGATTATCGTGGAACCTTACCACCCGAAGATAGGTGAAATTATTGAATTACAAGAAGATGCAATTCCATTTAGACACTTCTATCCAGGATTCATCAAAAACTCTTCTCTTCCTTAGACCAGGATCCAATCTACAAATATTTTCATAGAAAAAGACATCATTCACTCTTCTAAATTTGTCTTCAGACCCTTTTATTGTCAGCTATGGGAAGTACCGATATACATGTTCTGTTTCTTGGTTCCTCTTTGCATGCACCCCATGATAGTTTCTCATGCCTACTACCACATAAGTGACATATGACATCATGTAGAACTTGCCGGTAGACAAGACCATTTTCATTTGAGAGTCTATCTCATTACTTATCAGGCTACCCCAGTCAATCCCTTGGTCATTTTTCTTTATGATGACCATGAATTAGTAGATCCACCCTTGGAATTATTTTGAATTCTAGAGTCCAAACAACTGGCTCAGCAAGGTGATGATATCACTAAATTCAAGAATAAAGTCACTTCTAGGGACCAATTTAGGAAACCTAGAAACAACTGGCTTAGCCTTGATCAAGAAATTTTTATTTACGTGCTTGATGCAGTCATCTTGATCCTTATCCTAGGCTTTTTATGCTGACTTAAAGTATAAATCAACATATTCCACAAAGTTGGGAAACTTTAGGAGTTGATCAAAATAATCTCCATCTAGTTTTAGTATAGACTCCCCTGCTTGATTTTTTACTAAGCGGGAGGATGAGTCATAGTGAGAAGCGCAAGGCAAGATGAATTTAGGGCATTGAGGTAATACTGGAAATCCTACTACAAGAAGAAGACTACTACTAGATATTGACTTTATCCATGGATTCTGAGAAGAATCTGCAATTATTTACTAGAAGTCTTCCATATCTATATTGTCAAGCTCTGTGTCTCGGATGTCATAGTTGTAACTTATACAATAAGAGGACTCCATATTTTGATATTTATACTTCATCTTTCCCAACTTATCTGACTTGTCCTAAGATGGCTCAGGGTCTAACATGAGGAGTCTTGAGAATGCCTTGATGACTTCTGGAAGAGTAGTTGGGTGTGGGATCTTGTTGGACAAGTTTATAGACCTGACACACCTTTTGGGTTTTGAAACTTGTAAAGCACCTTCGAAAACCCAACAAAATGAAATGTGAGTGTCGAAAATAAGGCCGTGTCAAACACCTTGAGAAACCCAAAACACATGGCAGAACTTGATAGGTGTCGAACACTCTGTGAAACCCGAAACACTGGTAGGGTGTGTGTCAGAAGTTAGGGCATGCGGTGCATCTGCAAAAACCCGATACAAGGTGGAAGTGAGATGATGTCAAGCAGGTACAAATATCTGACACACTTTGGAACTCAGAGGATCTTGAACACCGGTCAAGATCCGATACAAGGCGAAGAAAGCAAGGTGTTGAGCAGATACAAATATCTGACACACTCTGGAAACTCAATGATGTTGAGCTCTCTGCAAAACCCAACAAAAGAGGATATCATGTCTCTATCCTATCAGAACATGAAGAATTTCCTACTTCGTACATTTGTGGGTTTTTAGATTCTTTTTGAAAACCACAACTTATGTAAAAATAAGTAGATGACCAAGGAGTGAAACTCAAGCAAAAATATAAATGGAAAAAGACAAGAACCAAGGGAAAAGACCCAAAACCATAAGCTAGAAATGGCAGAAGTTAAAGAAATGAAATCCCAAAAAACATACCTCAAAAATAACCCCAAGAAGCTTTTAAAATGAAAGAGGAGAAGAATACCTTCACCAAGATCAAAAAATGATCGAGAATGGATGGTGAAATCGATCGAGAATCTCAATTGTGTCTTGAGGTGGTAGAAGCATGAACAAAAATCCAACGCATCAAAATTGTTAAAAGTAACAAATGATGTGGAAAATCCTGTATTTATAAAACCCTAACATTTATTACACATACCTCGACATGTGTGCCAACTATGAGACAACTAGGCATTAATGACATGTAATCATGCTTGGAGCTCTTGAAAACCTGACACAAAGGATTTGGTTTAATTCGGGATTCAGGTTTTGGGGAACATGAAGCGTGAAGCATGAGATGTCGCGATGCCTCTATGTCCCGAAACTCTGACATGACATGAAACATGCATTGCATAACACATGTTTCGATGCTTGGGGGTTCCGAAAACATGACACATTGTCAAGACCATCGAGTTTCAGGTTTCGAGGAACATGGGACATGTACAATGCAAGAAACATGCATTCATGCCATGGAAACCTGAAAACCCAAAAATATCCTTCAAAGGGGAATTATGAAGAGATTTGCAAAAAAAATTCTATGGTGATCTCATTTATAGCTGGAATCACTAAATGAGATAACATGCATTTGAGCTCTTTTTGTACCGATGCACTATACTTGTTCTATGCAACTCTCCCCCATGCTGCAATTCTCCCCCTTTGACATCAATGGAAAAGGGATAGCTAAACAAATTACCTGAACCTGTACTCAGAGATGAAGATAATACAATGTGTAGCTCTTGTTGACAATTTTTACACTTGTGCAAAAATGGGCAACTCAAAACTTCATTACGATGGATAGCATTGGTAAATTATACCTAAGCTTTGGGAGATTATATTAGATTATGTTGTAACTGATTATTTGTTTAAAAGATTACATGAAATTTGCAACTATGTGTATTGTTACAAAACGTAACAGATCACATGGTCTACAATTTCATGACCATCCTCAGCCAAAGAACATAAGCCCCAAAGGAATGTTATGTTGTCTTGATGAGAACATCCAATTGCAAAGTATGTGAAGTGTAAAGTTTTGGAACAACAAACATAAGTACAGATCACACAAAAACTAGAGTTCATTACTTAATGTTACAAGTTCCATTCAATGTTCTTTCCTTCATGATTAAGACATTCAATTATGTTACTGATTTGTTTAGTTCATTATACAATCCATATAGAAAGTAGAAATGCAGAAAGAGATATACAACTCATTTATAGAATTCAATGCTTTATTCACAAGGAGAGTCAAATGTTTCCCACACAAGCCGTGGGATGTAACTGAAAAGTAAATTACAGCTACTTAAAAGATAAATAAACATGCATGAAAGAGAAAGTAAAGGAGTTTGAGGGTGAACCCATCATTTCCTTGTATATTCTTTGTTGTGTAGAGCATCTCCTTGCCATCTCCTTCATCCTCAAGTCATGGTACCTGAAAAGCAAAAACAAGTCAACCATCAGTTACGAGCTCAGGTATCAAACCATATTTCTACACTATCCTACTTCATGTATATGAATCTTCCACTAAGTAGGAGATGTTTTATACTTGAAGGAAAAACTGCATGCATGCTTTAATCACTTAGAAAGAAGAAAGTAAAAGAAAGAAGAAATCATGGACGTAGAGAGGCCAAAAAGCCTAAATATTTCCTAATTGTTTCCCTAAGTGTGCAGGTACAGGCTGCAGCCAAAGAGAAATAAATAAGTCATAAGTACATGATAAGAAGAAGGAAAAGTGCAACTCGAAGTTCAGCAAACTTTCTACAAATGGAAGAGGTTAGAGCTCAGAAGAGAGAATAGAAGATAGAAATACATTTTCAGTTTGCAAAGAAGAGGGATAATTAGATTTCAACAAGCTGAAGCTAAAAGCAAAAAGGATTACACCTGAAACAGGATGAGAGAGAAGATTTTGGGAAAATTTTGACAGGGCTTCACCACGTAAAATGGACATTTATAAATTTTCATCATACTATTTCAATTACTACATGCTTTAAAAGAACTATGTAAATCAAATAAGTGATACAGAAATCAGAAAAGCATTACATGATCAAGAGAAACAACTATCATGTTTTCAGTTTTTCAATTGCTATATCAGTTGAGCATGAAAAGTGTTACTTTTTGTATCTTGGATTAGAATACATAACTACTATTTTTGGAAATGCATTAAAGAAAAGATTCTAAATTTTTTTTCCAGGGCTTCACCTTATAAAATCAACATTTCATATTTTTCAGCATACATATCAGAGATGTAATGAAAGGAAATACAATATATAATGCAAAAAAGAATTCTTTATAACTTAAACAGCTGAAGGGAATTGAAATTCCAAGATAATATTACAAATTTCAACTTTTCGAAGTTGCAGTTTTCAAAATAAAGTAGATATGAGAGCACAAAATTACTACAATGACAATGAAATTCATTCAATCAAAGTAGGTAGTACTCATCTATGACATGAGTAGAAGCTATTACAGGTGAACATAAAGAGCCATCTCATGATTTTGTTAAAAGTGACAAGTAATTCAAGTAACATCTACGGTTATAAAAGGTTTCAGAAAGAGATAATAACCCAAATTTAAGGTATAACTATATTTTTAGAACAGGTCTATATCTATCTAGAAGAGAAATTTTCCAGAAATAATGAAATGGAAGATGATTCAGTTTTCTTAAAGAGTATTACAAATAGAATGTAGAGCTAAGTACATAAGTTCTTTTCTATTTTCAAAATTATTAGTGGATTATAACTATTATTTCGAAGTGGAAATTTCCAAATAACAAGAAACTAGTTGCATTCAAGCACTCATCTCAGTAGGAATTTTAGTTTTCAAGTGATCTCAGATCCAAAGAGTCACAACAACTATGCAATTAAAGGAATTTTATAGATACAAAGTTAGATACAAGGCTCAAAACATCTACAAAGTGTGTCAAAGTGTAGCAGAGAAGCATCAAATTGCAGAAAGTAAAGTGTCTGAGCATCCTAAAACCTTCAGGTATTAGAACGAACAAGAAAATTAGGAATCAAACTTTTCATAAGCTATTATGAAATATGTAGGATTTGAGCTCAAGGATTCTTGATAGAATATAAGTAAAAGCACTCAGTAAAATCCACTAAATGTGGAGATTCAGGGATCGAATTTCAATGCCGAATACAGTCTTAACTTACATTGAAACATAATACAACAAATGTCTACACTCCTACCTTTTTATGGCCATCATAAAATAGTTCAAGGTTTGAATGTTCAGGACAAGCCTTCATTTCTTCAAAACACGAAGTGTATTTTGGCTCTAAAATATGCACAGGAAGCAAGAAATAGATCGAATAAAATGACCAAAAGCTCAGATCACAATAATAGAATACATGAAGAGTTTAAGCCCAGATGGAAATAATAAAGACTCAGATCTATTTTCATTTCAAGAAAAGAAAATTAAATATGTGAATACCCCCATCAAAATCAGAGCAGAATGGAACAGGGTGCGAAATGATTCAAAATCAGACAAGAAACATAGATCCTAGTTTTCATCCTAGGCCCATTAATGGGTAGCAAAGGAAAAATCAGAATAAGGAACAAGTACTTATTATTCAAATTAAATCTGAGAAACCCTTAAATGGTCATCAAGTTTAACAAAGGAAGCAACCCAACACAATTTTCAACTCGAGATCCACAAAGGAGCCAAGAAGACACGAAGTATGCAAAGGAAATGGTGAATTATTACCGCTTTGAAGTCAAAGTAATAAGAAAAAAATGATTACCATGCTCAGAGGTCAAAGAATTACCATCTTCACATCAAAACAGTGATGCTAATAGGGCATAGGCCAGTCAACAAAGCCGAAAGGATAAAGAAATGAAAATATCTGAGCACAACATTACACTTCCTCAAAGTAAAAATTTTCTAGCTAGACTAATTATCAAGGAGGTTATAGAATTCAAAGAGATCAGAGAGTAACAGAAGTGTTGAGCTCGAAGTTCAAAATGATAGTGGCAACATTAAAAGAAAACACACTCAAATATCACTTAGAAAGTGGCATAGCCATGACTAACAAAAGAACCACAGGAATATATAGATTCTCAAATACCCAAAAAGTAAAGGAAGCAGAAGAGCCGAGCTCACAAAGCTCAATGATGGCGGCCACAAGGTCTCGCAGAAATCTTGATAGAAGTGAAGAAGACAAAAAATATTTTACATAAAATCTGAGCTCAAAATCTCATTCAGAACCATTACATGACCAACATTACAGAGCTCGAAGTGATTAACCATGGAGTCAAAAACAATTTCCAGGGCTTCGCCTGCAGTCTAAAAAGTGAAATGAAGTGATCAATATGTTCAAGATTTACTTCTACAACCATCTCAGGAGTGGAGTCAACAAACCCTAACTGTGATTAGAGATCATCGACCAAGCTTCATCCAAGTACGAAGATCAAATTACCAATGATCGATCAACAATACCAAAGTAACTAACCCCAGTTAACATCACCGACTACAATCAATGCCGATTGAACGTGACTAACCATAGGTCACAGATTAATGACCACTGTAAAAGGGATAGAGATCAATGAACGTGATTGAAAACAAGTTCCAATACCTAACCGTGGTTAGGTCAACTTTAAAAAAAGAGCCACCGACAATACTCCCAAGGGTTGAGTCACCGTGGAGAAGGGGCCAGCCCATGTGTCAATATGAAAATCATTACATTGACTTCCAAAGTCTGTAACTATAGTGTATACAATCAAATAACCAAAAGGGACCGATAAAAATTATATTGCCGATGATCACCAACATGGTGAAAATTTAAAATATAAACCATGAAATGTATCAAATATATCAAGTGCTGAAAACTATGCATGGTAGTGAACAATGCAAAGGTGGAAGGTCTCATAGTGATGTGCCAAGTCCATAGGGTGGCCAAACCAAGTGAGTTAAGGGTGGTCCCCACAAGGAGGTTGGAGTGGAGTTGCAAATTATCACTCATGTGACCACTCAGGAAAAGATGTAAATATCAAAACATGTGCACATAACAGGTGGTCCCCACAGGAGTAATTATTTTTGCAAATATTGCTAGGTGTTGTAATTATTTTCTCACAAGTAGAGAGTTGTATTGTTTGCATGCTTCACAAGAAGATAGAACAGAGAAGAAGACAAATTTTGCATGCTCAAAGGAGGGAGACTTGCCTAGCAAGCAATTTTATTATTAGCAAATTATTCACCCATTTTTTTCTTAAAATAGAACAGTCAACTTCAGTTTGACTACATTGTAAATAGGGCTATTAATGCCTATTTTTAATTACATGCTCTAGTTTGTATTATTTTATCTGGATAAAATTAGGATGCATGGGTGAGTACAGCCTTAGTCTATTTTTAGGAAGGGTAAGAAAATTTATTTTACTATATATTGTGTGCCTTTACAAAGCACATGGGATTATTCCTGGAGGAGTTTTGGATATATGAGTACTGAAGAAAATGTTTCCAGTTTTTCCCTCTGAGCACGTGAAGTATTTTATACCTTTCCAAGTTATTTTGCAGTCTTGTGAATGTTACATTAATCTTGTGAATGCAAATTCCCTGATCAACCACCTTACCCTGCTACAAATTTTAGTCCTTTCTACTTAATTTTTAATGTGCATGTTAACTTATTAGTATTTTTGTGAGCTTCCCTTAGTGCAATCAAGTGTTTTACCCTCAGATATTCTGTAGAAAAAATATTAGATCATGCATCAAGAATCCTTCCCAAATCAGTTGTGCATATACTCAGTCAAAGCCATCATACAAATTTGGTGTATCACCTTAATTTTAATCATTTTTACAGTCATCCTTTACTCTCAAACTCCCAGAAATCAGTTTAGGATACACCAATAAGGAAATGGCCTTGATACCAGAGACTCACCTCAAAATAGTTATACCCATAGACCTGAGGTGTTTCCATTATATCTATGAAAGAGAGAGATCATTTGTGCAAGCATAGAAAACCTACAACCATCTCTCTATAGGGTGCACTTTCGATAGATAACAACTCCCCCTATGTCCATACTCCCCATGAGATAGTCAATGAGTAAGAGTGATAGGAATCACTCCTAAATTTTGTCTGAGTGACTCAAAAGATTCCTTTGGTAGGGGTTTTGTAAATATATCAGCAATATGATCCTTAGTTCCAACCTATTCCAATTTCACCTGCTGATCGACAACTTTCTCTCTCAAGAAGTGATACTTAATGGGAATGTGCTTTGTCCTAGAATGCATGACTAGATTTTTTGAGATGTTAATAGCATTTGTATTGTCACAAAAAATGGAAATAGGGTGCTCATACTCTACCTTTATGTCCTTCAATGTTTGCTTCATCCAAAGAACCTGTGTACAACATGCCACTACTACAATATACTTTTCTTCTACTTTAGATAATGAAACTGAGGCCTGTTTCTTACTGAACCATGACACTAATCTGTGACCAAGATAAAAAGCTCCCCCACCTGTACTTTTCCTATCATCAACACTTCCTGCCCAATCTGCATCTGTGAATGTTGTAAGAGTAAAATCATCGCTCTTTTGATACCATAAACCATAATCCAACATACCTTTCAAATATTTAAAAATTCTTTTCACTACTGCTACATGAGTTTCCTTGGGTGCAGCCTGAAACTGTGCAACTAATCCAACAGCCTGCATAATATCTAGTCTAGATGTTGTGGTATATAACAAGCTTCCTATCATGGAACTATACAAGATTTGATTAACATTGGGAGACTCATCATTCTTACTCAATTTGCAACTTGTAATCATGGGTGTACTAACTGGATTGCAATCTTCCATTCTAATTTTTTTCAACATCTCCTTTATATACTTGGTTTGTGAAATAAAAATGCCTTGACTAGACTATTGAATTTACAAACCAAGAAAGTAAGACAATTCACCAAGCATAGACATCTCAAACTCCTTCTGCATCTCCTCTGCAAATTATTTGCATAATCTCCTACAACCGCTTCCAAAAATAATGTCATCCACATAAACCACAACTATCACCTAATGTTCTCCTTCCATCTTGATGTGCAATTTTTTATGCACAATTCCTTTTCTAAATCCTTGTTCATGCAAGTACTTGTTTAGTCTAGAGTACCAAGCTCTAGGAGCTTGTTTCAAACCATAAAGAGCCTTGTTTAACTTGCATACAAAATCTATATTTTCTGATAGAATAAAACCTTCTGGTTGCTCTATATAAACTTCTTCCTCTAAGTTTCCATTCAAGAAAGCTGATTTTACATCCATTTGATAAACTTTAAAATTCTTGAAAAAAGCAAATTCTAAAAACATTCTTATCACCTCCATGCGAGAAACATGTGCAAATGTCTCCTCGAAATCAATTCCTTCAACTTGTGAGTATCCTTTGCACACTAATCTGGCCTTGTTTATGACAACTTCTCCTTCTTCATTCATCTTGTTTCTAAAGACCCACTTGGTACCAATAATGTTCTTGTCCTTTGGTCTTGGAACTAACTCCCATGTGTCATTATTTTCTATCTGATTAATTTCCTCTTCCATGGATTCTATCTAAAAATTATCCTTATTGGATTCATCAAAATTACTTGGTTCAACCTTAGACAATAAAGAAAAGTTTGCCTCTTGTGGTGCACTTGCTAGTTTCCTCCTTGTTTGCACTCCAATATCTTTGTTTCCAATGATTTGATTTGCTGGATGACTCTTTTGAACAAATCTGGATGGTGTATTTGTGTCTTCTCATTCAGATTCTTCTTCTTCTTCTTCTTCTTCTTCTTCTTCTTCTTCTTCTTTTTCCTCTTTCTCATATTTTATTTCTTCATCCTCTTTCTGCACCATTGAGTGTCCTGTTTTCTTCTTCAGTTTCTAGTCATCAACTTTCACATTTATACTTTCCACTACTTTCTGAAGTCTCTTGTTATAGCACACGTAGGCCTTACTTCTTGATGAATAACCAAGGAATATGCCCTCATTTTCTCTAGAATCAAATTTTCCAAGCTCATCTTCATCATCTCTCTTAATGTAGCACTTACTTCCAAACACTTTGAAGTGTTTCACAAAAGTTGGTCTTCCCTTCCATAACTCGTATGGTGTATTTTTTGTATTTACTCGAATCTATGATCTATTGAGAATATACACTGCTATGTACACTGCCTCTCTCCAAAAAGCATCTAGTAACTTAGACTCATTTAGCATTGTCCTTTTCATTTCCTACACTATTCTATTTTTCTGTTCAACTATTCCATTCTGTTGTGGTGTTCTTGTTGTAGAAAATTGTCTTCTAATTCTATTCTCTTCACAAAACTCATCAAATTCGTTAGACATAAATTCACCTCCTCTATCTGATCGCAAGCAATTGATCTTAGAGTTTTTCTCATTCTCAATCAAAGCTTTAAAATTTTTGAATTGATCAAAAGCTTCAAATTTTTCTTTTAGAAATGTAATGCATGTCATTCTAGTAAAGTCATCAATTAATAACATAAAATAAGAATCACCTTGTAAGCTTTGTGTTCTTGTTGGCCCATAGAGATCAGTATGAATTAGCTTCAATGGCTTTGTTGTAGAGTAATCCTTTATCTTGAATCTGACCGTTTTCTGCTTCCCATGTTGACACTGTTTGCAGATAATACTTTGTGGTTTTGTGATCTTGGGTAAATCTCTCACTACTTTTTTTGAGCTTATTTTCACCATGTTGTCAAAATTAATGTGACCCAATCTCTTGTGCCATAACCAAATTTCATCAATCTGACTCATGCAACATTTTTCTCCCTTAACATCACTCAACATGTACAGGTTGTTCCTTGTTCTATTTGCATCTACAACCCATTTACCTGTATCCTTCTTTCTAATTTCACAACCCTCAACATAAAACATGAGTGTATAACCTTGATCACACATTTGACTGACACTCAAAAAATTATGTTTCAGTCCTTCAACAATTAATTTTTTTAAACTTTAGCTTGATCATTTAATTTTGTGTTACATCTTCCTGTGATCTTGGCTGTTGTGTTATCTCCAAACTTTATTGTACCTCTATTGGCATTTTTCAGCTTCAGGAACTTGCTTCTATCACCCATCATATGGCTGGAACATCCACTATCAATGTACCAAGGTTGTTCTTCATCTTGTGTATGAAGCACCATTTTTACCAACATACCTTCTTCCTTTTCTCCCTCCTTTCTCTGTTGCCACACTTTCTTATTGTTGGATTTCCGTATAATTTGTTTTCCCTCTTTCTCTTGTTTTGGCTTTTCTGTAATCTTACTCCTACAAAATATTGCTATGTTGCCAACTTGGTTGCATTCATAACATATAATCTCATGCTCATTCAAATTTGACAACGCAGAAAAAGAGTTGTAGTTTCTAGCATGAAAGTTATGATTCCAACTCTGAACCTTCGATCTATAGTTCATCATCTTATGACCATAATTTTGATAAGAAAAAAAATAACCATGAAAAGAATACATGGTCATATAGGGCTGACTTTGATAAGATGAGTTTTTGAAACTTCTTATTGGCACCTTCTTCCATTTTTTGTCTTCTTTTTTATTCTTCTGTGGAGGATGATCTTCTTGTTTCTTGTTGCTTTCTCCTTTACTACAGATTCTTAGGGTATCTGCGTAGTTGAATTTCTTCTCTGGTTCTTTGGTCTCTTTCTTTTCTACTTTATTGAATCCAATACCACCTTTGGATGATTTTGGTTTTTGTTTATCCAGAATGTTGCTCAACACCTTAGAACTCTTTTCAAACTTGAGTCTTTTGTTTAACTTTTCACTTTCCATTATAAGTGTGAAAATATCTTACTCTAATCTCTTGCATTCTTCTTATTTTGATTTCAACTATTTTCTAATCACCTCATCTATTCTATTTGGCTCTTTAACTTGAATATTTAGATCAACAATATTATCTTCACGTTATTTATCAACGTTTGGAATTTTATTTGCTTCTTCATACTCTTGAAGTTGCAGTTTTTGCTTCAGGGTCTTCTTTTTTAGTCTCTTGATTTCACCAAAGGCATAGATGAGTTCTTCTTCCAAGTTTACCTCACCTTCTTTGTCAACTATATCTCCAACTTCCACTTTTCCATCTTCAAGGGCCATAAACAAAAGTTCTTCAATGTCACCTTCTAGACAATATTCCTTTGAGCTATCATATTTTCTAGTCCATAGACTCTTCTTTCTTTGGTTCAAGATATTCTTCTTTTCAAAATTCCTTTGTTTGAAATTATTTTTGTAGAAAGGATTCCCTTTCTTTTCTTTGATAGGATCTTCATCACCACTTTCATTTTTTGCATGCAGACACTTAGCTACAAACTGTCCAATCTCACCACAGTTAAAACATTTAAAAGGAAGTTTACCTTTGTACTTTCTAGATCCTCTTTTCAGATTTTTCACAAATAGATATTCTTTTTCCTCATCAGATTCATCATCCGATTCAACCTTCTTCTCTTTTCCTTTTGAAGCTTTGAAAGTAGATTCTCTTTTTCTTTGCTTGTCTGGTTCTGTTCTCATCTCATGAGCTGTGAGTATTCCATATAACTCATCAATTTTCACTTTATCTAGATCCTTAAGTTCTTCAATAGCTGAAACTTTAGCATCAAATCTAGAAGTAGAGATCTTGATACCTTTTATACTATTACTGGGTCTTCCATCTCTTCACCTAAGGCTTTTATCATGTTTACGGTCTCATCCACATGGAATAAATATGCTACAATGTTCTCTTCCTCCTTCATCTTTAGACTCTCAAAATTTATTCTATGTGTATGAAGCTTTTCCGTCTTTACTTTCAAATATCCTTCATATAAACTGTTGAGATTATCCCACATCTCCTTGGCAGTTTTGCAAAGCATAATCTTTACAAAATCTGAATCTGCTACACCACACAAAATAGCATTCATAGCTTTAGCATTATTTTCACATTATCTCTTCCCAGCCTGATCTGTAGGTGGATTTGTTGGTACCGTAGAGCCATTCTCAACTGATTGCTAAATATCATGTCCAAGAGAATTCAAGTAGGTCTGCATCCTTATGCTCCAAAAGGCATAGTTTGATCCATCAAATAGCAGAGCTTTGTTTGTGCAGAATCCTTCTTGAGTTGCCATCGTGCTTTCTGATCTACCTTCTAGCTGTAAAGCTACACAGAAGGAACCTACTCTGATACCAATTATTAGAAGCACGGGAATACTGAGAGGGGGAGTGAATCAGTATTCCACAATTTAAAATTTTCTTCAACTTAATAATTTTTTTACACTTAATAAGATATTCAAATATGAAAATAAACAAGAGCACACACAAAAATAAAATGCACATAACACCAAATATACCGTGGTTCACCTAGTGTGGACTACATCCACCAAAAGGAGACTGCTTGGATCTACTATCCAAATCCAACTGAATTAAAATAGTGTTTACAAAGTATGAGCACCAACTCATAGAAGACACCAATCTCCAAGCCGAACACCAATTCAACCCTTAGATGCAAACACCATTGACTTTGCAATCTATGATTCGAAGCACCAACTTCTGGAGACACCAATCCCCAATCCGAAGCACCCACTTTAGAAAATATGCAATACAAATCAATAATATTTCTCCTTATTTATTTTATCTCTCACATACTCATACTCACTTAAGATATTTACAATAATAACTTCACATACATATCACTCTAAAAAAATGCTCTTTCTTTTTCACCTTTTAAAATGTGCACACAACAATTGTTTATATAGGAAGAAGGAGAGGAAAAACCACTTGTGGTTTCCCTAAAACCATGTGCCCATACCATGTGAAAATTTACTTTAAAAAATGTGCCATATTTGGAATGAGGAAGCCACATTACTTGGCGATTAAAAAATAATGAATATTTTCTCTAAATAGCAATATTCTTTTTCATGGTCAAGTGTAACTCATATTTTTCAAAAAATACGCATGACCAACTTCCCTTACACGTCCTTAATGTTCCATAAATGAAAAAATCCGCCCCATAAGGATATATTCTCTTGTTGACTTCAATTTTGTAACTCCTTTATGATTTTAGAATCAATTTGTAACTCCTCCATGTCATAACTCATCACTAATGCAAATGTAACCCCTATTTTTAATTCAAACATTTATCATGCATTAAGTAACCTTCATTTTAAATGTATCTCATTAAAAAATGATCCATTACACATCCCACCATGTGTCATAGGATTCCTTTTTGATGTTGAATATTAAAATATTCAAATTTTGACATCACACTAATTTTGACATGGATAAATATTTTACGAACACTAATGTTGTAAAATTGAATATTAAGATAATATTCAAACCTCAATATTTATATCAACACTAATTTTGTACCTTTGACATCAATGAAAAAATACTTAACACTACTGAAACCTTATTCCATCATTATGCAGAGCTCTTTTATTTTAAAGTTTGTACTTTTGAGTTTTTCATAAAAGTTTCTGGTAACTTTTATGTTCTTGATTCAAACTCCAAACTATTTTGTTATTTATTTGAGTTATGTTTCATCCTAATACTTGAATACTTTGATGCTTTTAAAGAAATTCGAAGTCTCACCTTGCTCGAACTCTTATGCTCTGACACCTTGCTTGAGGTTATGTTTGCATTTTTTATTTTGCTTCAAAAACCTCATTACTATGTACTTAAAACCCTTCTTGGTTGTTCTCCATTGGTATTGTATCATTTCTATATCTTTTAGCGTACCATACATTTTCTCTTTTTAGTTCACCTTTTGGATTGATCTCTTGTAACCTGTAGTTGCATCTACACTCTTTGAATGTGAAGTTGATGATTACTTGAGGGTTTGCTCTGCTTCAATTTTACCAGTGAATTTTTTTTCCTTACCCTAATCTGTACTTTTCAATTTAAAGTTCAAGATAGTAAAAACCCAGATTTGGGTATCTTTCCCTTGCCATGGGTACTGGAAATATTTTACTTCATTTGATTATACAATCTATTCTTGATCTTAAGGGGTCTTTGTACCTTGCATGTGGCTTTTTTTGGAAATTATAAGTAGTTATTCATCCATGTAATACTATTCTCAGGCATAAGCCTTGATTGAGATGGTTTGTTGAAATATTGTAATCTTGTTTATTTTATTTAGATGCTTTATTTCTTTGATAGTAGTATTTATGACATGCTGGAAAATTTGAAATGTTGATTTTCCATGGTGAAGCCTTGGCAATTTTTTTTTAGAATTATCTCTTCCTTCCTTTTTCAGCTATAGAAGTTGTGTTCTCTAATTCAGAATATAGAATGTAACACTTTTATATTCAATTTGATTTGTTTATAGAAACTGAAACATAATAACTGCTATCTTGATCATGGAATGCTTTTCTACTTTTTTGTATCACTTACTTGATTTACATAAATATTTTAAATCATGTATTAGTTAAAAACAACATGATGGAAAGATATAAATGTCCATTTTACATGGCGAAGCCCAGTCAAAATTTTCCTAGAATCCTCTTTTTCATTCTATTTCAGATGTAATCCTTTCTTTCCAATTAACTCCAGCTTCTTGAAATCTGATTCTTCTTCTTTAGTTGCAATCTGAAACACATACTTCTATTTGTCAGTCTCTATTTTGCATTGTAACTTCTTCTATTTGTTTGACAGTTACTGAAACTTGAGTTGTATTCTTCCTTCATTCTAGCATGTAATTAATGACTTAAATGCTTTATACCATAGGATATAAGTCATTGAAATCTGTAATCTTTTTTGAAATACTTTATTTATTTATTCTTGTCTACAACCTGTACCTGCACACTTAAGAAAACAGTTAGAAAATATTTAGGCTTTTTGGCCTCTCTTATGTCCATGTTTTTTTCTTTTCTTCTCCCTCCTTCTTTCTGAGTGAGTAAATCATGTATGTAGTATGATCTCCAAGTAATTTATATCTCCTACTGTAAGATATTCATATGCATGAATTAGGACAATGTAGGAATATGGATTAACCCTGAGCTCTTAACTAATGATTTTTTTCTTATGTTCTTTTCAGGTATAGTGCTTCCAATGGTGAGGATTAAGTGAAAGATGGAGATGCATCAACCAAAGGAGAAGACCCAAGGCAATAACAGGTTCACTCATACTCATTTATTTTCTCTTTCATCCATGTGTACCTCTTATTTCAGTAGCAATGCTTTACTTTTCAGTTACATCCCATGGCTTGTGTGGGCACATTTGAAATTCCTTATGTATAAAACATTGAATTCTTAAAATGAGTTGTGTATTTCTTTCTGCATTTAAGATTTTTGTATGAATTATATGATGAAATAAATATCTCAGTAATATAATTGAATATCTTAATCATGAAGGAAAGAACATCAAAGAAAACCTATAACATCCAGTAATGAACTTTGATTTCTACAATTTGTATTTATGTCTTCTGTTCCAAACCTTAGCATTTCATCTATTTTGCAATTGGATGTCTTCATCAAGACAACATAACTATCCTTCGTGGCCTTTTGTCTTTTGTTAAAGATAGCATGAAATTGCAGGCTATGTGATCTGTTACATTTTGTAACAACAAACATACCTACAAATTTCATGTAATTGTTAATTAATTTAGCAATAACAATATATCTAAAAGAAAATCCCCTAGCTTAGGTATACTTCATCAATGCTATCCATCATAATGATGTTTTCGAGTTGCCCATTTTTGTACAAGTGCAAAAATTGTCAACAAGAGGGTTTAGTAGAACCAGTGGCGCGCACATACAAAGTAGAGTAAAGGATTTGGGAATTAGCCATATTTGGTATATCGGGAAGAACACAAGGAAAGAGCGACCCGAATGCGTATGCAGAGTGGATAAGGTGCGAGCCCAGGAACTCGGTGCCCATGAAAGGAATATACCTTACGATAGAAGATTCTTGAAGGTCATCATGGTGAAAAATGGAGAGCTCATGTCTAAAGGAGCATGCTTCCATAGAGGACCATTTGGACACTTGGCACCTGATCTGCACCTTCAGAAAGGCATGGTGGTGCTTTCTAAGGCTATAAATACAAGCACCCGACATAGAAAAAGATATAGAATGGGAAAGAGGAGAAGCTATGCAGAAATACTGTGAGAGTTCTATGAGTTGGGTTTAGAGTATCTATAGAAGTATGATGCATCAAATGGATGGGTTTGAACATTTTTATTTGTATTAGGAAGGGCTTAAACTAGTTTTGATGCACGACTTTGGTCTTCACTATTATATGGTTCTGTGATAGCTTCAACGAATATAATGTGTTTACCAAACATATTTAATATGGATATATGTGGTTCTAGTTTTACTTATATCTGTATGGATCGGTTTTATATATATTTAATATGAGTGGGTGCAAAGCCATGTGCATTTCCTTTCTATTATGTTTTAGATCTATGTTCTTGTTGACAATTTTTGCACTTGTGCAAAAATGGGCAATTCAAAACTTCGTCGTTATAATGAAAGTCATGGGTGAATTATACCTAAAATAAGGGAGTTAGATATCATTTGTTACTGCTACATTAGTTATAAGATTAAATGAAATATGTAGTTATGTGTGTTGTCACAAAACATGACAGATCACATAGTCTGTAATTTCATGTCATCTTCAACAACAGAACACAAATCCCCAAAGAACAATTGTGTTGTCTTGATGAAGATGAAAAATTACAGAGTAGGTGAAGTGCTGAGTTTTGAAGCAACAAACAGAAATACAGATATTAGAAAACTAGGGTTCATTACTAAATGTTACAAGTTCTCATCAATGTTTCTTTCCTTCATGATTAAGACATTCAATTATGTTACTGAGTTGTTTATCATTATATAATCCATACAGAGAAGCTAGAATGCAGAAGGGAATACACAACTCAATTTCAGAATTCAATGTTTTATTCACAAGGAAGGTCAAATGTTTCCCACACAAACCGTGGGATGTGACTGAAAATTAAAGTACATCTACTAAAGTAAGAGGTACACATGCAAAATAGAAAGCAAAGGAGTATGAGTGAACCCATCATTGCCTTATATATTCTTAATTGTGTAAAGCATCTCCTTCCCAGCTTGTTTCATCTTTGTCTCCATAATTCAAAGCATGCTACCTGAAAAGTAAAAGGAAAGAAACATCAATAAAGAGATCAAGGTTAATCCATATTCCTAAACTGTCCTAATTCGTGCATATGAATCTCTAAGCTATAGGATATTTAGAATGCTTGAAGATCAAATTGCATAGCTCACTCAGAAAGAAACAAAAGAAAAGAGAATAAGTAACATGGACATAAGAGAGGCCAAGAGCCTAATTATTTTCGAACTCTTTTCTTAAGTGTGTAGGTACATGTTGTAGATAAGAAGAAAAGGACCATGTGCATACTAGAAAGAAGGGTTAATGTAACTAAAAACTCAGATATCTTTTGTAAAAGGAAAAGGTTACAGTACCGAAAAAAGACGATGCTTGCAGACAAGATACATTTTCTAGATTTCAGTCAAAGAAAGGGAATTCTGGGAAGATTTTGACAGGACTTCACCATGTAAAATGGATGTTTACAACTTTTCGAATATGCATATCAAGCTACAATAAAGCTCAAAACAATCCTACACAAAGGAAATAAATGCAACTTTTAAGAAGGAGAAACCTCTCAGGATAAATGGGACAAGTTACAAAACTCTTGACAAAATCGTCTGAATATATTGTATGCCTGAGAATGATATTAAAACAAGAAAAAATTTCTTGCAATCCCTAGAAAAATATTGCAAGGTACGACACATCTTAATTAAAAATTAGAAGTACATATCTGTTGTAGTTGGTATTTTTTAGTTCAATAATCAATCACAATAATCATCAACTTCAGGGTCAAAGAGTGTAAGTGAAACTATAGGATATAAATAATCATTTTAAAGGTGAATTGGAGAAAGAGATGTATAAGCAACCCATTTCAGTTAGTGGTGTTTCAACACAATTTAACCTTATAAAGCTTAAACTGATCAATACATAGTTAAGAAAGAAGAGTGTCTTCCAGTTTTACGACATCTCACATGAGGTCAAAGTAGAGAGGATCCGAGTGCAAGACAAGGTAGATTATTCAAAACTTAGAGATAAAATAGTGCTTGAGCTGTCAACCCCACATGTGAAAGCTTAGCACTTTGAACCCGATTATCAAGATATAATATTGAAATCCCCAATCATGATTGAATGAGGCATATAATCTTGGAATCATCAGAGTTAAAGTACCCATACTAATATGTTTCATTCTCATTCCAATGACTCAAAGTAAAGTCAAAAATAGTCAAATTTGGATGAAGGAAAAACATTCTATGGTGACAGAGTAATAATACTGGGATGTCAAATGACAAACGCTTCTACATGATACAACAAACTCAGTCCATGGAGTTAGAAAGTGTAAATGGAAGATACAATCTTTTAGAGAAATGTTCCAAAGTCATTCGAAACCCTTTTAAAAGAGGTGTTTCAACACAGATCACGAAATTTATACAGCAACTCTCATGGCCAGGAAACATGACCCATTCATAATTCACAAGGCCTCTACAACTGAGAATGAGATACTCAGTGAGAATTAAACAATTACACATGTTCTAAAAGTCATAATGAAGACTCACCCTTCGAGTATTTCTAGGTCAACCTTTTAGAGGGATTGAACTAAGGTAGTCAATCAAACTGCATGAAATTGACTAATGAGCGCTCTAATGATGGCTAAGGAAAATGTACACGATTTGAATAAACCCAGACGACTCATTTGCTACAGAAAGATTGTAGAGAACTTTCAAGCTCAAAAGGGAATGACCCGATCACAAGTATCCTGAGACCATTTTGAAGAAGCAGCTGAGCTGGAAAAACAATAATGGTAGCCATCAAGAGGAAGTAATAGAGCTAAAGAAAACTTCAACAATGGTAGAAACTATCAAAAAAAATTCTCAGAAGGTACTAAGGGAAAATACAGATACTAAAGGGCCATTAAAAAAGTAGTTTGAATCGAGTTATAGGAGCTTCACAAAGCAACCAACTAATGGCATCAAAAATTTTTGCCATGGCTTTGCCCACAAAAACTGTAAAGTCCAAATGAAATCATGCTTAGGGTCATGACCAAATTGATATTGACAATGCAAACTCGAGAGATGATTTAGTAGAATTCAACCACAGTTAATAGATCAACGATTGAAAATTGACAAGGTCAAAGATCAAAGGATGAGGATTGATCTCCACTTTCAATGTAAACCATGGTTCGAGTCTTAAAAAAATGTATTTAATACAAGTTAGAAACCCTAATCATGCTTTTGAGATCAACAATAAAAAATCGACAAGTACAGAGATCAACGCTCACAAATTGATCATCAAGATCAATGCAAAAGTAGTCCAAGTGAAATGTCATTCGATTGACCAACTTATAATTTTCAAAATTTATAAAGTGTAAAAATTTATTTTGCAAGCCCGAAACTCCATAGAGTACACGTGACACCATCATAGTAGAAGCAGGAAAATAAAGGTCGGGAGTTATTTTTGTTTTAAACTTTAAAATTGCAAAAGGTTAAAATATCAAAATAGCCCCGCAACCCTGCAAGGCAAAAGTCAAAACATTCCAAAAGTCAAAGCATTGCCGGAGGAGTGGGTCCTCATTGAGTTTTGAGATTTTTTGCAAAAGGGGTTAAAGTTTCAAATAGACCCTCAGGCCCGAAAGCCCGCAAAAGTTTAAAATAGACCCCCTGGCCTGAAAGTCCACAAAGGTTTCAAATTACAAATAGGCCCAAAAGTCCACCAAAGGAGTTAAAGTATCAAACTTTCACACAGGCCCACAAAGGGAAAATCAGAAGCAAAATACATAATTTCGAGCCGTGATTCTGCTGCAATTAAATTAAGACACGTGTACAACTCAGATTAAGAGAAAATGGCAAGCGGAGTATTTCAAAATGCACAAATTTTATCAGAAAACAATAGGAATTATTATGCAGGGCCATTTTGGATCAAATTTGTCGAGCATGGACATCTTCAAAGTGATAAAATACAGATCTTCATTAATGGTGATCATGGGAAGGATTTTGCAAAGTTTGTTAGCTCTTTTAGAGCTAATTATATTAATTACCAGAGGTCAACGTTGGATGCAGGAAAACTTCTGAATGGTTTAATTACTTTATTTTTCCAGAAAATAAGAGATGATTATGATGTGCCTATGGATAAGTGATCCCTACAGTGCAAGTATTGCAATTATTTTCCCACGAATGCAGAGTTGATTCTGCATGCTTCACAAGAGGACGAAACAGACAAGAAGATAAATTTACATGCTCATATAGGAGACTTTCTCAACAAGCAAGCTTATTATTAGAAAATTATTTACTCTTGCTTTCTTAAAAATAGATTCGTTAACTTCAGTTGACCAATTGTAATCAAGGCTATTAAATGCCTATTTGTAATTGCATGTTCTATTTTTATTCTTTTATTTATTATTAAGTAAAGGATAAAATAAGATGCATGTGCGAGTACCAGCCTTAGGCTATTTTTAAGAAAGGGGGAAAATTTATTTTTGCTATATATTGTGTGCCTTTGCAAAGCATAGGAGAACTTCTAGAGGACTTTTGGATATAGGAGTATTGAAGGAAATTTTTTCCAGTTTTGCCTTCTGAGTGTGAAGAATTTTTGCCTTACCAATTATTTGTAGTCTTGTGTATGTTTTTATTAGTATTGTGAATGTAATTTCCCTAATTAATAATCTTACCCTATTGCAAAATTTAGTAGTTTCTACATGATATTAATGTACATGTTTATCTTAGCAGTATTGTTGTGATAATCTCCCTCAATACCTCTAAGTGTTTTGCCCTTAATATTCTACAGAAGAACTGTTGGTTTGGGCACTAAAAAAAATCCTCCACATGTCAATTGTGCATATACTCAATCAAATCCCTCATACAAATTTGGCGTATCACCTTAGTTTTAATCATTTTATAGTCATATTTTACCCCTAAACCCCATAATCAGTTTAGGATACACCAATAAGGAACTGGACTTGATATCGGAGACTCACCTCAAAATAGGTATACCCACAGACTTGAGGTGTTTCCATTGTATCTATGAAAGAGAGATAGATCAAATTTTTGTAAGCTTAGAAAACCTACAGCCATCTCTCTACAAGGTGGAATTTTGAGAGAACAATTTTTGGCACACCTGGTGGGACCACGAATCATATCTTCATGCAAGTTACAAATTCTACAACAAATCTATAGTACATTTATAGCAGTTACAAAGTCACTTTTAGGAGCTAGCTACAACAATTTATTCTAAATATTTTAAGATCTTTTGGTGACTCCATTAAGCTGATATTAGACTAGTATTGCATCATGTTCCATGCCTAAAGTGACTACAAGATCATCAGTAAGAGGAATTCCTCTTGAGTTTGTTTCTTTACCCTTGAATTCTGCTAGAAGGAGAAGAGTTGGTAATACTTTGCCTTATAATAGACCTAGTTTTGATAACCCTCCTCCTGATATTCCTTCACCACATATCAAATTCTCTATTAACATCCTAGTTTTTCAAATGGCTATTCAACCACCAAGGAATTTTGTGACCTTTACTAGTGGCATTCCATTAGTAATCCCATTCTACCATGACATTCCTAATGCTGCCATGAAAACTTTTCCATCATTCATGAGTGAAAATCAGGTTACACCTATTAAAAATATCAAAGATGTTGCAGCCCTATATGCAGTCCATAATATCACTCATGAGGACATAGCTTTCAGACTTTTAGCTGCATCTTTTAAAGGGTAGGCCTTGCAGTGGTATAGAAACCTAGAAATTGGAAGCATAAGAACTTGGGATAACTTAGGTGAAAAATTGTTGAAACAGTTACAGGATAATTTAGATCATTTGTCTCTCATTGAAAAATTTTATACTATTAAAAGAGCTCCCAATGAGTTTATGTCCAGTTTCAATATCCATTTTTCCAGAACTTGGGAGAGAATTCCAGCAAGTGTCAAGCCTCAAGTTGATCATGCTTTCCTTTATTATCTTAGGGAATTAAACAATGATATCTCAACTATGATTCAGTCAATGGGGGGAGAGACACTCCCAGTAGCCTATGATATCGCTATTCGAGCTGAAAATAATGTTATTCGAGCTGGAAAATTGGCACCAAGGCCTTCAATGCCATTTTCAGAAGATTTAGCACCTATTCCTCAACCTATTACAATCATAGAACCTACTATTGTAGCTCCATCATATGAAGTATTTAAATCTTTGAAAATGATGGGAAATAAATTGACTTCAATTAAGATTAGAATTGCATTACATAGCAGAACCTATCAAGCTCCTTATCAGCAAAATCAATAGAATTAACAAAATAAGCAACCCTATCAACAAAATCAAAATTATAGGCATCCTTACCAGTAAAGGAAATTTGACTCGAAGGCTCCTAGTTCATCTAACGCTTTATTCCAGTTAATATGGCTATAGAAGAGTGGTGTCAACCTTGAAATAAACCTCATTCAGTTGCAACTTGCCCAAATGCTTTTCCAAATCTGAATCTTGTTGCAAAACCTCAATCTAAAACATTATTCATGCCTCAGATGGAGGGTGGGCAGCAAGGAACTTATATCCAGGAAGCACTGAACATAATTTAGTCAGTTTTAATGAGGAGGATTTCATTGCAGTCACTACTAAGGCTCAAGGGAAATTTTTTGAAAGTCAAAAACAAAAAAATAGGCCTATCTTGCCTACTATCACTGATAAGACAACATCTACAGTTCTAAATTCAACCAAAAATCCTGTTGTTCCTCAAAAAATAACAAGTGTTAAACTTGATAAAGACCATCAAAAATAGCTACAACCTGATCTAAGAAGATTGTTTATACCTTAGATATCCAAGGTAGCTAAAGCAGAATTAGTTTTCGCTAAGGCCTACTCTAAGACAATTAAATCCATCTCTAAAATAGTTGCTTCTTTCAAAATTGTTGATGTAATGAAAAGGCATAACGTTAACATCTCAATGTGGGACACTCTAAGTATTCTTGAACAACAAGATTTTCTGTCTCATTAACTAGCTAAGCTGCAAATTTCCTCAAATACAATAGAAAAGGAAGTTCAGAAGACAAACATGGTCCTTGGAATGTTTGAACAAGACCTAATTAAAGAAGTTAAGTGGATGGTTCATAAATTTTTGAATGTTCATGACATCAAGAAACCACCACCATTTTATTTATCACTGATTATTGGAGAACATTTAGTTCATAATTACATAGTGGACAGTGGTGTAAGTAGCACAGTTATGCCAAAAGCAATTGTGGAAAAATTGGGTTTGCAGTATGAGGCTACAAAAAGGAGTGTCTTACAGCTTGATGGAACTGCAACTAATACAGTTGGCATAATAAAAAATTTAGAAGTGGCATTACATGCTTTCCCAAATGTTTTTATTCTGTAAGATGTTGTTGTTGTGGATTTACCTCCATACTTTTCCTTATGCTTATCTAGAGACTTCACGGAAAAATAGGAGGTTATCTCTGTTCAGATTGGTCCTTATTTTTCACTACTCATTATGGTACCAAAGTTACTATCAATTCAGAGTCATTGGCCAGATTTTATATTGAGCCGTCACTCCCCAAATGCAGTGGCTAATTATTCAGCCCTAGATCAGTCTGATTTTGATGAGGTAGCTCATGATTTCAACATTAGATGGTGTTTCTAACATGTTTATGGATGAAAAGACAGTGGAAGAACATGCTCATGATCCTTTTAAGGAAGTTGAAGAACACCTATGTTTGGTGTGTATTATATACATGAAGAAGATATACAACACTTCCCTTGCTGTCCAAAATAGAAGAATTCAACAGAAGGGATTTGGAAGCTTAATTTTGATGGAGCTAAGAACAAAAAGGGACAGGGAGCAGGTCTGATGGTCACTTCTGCAACGAACGAGAGGTATTTCTCAGCTTTGAGTCTCCAATTTTCATGTACTTGCAATGTAGTTGAATACGAAGATTTAATTTACGGCTTGCTTTGGGCCAGAAAGAGAGGTATCAGCATTCTACAGATTTTTGGTGACTCTGAGTTGGTTATCAATCAAGTAAAAAATTTCAATGTTTGTAAGAATCCATTAATAAAGTCTTATAGACATAGAGTTTCAGACTTAATGAAAGATTTATATGCTATTAACATTCAGTCTATTCCTAAATATGAAAACAAACATGCAGAAAAACTTGTAGTAGTTGGGGCTAGTTTTGAAGTGCTAGAACATATTAAAAATATCAAAATCTATCCTCATATAAAGACTAATTGTTAGGCCCTCAATACCTGATAATGATTCAAATTGGCAAGTTTTTGAAGGTGATTATCAAATCTGCAGGTTTATGTACAACAAGAAGATAAGTTTTCTGCAATTAATCAGGATACATTACAACACTTATATGGTGATCAGATTGTTCAGTTGAAGACAAATAAGTTACCTCGAGGTCTGGTCACATTGGAAGACATCTTCGGCACTGACGATTAGTTAAGAAAGGTCAAGACTAAAATGTCAACTCACGCTGATAATTACGAAGAGATCTTAGTTGATGAAGGGAAAAATCTATTTCTTGGAAAGGTATGTTCCTTAACTGAAAAACAGTCATTTATTAATCTTTGCAAGGAGTTTAAGGATGTTTTTGCTTAGAAATACAAATATTTGAAGGGGTTTGATCCTATTTTAGCATCAATATACAATTGAGTTATAGCCAAATTCTAGACCTATTAGGTAGAAATAGAGGCATGTGAATCCCAAAATAGAACCTCTGATGAGGAATGAATTATCTACGTTGATTGAATCAGGTATTATCTTTTCAGTTAAGCATTCAAGTTAGGTATCCAATCTTGTTCATGTTAGGAAGAAGAATGGTGAAATCAGACTACGTGTAGATTTTCAGAGATCTTAATAAGGCTTCATTAAAAGACCATTACCCACTCCCAAACATGGATCATATTCTAAGAACAGTCTCAGGTTCAGATAGACTATCTCTTCTAGATGGTTATAGCGGATATAATCAGATTTTAGTCCAGAGAAGAAGATAGATATAAAACAACCTTTACCACCAAGTGGGGTGCCTATGCTTACAAAAAGATGCCTTTTGGTCTTTCAAATGTTGGTTTAACGTTTCAACTTGTAATAGACATGGATTTTTGCAACTTATTAAATAAATGCATCCTTGTTTATTTAGATGATTTTACTATATGTTCAAAATATTCTAAAGAACATCTAATGCATTTAAGGTAGACTTTTCAGTTGTGCAGGAAATTTGGAATATCTTTGAATCCACTAAAGTCTATCTTTTCAATACATCAAGGCAAGCTACTTGGCCATATTACTTCTAAGAAGGGTTTAGCAATAGATCCTTTCCAGATCAAATTCATATCATAGCTATCATTTCCCCACCATAAGAATGCATTACAAAGTTTTCTTAGAAAAATCAACTTTGTTAGAAGATTTGTTCCATATTTTGTAGCATTGGTTAAACCACTGACAACTATGTTAAAGAAAGAGAAAAATTTCTCTTGGACCAGCGAAGGGAGAGAAGGATTTGAATCAATCAAAAGTAATTATCTCTCAAGCTACTTACTCTTGCAAATCTAAATTTTGGTAAATATTTTACAATGTATGCACTTGCAGGAGCTGAAACAATCTCAGCTATATTAACTCAAGTCAATGATGAAAATATTAAGCAACATATTACTTTATTTGGAAAGAGTTTTGCATGATTACAAAATAAGGTACACATTTCTTGAAAAATAGGTACTTTAAGTAGTCAGAGGACTAAATAATTTCAAGGATATATGCTTTCGAACAATAAAATCCATGTTCTTGTTTCTCATCCAAGTGTGAAAGCATTCTTACTAAATAAGGAGTTGAATGAGAAAAGAGCAAAACTGGATAACAAAGGTCATGGAGTATGATGTTGATATTTGGGTTGCTAAGATGGTTCGAGGGAAAGGTTTATGTGAGACATCTAATTACTGATATGGAAAAACAACAAGTTACTAGAACCAGATGATTCAAAACAACATGCTGAAATTACGTATCAGTAATCAGAAATAATAGTTCAACTAGGAAATCAACAGCCTGAGCTCACTCATGAGATTCAGGAATTAAAATGGATGACTGATTTGGTTAATTATCTAAAACATGGCACATATCCAGAAGGTATGGACAAGATTAAATGAAGGTATTTTAGATTACAAGTTTTACCTTATATCTTCATTGATAATGTGTTGTTTAAAAGAGATATAAATAGAAATCTTGCTGCAGTGTGTTGACTATGATAAAATTCAGAAAATATTGTCAGAATTCCATGAAGGACCTGCACAAGGTCACTTCTCAGCATGTACCACAACCTTAAAAATTATGAAAGTTGGTTACTATTGGCCTAACATATTCAAGGACTATTTTGATTGGATAAGGAAGTGTAAAAAGTGTGCTTTCTTTGTTGGAAAAGAACGTTTAGATTCACTGCCTCTACAACCTATTTCAATTGATCAACCTTTTATGCAATGGGGTCTTTACTTTATTAACATGATAAACCCACCATCATCATAAGGACACAAGTGGATCTTAACTGCTATAGATTACTTCACAAGATGGACTGAAGCAATAGCCTTAAAGGATGCTAATGAAACTTTGATACTATATTTTTAGTAAGGAATAGTCTGCAGATTCAATGTTCCAACAACTATCATATCAGACAATGCTCTAGCATTTCTTGGTGTAAAGATAACAGATTGGTGTAATGCCCCATTTGAGATTACCCCAGCTCTTCTCTGATGACCTTGTTGATAAGCAGGGGTAGGTGGTGGGTGTGATTTTGTTGATCATTATTCGACCTTGACTGTGTCAAAGAGAATGATTAGTGCCCTTCCTCCCCATCTTGCCTCCCCGTGTCCATGTCTTTGTCAACGTTGCTTGTGGAGGGCCTCCGTATTGCCTTTTTGATTACCTTGTTAAGGAAAATCTCGTTCTTGAATTCTATAGGTGGTTTTAATAATGTCTTGATGTTGTTAGGGTGTGTCCAGCTAGAAGGAACATTTACATAACAATTATTATATTGAATTGTCGATTTGTGCTTATTATTATTTTACTCAATATTGACAGGCAATCATTATTAATACGGTTAATAAATTTGTGTTATAATAATAATTATTATTATTAATAAATTTATGTTATTATTATTAATATGGCGATCATTATTATTTGTGCTTATTATTATTTTACTTCATTTTAGGTTTGTTTGTGTTATTTAGTTAAAACAAACAATAAATAAATAAAAATAAAATGAAAGATTTAAAATTAAAAATCCTGTGAATTTTTTTGGGGTGGTTTAGGGCAAAGGGGCGGGGGCGCTCCTTTAGGATTTTTTTTTGTCTTTTTTCTTAGGGAAGACAAAAGCCGCCACTGCCATGGGAAGGGAACTCTGAATCGATCTGCACACCCACTAGATGTGATGAAGGCATGGAGCAGGCACGTGTGTTGTTGGGCCAGAATGCCTGAAGAAAATGAGGTTTCATGTGATGCTTGGGTCATAATTTTTGCATAGATCCATGTGCTTAGGGTGTTTTTTTGTTATTTTTAAAGAAATGCCTCACTAGATGTCATCTCATAGAGTGCTATGGCTACTGTGACCTGCACCAGTATCCTCCCAGCCTGTTTCTTAAAAAAACGAGCCTTTATTTCCTGTATGGATAAAAGATAGAGGGGTTTTGTCAGATGTTGTAGTTGCAAATGCTTTGGTGGACGTAGTTTCAGTGGTTGACCAGATGAAAGAACAAAACAACTTCTCATGGAATGTGATTATTGCATTGTACAGGAGACGTGGATTCCCTCATAAGTCTTTCACACTATTTTTAGTCATGCAACTAATAGGTCTCCAACCTGATTAGTGTACATTTTCCAGCGTACATCTAGCTTGTGCCAAAATGGAAGCTTTGGAACAGGGTATGAAAAATAGAATCTGGTTTTTTCTAATATTTTGTACTTGCAAGTGTCATAGTTGATATGCATGAAAAATGTCGAAGTGTTTCATAGTTGATGTGTATGAAAAATGTGGAAGTGTATTCAATGCATGTGAATTGTTCAAAAAAATGCCTCAAATATTTCATCTCGTGGAATGCAATGGTTTCAGGGTATTCATAGATGAGCTTGTTGTAAAGGCCTTTGAAACTTTGAAGGAAATGTATTTGGCAGTTGTAAAGCAACACTTAACAACCTTTTCCAACACCCTCTCAGTTGCACGAAAATAATTGTTTTAAACTGGGTATGGACATCCTTAAAAGAATTATGGAAAAGGATTTTTTTTGACATTTTATACAGTTGGAGAAAAGCATACACACAGGGTAGGAGAAATAGTTGACAAAATGCCTCAAAGGAATGCGGTCTCATGGAGTGCCATGATTTCAGGATATGCACATAATGGATCTGTTCAAAAGTCTTTAGAAACTTTCAAGCAACTACACTCGCAGGTGTAGAGCCTCTTGTCTATTGCCAACATTATCTTAGCCCGTGTGCAAGAATGGAGCCTTGTGTAGGCCCTAGAAAATGGTTAAAACATAATGGGGAACTTATTCTATTAGAAAAACTTCAAGTGATTGGGAAGTTTGTGTGATGTTGTGGAGGTTTGATCGAGGCTCGTGAACTAGTTGACGAAGTGCCCAAGTGAGATGCTAAATCGAAGCCTGCAGGTTTGACCGACTCCGTTCCTTCTAGGCATGGTTCATCTTCCCTTACCTCTCATTATTATCATGTTTTAGTTCTCTTTTGCAACTTAATAGAATTTTAAAATATTAGGATTTTAATACAGTTAAATGTTTATTTCAACTCGTTGTAAAAGCAATGAAATTTCGTGTCGTAACTCACGAAGTCAAAATAACCCGTTTGCATTAAAATATGAAATTCCACCCTCATTCTGAGGTGATGTAGAAAACTTCCTACCCAATTGGATCGCTACAACATTGCTTTATTAACAAGACAAAATTGACTTCCCAGTAATAATGTTGATCATCTCCCTGATAAATAGTTAATTTTTACATTTTTCGGAGACTCATTAAGTACCCTTCATAACTTTGAAAATGAGATCTTAACCTTCATTCATGTACCTTGTTATGTGAGGAGTCTCCTTGACCTCTAGATTGATCTTGAATGAACGTATGTGATCTTTTTGACGTTCTTATAGGAGCCCTGGTACACTATTTTATAGTAGTAGAAAGTTGTTAAATCTAGAAAGTTGGCTTTCTTTTTGAACCGCCATTTGAAACCTGGATAGAGAAATTATTTCCCGTCTTTGCAAAACTCTAGTGTTTATACTAGACAATTGCATGGAACATTCATTTTAGGGAAAACCAATTTTCTGGATAAGTTTGGCAAAGCCATTTTGTAGGCATCGGTCACAGTTTGACGAGGTCAAACTGGAACAATTTTTACTTGTCACTCCAGAAAACTTGTCGCCATTTGAAAATGGTTTTCTAGTTCTCAGTCTTGTCAACACTGATAAATTCTCCTTATATAGGGGAACTAGTAGGAAGTATCTCGTTGCGTGCTCATCCATCGAATGCTAGTTTTGGACGTGATTTTCTGAGCCCTCGAGATAACTTCTATTCAATTTGCACTGGGACAACTACAACAAGTGGCCCCGGAAGATTAGCCACCAAACGCAAAACGCTCACTTTTTCCCAATTCCGTCAGTTGCTATGAACTCTTGGTATATCTAGGAACACATAGAAAGTTGATCGTGGTGTGCGTTCTCATTGGAAGATAACTTTTGGAAGCATTTTCTTATCCTCCGAGCCCATTTTGAACGTTTTGTAACTAGTGAGAAAATGTTAAAATAAAAAGATGCGGGACCCTCGTAGGGTTACCAAACCACCCTGGCAACATTTAACACATGAAAATAAATATTTAAAACTCTATTGTGTAACTTGTGGTGTGAAATAGAACTTTTGACAAATAGTGTTTTCTCTCTCTTCCCTTCACTTTCTCTCTCCTGGGTTACAAAAAGAAGTAAAATGAAATGTAATGAATACATGTCTCTAAAATTTTTATTTCGATTTCAAATTGTAATTATTATCATACGTAAATGGGAAACTGAAAAATCATAATTATGTTAGATTAGGGTGTATGCCATGCCAACAATTTATCGTTGATATCATGCTCACGTGGTTTTGCAGGATGAAAGAATGACGACGAAAAGGTGATGTGTAATTTATTAATCATCGTTGTAATTTATATAGTTCATTATTAAATGAATAAATGTATAATTTAGTCTCATGTTACAGAAGGTTATATTTGATAATTTGTCGCTATGTATGAGATGCTGGTTTTAAGGACATCTAGGAAATGTGCATTTAATCATAGGTAAATTTGATTTATAGTACACCTGGTAAGAAGGTTTGATATTTATATAAAGTAAATGAAATTACAGTAATATCTTGTAGTGCATACTTAGTGTTCAATAAATGATTAATGAGTCATCTTGTGCATTCATACTTTACAAATGTAATAAAGAGAATTAAATTGAAACACTCTACCCATGTTCAAAATCGGGACATAACTTGTTTTTCATGTGCGATACTCCTTACCGTAGACGACATTGAAAATTGTAGAATGAACTTAAACTTTTCACTTGATGGAACCTCCTAGTTTGAGTAAACAAGAGCCCAAGAATGGTTTTATCATCTTAGTCAGTATGTTTAGTGACATTGCCATAAACCTGGTAGACAGGAGTGACACAGTCAAACTTTTCTTGGAGTATGTATAGCTAACTCCTCCTTCGTAGCCTAGCGGACCACCTTGTCATTCGAAGATAGATTTTAATTTAAAGTTCTTCATCGAGTGAAATTCCTGTTGGATCTAGACGACATAGATGGAGGTTATGACTTAGTTTTTCTAGGTCTTAAACTCTTGTTAATGAACTCCTTAGCTCTGCTCAGCTAGATGTGTTACCTTGGTTTCTCTCAACATAACACCTTAGTCCTGTCTTGAAGGTGGTTAGCATGAATTTTTCCTCTCACTTAAAAATCATATATAGTTGAGGGGTAGACCCTTAGATGAAGTTGGAATTAATCTAAACCTCATTTGATTTAGATGTTAACTTAGGATTCATGTGTAGCTTCAAGTCTTCTAATATTTTATGTCTTCAATATGTTAGACAAACACTTCGTAGCTCCTTTCACAAGACAATGCTAAAAAACTAAGATCCTAATGTGACGTAGAAAATAAATTATATAAGAGTAAAAACGATATTGAGGTTTGGAATAATGCCACTTTTGGAGACCTTATATCTCAATTAAAAATACTCTTTTGTTTCAAAGATTATGAATTACCTTGGCGTGTTCAACCTTCGAGAAAACAAAATACATATATAATAACAAAATGGAATTTCACAAGTCATTGAATTAGAATAACTATGGTAGGGAAATAATTGTACCGTGATCGAGGAATGTTTTGTGGTAAAAAGCTATCTTGTATTTTAAATCTCCGTTAAAACCTAATATTGCTATATGGACACCAAGTCACATCCACTTAAGTTATAAGAGTAAAAAGGTAGACATTGAATATATGACTGAGAAGAATATTCTTAACATAAGAACAAGATAATTAAGTACATTATGTGCATTTGAACTATGCCACATAAGTATGCGAGTTATGGAAAATTTTGTAAAGAATAAGAAGCCAACTTAAAATGGGCGAACTGTAAATTATATGTGGGATGAACTTAAAGTTTCTATATTTGGAAAAAGGAGGAAGTTATCCTTGCACAATAATGTTCTTGGAGTGTTAACCGTAACTAAAATACAATTAAAGAAATGTTTTGTTGTGGGTTCGCCTTTCCTGAAGTCATTTTTCTTGTGGTTGGGTCATTACTAGTAGCCATTCTTTGGGAAAAGTGTGGCATCGACATGCATATGTTTTTTCCATGTATCTATGTGAGTCGATGACTTGTACAATTGTTGTATACGAGTCAAGTTTTTGTTCTTGGAGCCCTTGCTGTGTTTTGTGGAGTGAGAAATGTACATCAAAAAAAATTATCCTGGTATTTTACTGTTGTAATTATGTGTGTAAAATGTGGGCTCTACAATTGGGCTGTCAACCATGGAATATATCTAAGTTCTTCATCTAATTATTATCTGCAAGGTAATGGCTTAGATGAAAGTACTAACAAGAATTTGTTAAGGATCATCAGAAGAACACTCAAAGATAATCAAAGAGTTTGGCATCTGATGTTGAATGTATCACTTTGGGCTGACAGAGTGACTCCTAAAAGATTAGTTGGCAATTCACCATACAAAATTGTGTACGAAAAAGAAGCAAGAATTCCTATTTTAGTTGAGTTACCTGCTTTAGATTTGCTGCATCAAATGGAGCTGCTTGAGAATGAACCATTACAGGTTCGTTATGTAGAGTTTATGGAATTACAAGAGCTAAGAGATAAATCTCATTTGAATATGGAAAAGAATCAGAAACAAATGAAGAAGACTTTTGACAAGAAAGCCAAATTTAGTCTTCAATGAAGGAGATATTGTGTTAAAGTGGGATGATGATCGTGTAAAGCCAGGAAGACACTTGAAGTTTGATATACTCCAGAGTGGTTCTTACATGATTTCAGCTTACAAAGAACACAATGCTTTTCTGCTCTCAAAGTTGAATGGAGAGGAAATTCCCATTCCTATGAATGGTATGTTTCTCAAACATTGTTATTGAAAATCTTACAGTGATTTTTAGAGTAGGATTTCCCTTCAATAAGTGCAGTCCTTGCATATTGCGTTGTTTTTTAATTTAATAAGTGGATTCATGCATGTGATCTAGTTTACCAGATCCTTTCCCAATTTTAGTTCTGTTTTGGAAGGGTTGGAACTTTCAAAAAAGGTAGATTTCGGTTATATGCTTCAGACTACATGCCCAATGGACAAGAGCAAGGCACTAGTCTTTAAGCTAGCAGATAACTTTCCCCATAGGATCACCATAAATGTTGACAATTTTTTCACTTCTGCAAAAATGGGCAACTCAAAAAAATTTCGTTACGATGAAATTCATCAGCGAATTATACCTAAACTAAGGGAGTTGCATATCATTTGTTACTTTTGAATTATTTATAAGATTAAATGAAATCTACATTTATGTGTGCTGTCACAAAATATGATGGATCACATAGTCTAAAATTTCATGCCATCTTCAACAAAAGAACAAAAATCCCCAAAGAACAACTGTGTTGTCTTGATGAAGATGACAAATTATAGAGTAGGTGAAGTCTTGAGATTTGAAGCAGCAAACAGAAATACAAATATCATAAAATTAGGGTTTATGATTAAGACATTCAATTATGTTACTGATTTGTTTAGTTCATTATACAATCCATACAGAGAAGATAAAATGCAGAAGGGAATACACAACTCAATTTCAGAATTCAATGTTTTATTCATAAGGAAGGTCAAATGTTTCCCACACAAGCCATGGGATGTGACTGAAAATTAAAGTACATCTACTGAAGTAAGAGGTACACATGCATGCAATAGAAAGAAAAGGAGTATGAGTGAACCCATCATTTCCTTGTATATTCTTCATTGTGTAAAGCATCTCCTTCCCAACTTCTTTCATCTTTGTCTCCATAATTCAAAGCATGGTACCTGAAAATTAAAAGAAAAGAAACATCAATAAAGAGGTTAGGATCAATCCATATTCCTAAACTATCCTAATTCATGCATATGAATCTCTAAGCTACAAGAGATTTAGAATGCTTGAAGATCAAATTGCATAGCTCACTCAGAAAGAAACAAAAGAAAAGAGAATAAGTAACATGGACATAAGAGAGGCCAAGAGCCTAATTATTTTCTAACTATTTTCTTAAGTGTGTAGGTACATGTTGCAGATAAGAAGAAAAGGACCATGTGCATGCTGGAAAGAAGGGTTAATGTAACTCAAAACTCAGATATCTTTTGTAAAAGGAAAAGGTTACAGTACCGAACAAAGAAGATGCTTGCAGACAAGATACATTTTCTAGATTTTAGTCAAAGAAAGGGAATTCTAGGAAGATTTTGACAGGGCTTCGCTATGTAAAATGGACATTTACAACTTTTCCAATATGCATATGAAGCTACAATAAAGCTTAAAATAGTCTTACACAAAGGAAATAAATACAACTTTCAAGGAGAAACTTCTCAAGATAAATGGGACAAGTTACAAAACTCTTGACAAAAGCATCTAAATATATTATATGCATGAGAATGATATTAAAACAAGAAAAACTTACTTGTAATCCCCAGAAAACTACTGCAAGGTATAAGGCATCTTAATTAAAAAATAGAAGTACGTATCTATTGCAGTTGGTATTTTCAGTTCAATAATCAATCATAGTAATCCTCAAATTTAGGGTCAAAGAGTGTAAGTACAACTACAAGATATAAATAAGCATTTTAAAGGTTAACTAAAGAAAGATATGTATAAGAAACCCATTTCAGTTAGTAGTGTTTCAACACCATTCAACCTTGCAAAGCTTAGACTGATCAATACACAGTCATGAAAGAAGAGAGACTCATTTTAAGAAAACTCACATGAGGTCAAAATAAATAGATATGAGCAGGATAAGGTAGATTATTGAAAACAATACCATTAATTAGGCTTGAGATGTCAACCCCAGATTTGAAAGCTTCACCGAATATTATCAGGATATAATGTGGAAATCCTCAAAGATGATTGAATGAGGCATATAACTTGGAATCATCAAAGAAAAGAGATACTCATATGTTTTTCTCATTCCAATGAGAAAACTCCAGTCATAAAAATCAAATGTGGATGAAGGAAGAACTCTATGGTCAAGAATAATAATAATGGAATGTAAAATACAAAGGATTTTGTATATACCACAACTCAGTTTGGAGAGAAAGTGTAAATGGAAGCTAAATCTTTCATAAATAATCCAAAGTTTGAGAACCCTTTTAAAAGTGGTGTTTCAACACAACTTTTGAAATTTATACAACACAAATCATGGCTAGTGTAGTGCCCACATTTTACTCACCCAAATACAATAGTAAAATACCAGGATAATATTTTTTTGACTTACATTGCTCACTACACACAACACAACAAGGGCTTCGAGTATAGAAACTCGACTCACATAAGACAATCACATAAATCATCGACTCACATAGACACATGAAAATGACATAGGCATGACGATGACACACTTTTCCCAATGAATGAATACTAGAAATGACCCAACCACAAGAAACATGACTTCAGGAACGACGAACCCACAACACATCATTTCTTTAATTGCATCTCAATTATGATTAACATTCTAAGAACATTATTGTGCAAGTATAGTTTTCTCCTTTTTCCATCTACAGAATCTTAAGTTCAATCCACATTTAATTTACATTTCGACCAATTTAGGTTGGCTTCCTTTATGCATCACAGAAATTTCCATAACTTACTTGCTTATTTGGCACAATTCTAATCACATATACAATACTTAATTATCTTGTTCTTATGTTAAGAATATGCTTCTCAAATGTTTATTTAATGTTTAAAAATTTTACCCTTGCTACAAAAGTGAATTTATGTGATGTCAAGGTGACAACTTGGGATTTAGGAAGACATAGATTCAAGATAACTTTTTCCCGAAGAACATCCTTCGATCACGGAATAGTTATTTTGTTACCATAGTTAATAAAGTTTAATAACTTATTGACTTCCATTTATACTTATATATCTTTTGTTTTCTCGAAGTTTGATCACACCAAGGAAATACATATTCTTTGAAACACATAAAGATATTTAATTGAGTTATAAGGACTCCAAGAGTGGCAGTATCCATACCCTTAAATATCTTTTTTTTCCCTCTTTTATGCTTTACTTTTACATCACATTATGGTCGTATTATTACCATCGTTTTAAATAAAAGAGTTACAAAAGCACTTGTTTGACATCTTAAGGAAGTACAAGGCTAGGAGCATTATAAAATACACATGAACACACGTGATCTATGTTCACGAAGGTCCCATATCCTTACATTGCATGATTCCGCATAAGAAATATTCTTTATTCCTTAATTCCATAAAATGAAATAACGAGGGATTAAGGGACAAGATTACAGTTTCTAAGGTTCTCTAGAATCAACATCTTTTAACTCAATTTTGTATGGAAGGGGTTAAATTATATTTTTATACCCACAAGTTAACATCCTAATCCACTAGGGTTTAGTTTAATTCCAATTTTTCACTTAGGGCTTTACGCTCCATTATAGATTAGAATAAGATTCAAAACATATTCACTCTATAAACCCTCCATAACAGATCAAGCACTCTATTGTCACTAGCAAAAGATAGTACATATAGCTAAGAGGATCTATTCCTTAACAAAATTTTAAGTGATAGAACCACTATTCCATTAGCTCCATGATGTCATCTGGATCCCACAAGAAATTCATTCGATGCAGAAGATTTATTTGACTGTGTTGCTCCTATATGTCTAGTTTATGTTGATGACACTAAACGTACCTACTAAGATGATAAACCCCTCTCTTGGGATCTTAATTGCCTAACCTAGGATGTTCCACCTAGTGTAAAGGTTCATTTGAAGGTCACAATTTTCTACACTAAGGGGGTCAACATAGGCTGGTTAGTTATATACAAATTTTGAACTAAGGTTGACTATTGTGGTTAGGTTTCTTTATTATATTTTCAAGGTAAGAAACACAACACCAACTATTAAACCACTATTTGCATAATGAAAGCTCACTACAAGGTATAAATTTCAATTCCTTTTGACATTTTTATTCCACTTTTACCATAACAATTTTGGGATCAAAATAACATCCATGAAAGAAATACCAATTTCTCAAGCTCTTAATAATCTATGAATTTTTACATACTACCAATTTCAACAATAAGTCTTTCAATATATTACCAAAAATAAACAATGAATTTACTAAACGCCTTTATGTCATCATTATTTCATCCTGCAAAAACCATGTGAGCAAGATATCAGCGATAAATCACTGGCATGGCATCCACCCTAATCTAACATAATTATTATTTTTCAGTTTCCCATTTACATAAGATAAAAATTACAATTTGCAATCGAAATAAAAAGGTTTAGAGACATGTATTCATTACATTTCATTTTCCTTCTTTTTGTAACCTGGGAGAGAGAAAGAGAAGGGTAGAGATAGAAAACACCATTGTGTCAAAAGTTACATTACAGTGTTTTAAACAGTTATTTACATGTGTTAAAAGTTTTCAGGGTGATTTGGCAACCCTACGAGGGTCCTGCAGCTTCCTATTTTAACATTTTCTTACTAGCTACAAACGATCAAAATGGGCTCGGAGGCTAAGAAACTACTTCTAAAAGTAATCCTCCGATGAGAACGCACACCACGATTAACTTTTTACGTGTCCCCAGATATACCAAGAATTCATAGCAACTGACGGAATTGAGAAAAAGTGAACGGTTTGCATTTGGTGGCTAGTTCTCCGGGGCTACTGATCGTAGTTGACCCAGTTGTAAAAGGACAAAAGTTAGCTCAAGGGATTAGAAAACCACGTCCAAAACTGACGTTTGATGGATAAGCATGTAACGAGACACTTCCTACTAGTTCCCCTATATAAGGAGAATTCCTTAGAGTCGACGGGACTGAGAACTAGAAAAACCATTTTCAAATGGCAATAAGTTTTCTAGAGCGACAAGTCAAAATTGGTTCAGTTTGACCTCGTCAAACTACAGCTGTAGGCCTACAAAATGGCTTTACTAAACTATCCAGAAGAGTGCTTTTCCCTAAGCTGAATGTTCCATGCAATTGTCTTGTATAAACACTAGAGGTTTGCGAAGGCGGGAACTAATTTCTCTATCCAGGTTTCAAATGGCGGTTCAAAACGAAAGCCAACTTTCTAGATTTGACAGCTTTCTACTACTATAAACCAGTGTAACAGGGCTCCTATAAGAGCATCAAAAATATCACATATGTTTGTTCGAGGTCAATCCATAGGTCAAGGTGACTCCTCACATAACAAGGTACATGAATAAAGCTTAACATCTCATTTTCAGAGTTAGGAAGGGTACTAAAAGAGTCTCTGAAAAATGCAAAAATTAACTATTTACATAGGGAGATAGTCAACATTATTACTGGAAAGTCAATCTCCTCTTGTCAATAGAGTAATGTTGTAATGAACCAGTTGGGTAGGTAATTTTGTACATCACCTCAGAATGAGGGCGGAAGTTCATGTTTTACTGCAAACGGTTTATTTTGGCTTAGTGAGTTTTCGACATGACACTGCATTGTTTTTGCATTGAGTTGAAATAAACATTTGACGGTATTAAAATCCTAATATTTTAAAATTCTATTAAGTTACAAAAGAGAACTAAAACACGAGAATTATGAGAGGTAAGGGAAGATGAACCTTGCCTGGAAACGAAGTTGGTCACATACTGCGGAATTTGGTTTAGCCTCTCCCTTACACATTTTATCGAACAGATCATGAGCCTCTGTCATTTTACCATTTTTCCGTGTACCGAAATGGTCTGTCGATCATTGTGGCATGGCACCAGAGAAACAAAAAAAAAAACCAAACCAACAGGGGGAGAAGAAATAGAGTCTAGTGTGTTGGAATGGAGAAAAACTCCATTTCAAAAGGGCAATGCAGCTGCAATTTCTTTGAGGCATCCTATCAAATATTTCACACGCCTTTTCAACAAATCCATTTTTTGCATATCCTACATTCATGGCACTCCATGAGACCGCATTTCTTTAAGGCATTCTATTAACCAGTTCATATGCCTTCTCGAGACTGAATCCTCTTCTCCTCTTCGCTATGATCTGTTGCTACATTTTTGTTGGACTGAATCTAAATCCTACTAATCCACTGCTGCTGGTGATTACTGTGCTTAATATAATTATTAATACTACTACTACTACCACCATTATTAATGTTTTCTCTGCACATATTGTTGATGTGCATTTCTCTGCACACCATAAATATGTGAATTAGACTTGCCTACCTGGCCATTAGGAATTATGGCACCATCACCTTGGCTACCGTATCTCCCTCTCAAATTCATCTTTATTTTGCAGACTGTAGCCTTAAAAAAATGTGCCAAACTTTACAGCCAAAACCCCATATTAAACTAAAGATCCATAACCCTTTATGCTTTGATAAATGGCCACGCAAGCACCATAGTTCATGTTTGGCATAAGCTGGAGGTACGCTGGCAAATGTAAACTGATTGGGTTGGAGACCTGTTTGTGGCATGGTGAAATAGTGTGACTGCCTTGCAAGGAGAACTGCATCTTCTGTATGCTGTAATAGTCACATTTCATGAGACGATGTTTCATTCTTTCATCTGGTCAAACCCTACAACCACGTCCCCAAGGAATTTACAACTACAACATCTGACAAAATCCCTAAATCATTTATGCTTTGACAGAAGTCCACGGGGTCTAGGGATCATTTTTTGACACAGGCAGGGAGGATTCTGGCACATGTCACAGCCATAACACTCCCTAAGATGACATCTATCGATGCATTTATTTGCACAAACAAAAAAAGGCCTTTACGCACATCATTTTTAGGTATTAAATCAAATAGTTCCCGTGCTACACAAAAGCTTCTAGGCAGGGTTCTAGGGCTTCGAGTTTGATGCATTGCCTCCTCTCACATCTTCTCCAATAGCTTGGTGGAAGATCATGTATGGTTTGAAGCTTAACCTCCCTCCATGGCGGCAGCTGTTCTTCCCAAAACAAAAAAAACCAAAAAGATGAAATACAATCTCCAATGGAGCCCGAGCCCCCCCTTTGCCCTAATCTACCCCCACAAATACACGGGCCTTTTTAAATTTTAATTATTTTATTTTATTTATTTAATTTTGTTTGTTCTAACTAAAAAAAACAAAGAACCCTAAAACAAAGTAAAATACTAATGATCTCCACATCAATGATAATAACACAAATTTATTAATAATAATAATAATAACACAATTTAATTAACCATAGCCTGTCAACAATGGGTAGAATAATAATAATAAGCAAAAATCGACAATCAGATGATGGAGTTATTGTCCATCGATAATTAAAATAATAATAATAATATTATTTTTACTACAGCTCATTAATACTTATTAATCGTATTAACAAGAACCAACATTTAAGCCTGACCAAAATAATAATAGCAAGAATCGACAATTTGAAAGAATAATTATTATTATGCAGGTGTTCCCTCTAGTTGGTCATGCCCCAACAACATCAAGTCATCCTTCAAACCACCTATCGAATTCGAGAAAGAGATCTTTCCTTAACAGGGTGATCAAAAAAGGTGAAGCCAACAAGGATCAACAGGAGCACAACAACATAAAATTCTTAGCAACATGGTCATCGAAGAAGAAAAAGAAGAACAGGGAATGAGGCATTATAGCTAGTAAATAAGACCCATTCATAGGTAGAAAAAATCAAATTAAGAAGGAGAACTCAGTGATAATGAAACAATTTCCATGTTCAAAGAGAAAGAAACTCACCTTTTTAGCATTCCTAGGTCAAAGTTGCAGAGGGATTAAACTAAGGAAGTCAATAAACTCCATGAAATTTTCTAATAGAGCTCCAATGGCAGCTAAGGAAAAGGTAACGATCTAAAAAACCCAGAGCCTCTTTTTCTTAGAAAGAGGTAGAGAACTATCTTTCTCAAAAGACAATGAACCGAGTCCAAATCCAGATACTATTTTGAAGAAGTAGCCGAGCTCAAAAATCAATAATGACAGCCATCAAGAGGAACTAACAGAGCTCAAGAAAACTTCAACAATGGCAGAACCTCTAGAAAATTTTTCTCAGAAGGTTCTAAGGGAAAATACAAATGCTCAAGGGCCATTTTAAAAAAAGGTATAGGAGCTTCAAAAAAAGGTATCATGGAAAAAACTTTCCAGGGCTCTGCGTGCGAACTAAAAATCTGAATGAAATGTTTATCAGGACCAAATTGACCTTTACCATGTAAATTTGAGTGGTTAGTTAGCAAAACTCAATGAGGTCAACAGATCAATGATTGAAAATCAACAAGGACAAAGATCAAAGGATGAAGATCGATTTCCGCTTTCAATGCAAACTATGGTTCAAGTCTTCAAAAAAAGCATTTAATACAAGTCAGAAACCCTAATCATGCTTTTGAGATCAACAATAAAAAATCGACAAGTACAAAGATCAACACTGATAAATTGATCATCAAGATCGATGCAAAAGTAGTCCAAGTGAAATGGAAGTCGATTGACCAACTTATTATTTTCAAATTTTATAAAGTGTCAAATTTTTCTCTGTAGGTCTGAAAGTTAGCAAATTACACGTGGCACCATCATGACAGAAGTGGGAAAATGGAGGTCGGGAGTTATTTGAATTTTAAACTTTAAAATAACAAAAGGTTAAAATCTCAAAATAGCCCCGCAACCCCATGAGGAAAATGCCAAAACAATCCAAAAGTCAAAGCATTGGCAGAGCAGCAGGTCCTCATTGAGTTTTGAGATTTTTTGCAAAAGGGGTTCAAGTTTCAAATAGACCATCAGGCCCAAAATCTCGCAAAAGTTTCAAATAGACCCCACGGCCCGAAAGTTTGCAAAGGTTTCAAATTACAAACAAGCCCGAATGTCCGCTAAAGGAGTCAAAGTATCAATCTTTCACTCAAGCCCGCAAAGGGAAAATTAGAATCAAAAGACATAATTTCAATCCATGATTCTGTTGCAATTAAATTTAGACATGTTTACAGCTCGTATTAAGAGCAAATGACAAGCTGAGTATTTCAAAATGCACAAATTTTATCAAAAAACAATAAGGATGATTTTACACGGCCATTTTGGATCAAATTTGTCGAGCATGGACATCTTCAAAGTGATAAAATACAGAGTTTCGTTAATGGAAATCACGGGAAGGATTTTCCATAGTTTTCTAGCTCTTTTAGAGCTAATTATTTTAAATATGAGAGGTCAACGTTGGATGCAGGAAAACTTCTGAATGGTTTAATTACTTTATTTTTCTAGAAAATAAGAGATGATTATGATGTGCCTATAGATAAGTGATCCTTGCAGTAGATCATTTATTTCTACAAAATAGTGCAAGTATTACAATTATTTTCTCATGAACAAGGAGTTGATTATGCATGCTTCACAAGAGGATGAAACAAACAAGAAGACAAATTTACATGCTCATAGAGGAGACTTGCTCAACAAGCAAGATTATTATTAGCATATTATTTACTCTTGCTTTCTTAAAAATAGATAAGTCAACTTCAGTTGACCAATTGTAATCAAGGCTATTAAATCCCTATTTGTAATTGCATGTTCTATGTTTATTCCTTTATCTATTATTAAGTAAAGGATAAAATAAGATGCGTGGGCGAGTACAAGCCCTAGGATATTTTTAGGAAAGGAGGGAAAATTATTTTTTCTATATATTGTGTGCCTTTGCAAAGCATGGGAGAACTTCTAGAGGAATTTTTGATATAGGAGTATTGAAGTAAAGTTTTGCTAGTTTTTCCTTCTGAGTGTGAAGAATTTCTGCCTTACCAATTATTTGCAGTCTTGTGTATGTTTCTATTAGTCTTGTGAATGTAAATTCCCCGATTAATCATCTTACCTTGTTGTAAAATTTAGTAGTTTCTGCATGATATTAATGTGCATGTTTATCTTAGTAGTATTGTTGTGATAATCTCCCTCAATACCTCCAAGTGTTTTTCCCTTAATATTCTGTAGAATAACTGTTTGTTCGTGCACTAAAAAAAATCCTTCACATATCAATTGTGCATATACTCAGTCAAATCTCTCATACAAATTTGGTGTATCACCTTAGTTTTAATCATTTTACAGTCATCTTTTACCCCTAAACCCCAGAATTAGTTTAGGATACACTAATAAGGAACTGGCCTTGATACCAAAGACTCACCTCAAAATAGGTATACCCACAGACTTGAGGTGTTTCCATTGTATCTACGAAAGAGAGATCAAATTTTTGCAAGATTAGAAAACCTACAGCCATCTCTCTACAGGGTGCACTTTCGAGAGATAACAGTTCTGTAATGCTTTTGTCATTTGAATGAATACATTAGCCTAGATGCCTATTCTGAGCTCTAAGATGAATGTATGGCTTGTTTCCATTCTCTTAAAACTCACATAAAGGAGAGAATCGGTGCCCGCACAGCCTCGGGTGAGCACCCAGTGCCCGCTGGGTGATAGACCGGTGCACATGGGATTTCCTTATTCTGTGAAAGGCATATAAATGAATACACCTATATATAGTCTTTGGAAGCCTTGAAGCTACTTTCTTTGGATTCTTAAACCAAGACTTGGCCACTCTGATATGATAGAAGAAGTTCCCTTTATATTTGATCTTCATTGTATGACAAGAGTAATGAACTTCTTTATTCATCTATATTTTTCTTTTGATAGTTCATAGCTTCAATTGCACCTGCAAATTTGAACAAGACTTGGCTACGGTTACAAATAGTGGAGAGTGAGAGAAATGAATGGAAGACATCAATGAATGCAAAGGATGTGGTAAATATAATTGATTACCTTGGCTATTTATACAAATTTTGTTTGAGCAGGTTGGCGGGGGGAAATTAATATGATAATTAATTCTTTATACCGACCCAAGATAGTGGTAAGCTAAAAAGGTGAAGAAAATGCACAAAACTAGCCCATGAGACAATGAGACACCTGGGATGCGACAATCTAAAGCACCCACAGTGAATGAAAAGTGGAGAAAATGGACTTGTGATGAAATGGAGGTTGGGGAGCACTTGGGACATGTGGGACACTATGGGCCGAAATGTTCACAATAAACTAGAATTGGGAAAGTCAGAAAAAAAAACTACAAAGACGGTTCCTGGGACATTGGAACGCGATTTCACTAAAAATATGAAGTACCCACAAATGAAGGAAATGTAATGTAATGTAGAGAAAATGTGGAATCGTCGAACAAGGATCCTGATGGAACTTGGGACGCGAGGGACATAAAAACCCAAAATATCTGTACAATAATGGAAAAGTCTCCAAAAATCAAAATTAATAAAAAAAACTAACTGTTTAAAAACAAATATTCCTTCACGTCCTTCACAAGGACACTCTAATAGTCATTTTACCCAAAAATTTCCAAAAAAATACACATTTTTTGGGAAGGTGAGAACAACTGGCTCTTTCTCTAGATGAACAGACTTGAACAAAAGAGAGCAAGGAAAGACCAAGAACTCTAGAATATCTGGGACAAGACTAGGACAAAACCATTGGGCAAATAGAGTCAAGGATGAAACAATATAGAACACACACACACAAACAAAAAAGAGACACAACACAAGAATGAAAAAATTGAGCTACACAAAATTGTACAAAGGACTGCCTAGTGACCTGGGATTGAAAAAACTTCAAATATTGCACACTATATGGTAGTGGAAGAGAAGTTCCATCCATATAGTTAAAATAAAATGAATTTTCTCCAGAAAAATGTCTGATTTTGAAAGGACCCAACCAAAGAGATTCAAACTTACCATGACTTCCTCGAGGTTCTCACCTCTTGTCCCAGAGTAGGACAATGTCACAAACCTGGAAGTCCCTAGGTATGACTTTCTTATCAAATAGTTGTTTCACCTTTTACTAGTGTGTAGTAATTATGTCCACCACTTGCAACTTTTTTTCATCCAGCCTCTATAGGTACATGATTATTTTCTCCAAATGAATGGTGAAATTCAAGTATTTGATGGCCTTCATCAAAATGTATATTGCATTATGCTTATTTCTCCCCCCTATCCACACATCTTATACTTTTATATAGACATTGTCATACACACTAGCATTGAAATTACCCTATGACATACTCTAGTCTCATAGTCCATATTGTACTGTTGAGGGTATACATCATAAATGGACCTCATCAAGTCCACACATTTAACCATTCAACCATGCAATAGACCTAAGGTTCTAAGAACAACATAAATTGGAAGACACAAAGTTCTTGTTCAAATACACATAGCTTCTTATGAATAAGATTGAGAACAGAGAAGATAGAGCACATGAAAATATGGAATTTCTTCTATATTGATAATTTTTTTAGTTCTTTTACATCCAAGACATCAAAATATGATCCCCTCAAATGATAAGAAAATGTCTTTAAATAGCTTTAGGAATGATTACAAAATAAATTTTTAAGTTTCCCTTCTTTTAACCCAAAGATTAATATCTAATTCAATATTAAAACATCAATTTGTCCTTTGCTTACATAACATATGGCTAAGATAAATTAACGCCCTTAATTAGATACTTTACATAAAATAGGAAACTAAGAACTAGGAACTGGGACGTTCGAAGAAGTGCCTATAGCACCCTTTATTTTGAGCACTTAGTTTCTAAATATTTTTCAACACTTCTGCTATGTACATGCCCCGAGGAATTGTTGTCTTTGCATTTGCATGAGTCTAATTTCCCAGACACTTCTCCATATCTTTTGCAATTTCTGCATTTTCCAATAACTCCTTATTAGCTTCCATAATAGTTGCCTAAAGTGTGTAAATTTATTTCATCTTCTCCTTGGATATGGTATCCTTCTTGAACAGGTCTTCTCTAACAAATACCTTGAACTAATATTTTATTTCCAAAACCGAGAATTTATCTCCTGAATTCTTCTTGAAAATATGGCAATGAATATCATGAAAGGTGGATTAGACACAAGCTTTAAAATATTATTCCTTTTGCAACATGTTCCTGAGTTCTCCAATAGATTTTTCAAGAACCTTTATCTTCCTGTCAATGCTAAAAACCCACTGCTTAGAAAAATTCTATTTTTCATCATCAAATACTTTTCTTGAAAAGAGGATTTGCATATCTATATCACTCATTAATAAAAAATCTTGGGTACATTCACTCCACAACTTCAACTCCCTATCTAAACAACTGAGTGTTGTGGTAAATGTTACCTAAATTTTAGAAATTCTTTCATATGCTTTACATTCTTCCTCAATGAAATTTAAACCTGTGATTGTCATTTAATCATCTAAGGATTCCATTTCCTTTCCATAAGTGGCATGCTTATTAATATCTTTAATACTCTGACCTTCATATTTAGACAGAATGATAGGTGGTGGAATTGAGGCTAAGGGAGTTAGATTAAGTACCTTATCCTCTGCCAATAAGGATCTGATGAAATTTAATAGAATTTGATTTTTCTCCTCCAACTGTTCCTTTTTTTGCTTGCCTTTTTCAACCCTTTCAATTACTCTAAACACAATATCCTTTAGGTTATGCAATTTCAAATCACCTACCAATAGGCCCTTTTTATCTTTTTCAAGTTTGGGCTTAACAATTTCCATGAATTGCTAGCCTTGAGAATCTGATACTAATCTGGATGTGACCTTATACTTTTTGTAGGTGGGGGAGGAGTAGAACCAAGTAGAGCTACCATGATGTCAAACTTAGGAGAAAAAATATTAGAAGTGGCTTTCCTCTTCTTTCTTTCCAAGAATGGTTAAACCAAACCAAAAGAATAACTAGAAGTGGAGGGGACAATGGGCCCAAGTACAGGTGTGCTCATTACACTTAGAGTTTGTACAAAAGCTACTTCTAGCAAAAATGTCTCAGTTTGGGTGGTGTGCACTTCCTGCAAAAGGAATTCCTTAGTTGGTGTTTCTAAAACACTCACAGATTCTAAGACTTGGCTCTTTAATTGCTCTTCTTTTTCACTACTTTCCTCAGGATTATTCTTCTCATGTTTATCTTGCTCTTTTTCCTCACTGTCATTATAACAGAGGTCTACAACTATTTTGATATCAGGTACTATTTCCTATTGCTTTGGAGAAGATAAATTCTCACTATCATGAATGAATTCCTTCGTCCTCTCATCCTTGGCCTTTCCTTTCTTTATGTACAATAGAGTTGAAGTTTCAGGCGGAGAGGGAAAATAATACTCATGTGCTTCAGGATTTAGTATAGGAAGTTATTTTTGAGGGGTAGAAACTTCTTGAGAAGAAGACTTGGACTCACCCACTCTAAACATTTTCATTTTCATATCAAATCAGAGTCTAGTCCTTACCAATATAGGCTTTATGATTTCCTTTAAATCATCCATCTCTTTGAAAAACCAATAAATTTTTTCAACAGGAGTGTGTCTAATGGATCATTCATATTCAAGGGATTGTTGTTCTTCATTATCATGTTGAAGTCCTTCAGGAACCTTGTACACATGAACATATTTAATTTGTTATAGGAATAATCTAACATAGTATCTTCTTCAGGATTCATAATCATCAGAACAATCATCTCAGTAGCCTTTAATATCAACAAGATGATAGAATCCCATTATGAAATTGATAGCAATAAAACCGTTGATATCAAAAAAAGTACGTTGTTTAAAATAGTGAAGAGTGAAGGGAGAAATTATCTTGTCAAAAATTTTGGTGTCTAAAGCAGTTCTATAAGTGTAGTTACCTAATGTGATTTGGAAATGGATTCCTAAAATCTTTTTGTCCCTGCAAGTTCTATGGATCTTAGCCAACTACTTGTAGATTTCAAATAAGGACATCTTCTCACTACAATACATTGGGAGTTTTAAAGGTGTTCCCTCAAATACATCCAATCGTATGTTAGAGAATTTCATGAATTGAGTGTAATGACTACCATAGACATCAATCAATTGTTTTTATTCATCTGAGAATCTCCGATCAGTATCACCCTCTAGCAATCTGGAAATATACATGGTGAATGCATCGTTTACCCTTCCAAAGCGATGGTTTCTAATCTTCAAAGTTAATTATGGAAAATAATCATAAATAGGAGCATATTTATTTTCTTCAACAGAGGAGTAACCCAACCATACTCTATATGCAACAATATAAAACATCAAGTAAGATGTCATATCAAAATTCTTGGTTCTTTGGGCATTTTCAAGCTACTTAGTGAGGCTATCATAGATTATCTCTTCCCAATTCAAGATTTTTTTTCCTTCACATATAATATTGATGTAAGGAAAATCCAATAGTGAAACTCATTGGTAAAGGGCATCCCCATTATTCTTACAAGGAGAGTGATGACATCTGATAGATATTCCCTAAAATCAACCATATACATAGTGTTTGGCAGCCTTGAAGCTCCTTTCTTTAGATTCTCAAGCCAAGACTTAGCCGCTCTACTATGATAGAAGAAGTTCCCATTGTAGTTGATCTTCATTGTATGGAAGGATTAATGAACTTATTTATTCCGCTAGATTTTTCTTTCGACAATTCATAACTTCGATTGCACCTGCAAATTTGAACAAGACTCGAACAGGGACTTGGCTATAGCTAAAAATAGTGGAGAGAAGGAGAATGAAATAGAAGAAAGTAGTGAATACGAAGGATGTGGTAAAAATATTTGATTACACTGGTTATTTATACAAATTCTGTTTGAGTAGGTCAGTGGGGAAACATTAATATGAAAATTAATGTTATATACCAACCCAAGATAGTGGTAAGTGGAAAAGGTGGAGAAAATGTGCACAAATGGTCCATGGGAAAATGAGACACCTGGGATGCGATGAGCTGAAAGACCCACAGTGAATGAAAAGTGAAACAAATGGACTTGTGAGGAAATGGAGGTTGGGGAGCACTCGGGACATGCTGGATGTTATGGGGTGAAATGTATGCAATACACTAGAATAAAGAAAGTTAGAAAAATCCTACAAAGATGGTCCTTAGGACATCGAGACTTAATTTCTCTGAAAATCTGAAGTACCCGCAAACAAAGAAAAATTAATGTAATGTGCATAAAATGGGGAATCAGCAAACATGGAGCTCGATGAAACTTGGGACACGAGGAAAATAAAACCCCAAAATATCTATAGAACAAAGGAAAAGTCTCAAAAACTCAAAATTTAGAAAAAAAAATAACTGTTTAAAAATAATGCTTCCTTCACGGACCTTCACAAGGACACTCTGATAGTCACGTTACCCAAAAATTTCAAAAAACTACACAATTTCTGGGAAGGTGACAACAATTGGCTCTTTCTCTGGATGAAATGAATTGAACAAAAGAGAACAAGGACCAAGAACTCTAGAATCTTTGGGACAATCCCAGGACAAATCCATTGGGAAAATAGAGTCAAGGATGAAACAATAAAGAAGAAACACACACACACACACACAAAACAAAGAGACACCCCACAAAAACAAAAAATTGGAACTACACAAAACTGTACAAAGGACTACCTAGTGACCTAGGACTGGAACAACTTTAGATATTTCTCACTATGTGGTAGTGGAAGAGAAGTTCCATCCATATAGTTAAAATAAAATGAATTTTCTCCAGTAAAATGTATGCTTTTGAAAGGACCCAGCCAAAGAGATTCGAACTTACCACGAATTCCTTGAGGTTCTCACCACTTGTCCTAGAGTTGGTCAATGTCGCTAATCTGGAAGTCCTTGGGTTTGGATTTCTTATCAAATAGTTGTTTCATCTTTTTTCGATGTGCAGTAATCTTGTCCACCAATTGCAACCTATTTTCATCCAACCTCTGTAGGTACATGATTCTTTTCTCCAAAGAACTGGTAAAATTTGAGTCTTCAGCGGCCTTCATCAACTTGAAGGTTGGTAGTTTGATAGTCACTGGTAGGTGAGCTTCAGTTCCATACACCACCTAGAAAGGAGACATCCCAATTGATCTTTTGGGTGTGATTCTATCTTCCCAAAGAGCATCATAAAGCTTCTTGTGCCAATTTATTTGAGATTCATTCACAAGTTTCTGCAAGATGGTTACCAAATTATCGTTTTTTTATTCTTCCTTTCCATTTCCTTGGGGATAGTAATCACAAGAATGTGTAAGGGAAATTCCATACCCATATCGAAAATCCATCAACTCATATGAAGAGAAATTGGGAGAATTATAACTGACAGTTTTGTTTGGTACTCTGAATATGACCAGGATGTTTTCTCTGATAAAATTGCATACCACTTGAGAAGTCATACTTTTCACCAGAATAACTTCCACCCACTTTGTGAAGTATTCAGTAGCAGTCACAACATGAGTATGCCCAAAACTGGAATGAGGGTTGAGAGTACCTACAAAGTCAAGCCCCCATTTTTGAAAGGGTTATTCGATTACTACTGGTTTAAGTGGTAAGGTAAGCTTGGGCATCCCTAAGAAAGTCTAACAAACTTCACATTTACATACCCATTTAGTTGCATCTTTATACAAGGTTGGCTAGTAATAGCCTGCACAAAGGATTTTATGAGCACTCACAATAGATGAAAAATTCCCTCCACAAGCTTGATCATGGAATGCTCTAATCAATTTCTTATGTTTTTCTCTATCTACACATTTGAGAAATCTTCCCTCAACTCCTTTGTTAAGAATGTTTCGGCTTATGGGGATAGAGTTGCTTCTATCCTTTCATTCCTTTTAGAAACAGATAGGGTTAGGGCTAGGAGGGATACCTGTTAAATGTCGAGATGGTGTGCGCGTACCGTAGAGAAAGATTAGGTTGACTGCAAAGAACTCCTTTTTGTCTTGGAAGGACTACCTGCAAATAAGAACACAAGACCACCAGATTTTGATTAAACAATAAATGAGGAAACTGCCTTGGGCCCAGGAAATATAAAACTTCCTTTCGAAGGTGGTCAGTTTCCCTGCTAATATGAATTAACACAAAAGACTGTAAAGTATCAATTAAATTACTTCGTTGGAATGGATAGGGGAAAGGCTGATTTCTGGTTGTAGTCAGGGTAACCGATACCGGTCTCTGGTAACCGATGTCGGTAGGGTTTAGGATCTGTAGGTTGGTTGTTTTGTGGGGTGTTTGTGTTGTTTGGTAGCTGTGTTATTTGTAAGGCTGTAAATGGGTGATATTAGGAAATGAGGTGATGAGAGGTAGATGAATGATGGTTAGATGAAATGGCACACTGGGTAGTGGATTCAGAAATGGATTTATGAGGACTGTGATTCAAAAGGCATAAGAAATGTTATAACAGAAGACATGCAAGATGTGACTTACTGGTTTTGACGAAGATGCAAGTTGATCTCCTTTGCTGCAAATGCTTCTGGTTTCTTCACTTGTCTCTGCTCGGTCAAGTGAAGATCTGGACTCTGTTGATCACTCCCAATGATTTCTCTTGATTCAAAATCCTTCCACCACTTGATTTTGGTTCGGGGAGCCCATTTACAGGGAGCCGATGGCGGTTACGTAACCGACGGCGGTCGAGTAGGAACCGGCATCGGTAAGGAAAAAGTAGGCTATTTTTAGTAAAATAGCCCACCTTCCCTGCTTTTCTCCTGAGAGATCAGTTGCGGGCTTGGTCAAATGACTAGAAGGTCGGTTTTGGGTGCGAGAAAGGGGTCATTAGTTATGGGTGTAGGTGTGGACCAAGTTATGGGTCTTAATTAGGTTAGTTTAGGGTTAGGGCTAGGTCATGATGAAGTGGCAAAATGAGGTGGCAGGTAAGGTGATGTGGATTTATCCATTACAAGGTAATTAATAAATAATTGTGTAAGGTTTAGGTGATGAGGTTATATTGCGAGATGAGATGCGGGTCACAAGGGGTCGTAAGACACAAATTTGGTGTCTACATTAGCCCCTTATTGTCGTGTAGCTTGTTTTGTAAAGCTGCACGGACAATAATATGAAGTGGTTTCCGTTGTTAAGGGTATAGGTAATCCCCCTCAAATCTATCACAGATTGAGAGAATGTGAAATCAGGGATAGGGTTGATAAAGGGTAAATGGTGTAGAGGGGATGGTAAGGTGGTGGGGTAGGTCCAAGGAAGCAGACGCATGTTGAAATGCAATCGTACGACTAGGGTACATGATTTGACGAGCAAACCAGCAGTGCATAGGCAAAGGTCGATAGTTTATCCAAACAAGGGTGATATAATCCTGGTATCCAAGGCATAGGAAGTAGCTCCAGGGTATATAACAGGTAAGGTACAGGAACGTTTAGGCATGTTCGGCAGTACCAAATGGTTGGTTTGGTTGAGATAAACGTCACGGTCTAGGTCTAGGCAAAGTTGGTCGACAGATCAAGTCAAGGACCCTAATCATGCTAAAACACAAACAGGTGAGCTCGATTGAACAAAAAACTACAGGATGGGTGGATAAAAGTGTATGGTGTTGATTTTAGGTAAGGTATTGAGGTGGTACGGCCATGGGTCGGGCTAGGTTGTTGGGTTGCGGCCTTGGCTCGGGCCGGGGGGGTAGGTTGAGGCTTTGGGTCGGGCCAAATGGTTAGGGTGAGGCCTTGGGTCGGGCCGAATAGGTAGGTTGAGGCCTTGGGGCGGGCCGAATAGGTAGGTTGAGGCCTTGGGTCGGGCCGAATAGGTAGGTTGAGGCCTTAGGTCGGGCCGAATAGGTAGGTTGAGGCCTTGGGTCGGGCCGGTTAGGTAGGTTGAGGCCTTGGGTCGGGCCGAATAGGTAGGTTGAGGCCTTGGGTCGGGCCGAATAGGTAGGTTGAGGCCTTGGGGCGGGCCGAATAGGTAGGTTGAGGCCTTGGGTCGGGCCGAATAGGTAGGTTGAGGCCTTAGGTCGGGGCCGAATAGGTAGGTTGAGGCCTTGGGTCGGGCCGAATAGGTAAACAAATGGTGTTGGGTCGGGCAAAGGTGGATATAGGCGATATGTGGTTAAAAAGGGGCAAATGGTAAATAAGGGCAAAAAATTGGGGGAAAGTTGGAAGAAAAAACCGATGTCAATTCTACATGACCGATATCGGTTAAGGGACCGATACCGGTTCATTAGGGCAAAATGAAACCGATATCGGTTAAGGGCGAAAAACCTATAAAAAGAAAAATACGGCTTGTCATTGTCACTTGTGTTATTTGAAAACCAAATTGATTTGTCTGACGTGGAGAGTTGAGATTGGAGGGTTACTATCAGGATATTCTTGATGGTGAGGTTGAGTATCAACCTTATGCAGCTCATAGAGCAGTGACCTCTGTTAGCCAGAGGCCTGAGGTGGAGCCACAGTCGGTGTTTAGGAACCACAGGGACCAGCAGGGAGAGGTGCTGAGGGCCCGGTGGGGGAAGATTTCTAAAGGCATTGATGTGTGTTATTTGGGAGCATGATAGAAAGGAACGTGACTTTTGCATGGGCACCTGTATATTTGGCGGAGCTATAGAGGGGTCTATGGGCTTGTAGGAAATCACAGGACGAAGCTGGGTTCATACTTATTACACTGTTGGGCCTATGAGCACATTGTTTGTGTGCGACCAATAGGCCGACCCATCCAGTCAGGAGAGACCGGAGTACAGAGGTTAGGATTCAGACGATGGGTCCAAACAGAACAAGAGGCAAGATCCCAGGCTGTGACGGGTGACATTGAGTATTATAGGCAGGTATGGGAGATGGTGACGATTGCAGATATCTGTTGGAGGCCTTACGGAAACTATATGGTAACAGAGAACATAGCTGAGGAGTTGAGGGGTGTAGAGCGATTGAGGTGGATCGCAGGGCACAGGCCGGGTGAGTATGAGAGGATTCCTCTAGATCGCGTGCGGCGACAATTTGGATTTGTGCAGGATATACCCCAGGCTTATAGACCATATATGAGGATCGATGCCGAGGCAGCATTCTCACCTCCCCGGCCAACACCTCCAGAAGGGCCAGAGGAAATAGCCGCCGATCGCAGGGTAATGGATGCAGGAACGACAGAGGCCTATAGATTATGGTGGGTAGCAGAGCTGCGAGGTATACGTGATCGTCCTGACATAGCTGTGATTACAGCAGAGAGAGATCGTCTACAGAGTTTAGTTCAGCAGCTCCAAACGCAGGTGAATGAGGCAAGAAGATTGTTAGTGGTTGCGGAGTCACGAGCACAAGGACTAGAGATGAGAGATCTCCATGCGAGGGAGCGTATTCATATGTTACAGGAGAGATTGGCAGATCAGTGGGCGGTACCAATAGCCGTGGTACCTTTGAGGATAGAGAGGCCTTGCGAAAGGCGTCGACAATCACGATCATCACCGGGTTCGGGATGAGGCGTGAGGGTCTAAATAAATGTTAGCAAGGTATAAGAATAAATAAGAGTACCGACCTGCGTGTCGATGATAGAGAAGATGTATTTGTTTAACATCTAAATAAAACGAGATATGTATGTTGATTTGAGTTATAATAATAAGAATGTTTTCGTTTTGACTTTCGGTGTTTTGAAAAAAGGATAAAGAGGAATGTGATTAAATAGAAATACACAAAAATATTTATATTTACCACACATGATAGGTTATGGTAGGGGATGGTCGAGCTAACCTTGGGAGACCCCATGTCTCCGAAGTGCTGCCTACATAGCCCATTGCACAAAGCAAGGAGGGGCCTCAGACCGATGTAGTTCTCCCTTAGGACCAGGGAGAGGTGAATTCAGGCAATTTAGGTATGGTTAGGCGATTGGTTGGTTGGTAAAGGTATTGATAGTAATATTGGTAAGGTAAGGTTGATGGTGTTGGCAACGAATTGGTGACGTTGTAAAAGGTACAAGAGAAGCGAAAGTTAGCCTACCCGAGTGGTAGGGAACCATGTCCTGATTAAGATCAACACACAATCCTAGATGCGAGGCAAAAAAGGAAAGATTGCTCCGTAGGTGAAAAGAGCAAAACAAACCACACAACATAGAACGCACTTGAAGCCCTAGGTACCGGTGCATAGACGAGAAGTCAATAGGTGAAAAGAGTTGTATGATCACAACCTATCAGGTGTACGACACGTCCCTTGAGTTGAATAAATGGTGAGGTGAGGTGAATGGTATAGTTGAGGTACGGAGAACTCATTACAAAGTGAGTGTTCTGACGAAAGAGAACCTACCCTAAATAGACAAGTCCATGACTCAAAAGTTCTTTTGAATGAGGCTTTTATTTTATTGAATGTAGACTGATCGATGCGGGAAGTCTACAAGGGATATTGATTGTATTATTCTTGAGGTCTTCACGAAGCTGATCAATGCGAGAAGCTTCTGATAAAGGCTGACTGTGTATAGCTGTCCTTCGAGGGAGCAGTCTATTTATAGTAGCAGATATGATTTTAGTGCATAGCTGTCCTTCGGGGGAGCAGTCTATATATAATAGCAGCAATAGTTCGGCATATAGCTGTCCTTCGAGGGAGCAGTCTATATTTAATTTAGATGACTAGATGTTCTTTTGGCGTGAAGCATCTAGTTTAGTAGGAAGTTTGACTCAAGAAAATCCTATAAGAATACGGCTTATTTTAATACTTTGAAGTCATGGACTAGACTAAAAAGGGGAAGGCATCGTTTAGGTGAGGTGAGAATCAAACTATGTGAGCTTGATTTTTATTATGAGGTGTAGGAAAACAAAGGGTATGTAGCGGTAAATGAGCTCAAGGGACGAGCAGTAGGTAGATAAGAAGTGATATAACACTAAATTCAACAGTAGAACGGTCGAATATGCAAGGCATTAAGGGGCTCAGGCTCAGGTTTACCATTAAGCGAAACTAAACGATAAGTGCCTGATCCATAGGTGTGAGTGATTATATAAGGCCCAATCCAATTGGGAGCAAATTTTCCACGTTTGCTCTTTTCTAGTTTGGTGACATGTTGATTCTCTTTGAGGACAAGATCACCAACCTTAAAGGTACGCTCATGAAGTCGCTTATCATAAGCACGTTTGATGCGTTTTTGATAGATTTGAAGGTGATCAAGAGCTGTAAGACGACGTTCGTCAAGAAGCTCCAATTGGGCTAACCGCTCTTGGCGGAAATCATCGTTGGTGAGAATATCCTGAAGAGATATTCTAAGGGAGGGTATTTGTATTTCGAGAGGCAAAACAGCCTCGGTACCGTATACCAAAGAAAAAGGTGTGGCATTAGTGGAGGTACGAATACTAGTACGATAAGCCCAAAGGGCAAAGGGGATGTGATCATGCCAATTTCTGCCGGATTCATTGACAACTTTCATGAGGATTTTGGTTAGTGTTTTATTAGAGGATTCGGCTTGTCCATTTGCTTGTGGATAGTAGGGTGATGAGAAGCTAAGTTTGATGCCAAAGTTGTCGCAAAGGTCTTGCAACAACTTGTTTTTGAAATATTTTCCATTATCTGTTATCAGGCGATGAGGAACACCAAAACGACAAATAATGTGGTGGTTAATGAACTCTACAATTTTTTCTTTTTTAGTTGAAATGAGTGGAATAGCCTCCACCCATTTTGTGTAATATTCGGTTGCTGTGATAATCCATCGGTGACGTTGCGAAGAGGACGGATGAATCTCACCAATAAGGTCTAAACCCCATTGTGAGAAAGGCCAAAGATCTCGTGCGACCTGTAGCGGATGGCTAGGAGTATGTTGGAGGTTGGCATGTTGTTGACACATGACACAACGCTTAACATATTCGAGGCAGTCATTATTGAGAGTAGGCCAATAATAACCTAGGTGAAGGATTCGTTTAGCCATGGCAAGACCACTAAAATGTCCGCCACAGATACCATCATGGACCTGTTGGATGGTATGGGTGACTTCCGCGCCGGTGAGACATCGAAGGAGGATGCCATCAAAGCCGCGTTTATAAAGGAGTCCCCCCATAACTACATAACGAGAAACGCGTTTAAGAAAAGTGCGTTTACCAGTACTAGTAAGGTCAGATGGGAGAACAGAGGTTGTAAGGTAGTCGTGAAATTGGTGATACCAAGTATCCTGTGAATTAGCAGACACATTATTTATCATACAAACAACCGGGGCTGAATAAGATGGGGCAAAGAGTTGTTGGACCAAGACGAAAATGTCAGAGTCAGTTGATGAAGCCGGAATTTGTGAGGCTAAGCAAGCCATAGTATCCGCAAATTTGTTAGTGGAGCGGGGAATAGTTTGGATAGAATAATGAGTAAATAAGGCTAGAAGCGAATCCACGTAGTGTTTGTATTTTTGAAGTTCCTCATTTTTGCATTGGTAGATGCCCATAACTTGATTGACTACCAATTGAGAGTCACCAAAAATATTGATAGATTTGATACCTAAGTGCAGCGCAACCTGGAGACCCAGAACAAGGGCCTCGTATTCCGCTGTATTATTAGTGCAAGGGAAATCGAGTCGGAATGAAAGAGGCATAGGCTCGGCGTCGAGAGGAATAAGAACAACGCCGGCTCCTCCACCGCGTTGGCATTTGGATCCATCGAAGAAGAGAGTCATTGGATACGACTCCTCCTTGAGTGAAAGAGTGGCGATGAGTTCGTCGGGGAATGTAAAATTGGTAAATTGTTCCCCAGGTAAAGGGGCTTCCGCAAGTTGGTCTGCGATGGTTTGTCCTTTGATTGATTTCTGGTGGACGAACTCAAGGTCGAGGTCGGCGAGGAGCATGAGCCATCGGGCGATGCGTTGGTTTAGATGAGGTTTGGCATACATGTAATGGATGGGGTCCGTGTTGGTGATGACGAAAGTTTTGTGATTCAGAAGGTAGTGTCGGAGCTTGGTAGCCACGAATGATAGGGCTAGGCACAACTTTTCTACATGTGTATACCTAGTCTCATAGTCCACCAAAGTACGACTTATATAATAAACGGCTTGTTCTCTATTCTCAGAGTCACGATGTGCAAGCATGGCCCCTACAGCGTGGTCAGTGGCGGAAAGGTAAAGGTAGAAAGGGCGGTCGTCTTGAGGTGGGATAAGCACGGGTGGCTGCAAGAGATAAGTTTTGAGAGCTTCAAAGGCTTGGTGGCACTCTTTGCTCCATTGAAAATCAATGTCCTTCTTAAGGAGGTGATGGAAAGGTTGACATCGATCCGAGAGTTGGGAGATGAAACGTCGGATAGATTGAAGCTTACCTTGTAAACTACGCAATTGTTTGAGATTAGTAGGTGGGGGCATTTCTAGAATAGCTTTGACTTTAGATGGGTCGACCTCAATGCCACGCAAAGAGACGATAAAGCCAAGAAGTTTTCCCGAAAGGACACCAAAGACACATTTTTTTGGTTGAAGACGGACAGAATATTGTAACAGGCGATCAAAAATAATGGTTAAAACATCGAGATGTTCACTGCGATGTTTAGACTTGCCAAGAAGATCGTCGACGTAATCTTCAAGGATTGTGTGCATAATGTCATGAAAAATGTAGGTCATAGCCCGCTGATAGGTGGCACCAGCATTCTTAAGGCCGAATGGCATTACACGGTAACAGAAGGTTCCCCAAGGAGTTATGAAGGCAGTTTTGTGTTGATCGGCAGGGGCAACCAAAATTTGGTTGTATCCTGAAAAGCCATCCATGAGAGAGAGCATCTCATGGCCTGCAGTGAGATCAACAAGTTGGTCAATACTAGGTAGGGGGAAGTCATCCTTAGGGCAAGCGAGGTTAAGATCCCAGAAATCCGTGCATATCCGAAGTCCCCCCGTCGCTTTAGTGACAGGTACGATGTTAGAAATCCATTGAGGATAGTCAATAGGCAGAATGAAGGAAACAGAAAGGAGTCGTTGGAGCTCCTCTTTGACCAAGAGGGCAATGCGTGGATGCATTTTTCTCAATTTCTGTTTAATTGGCTTGGAATCGGGTTTCAGTGTAATGTTATGGACAGCAATGTCAGGATCAATTCCTGGCATGTCAGCGTAGGACCAAGCGAAAGCTTGGTTGCGAGCACGGAGGAAAGTAGTAAAGGCGACTTGTTCTGATGCGTTAAGGGATTGTCCGATCTTCACAATGTGAGGATCCTCCTCCGTGTGGATGTTGATTTCTATAGTAGACTCGTTCAGCATGGTTTGGGTTTCAGATGGTAAGGCTCGTTGAATATAAGAGTCATCCGCGCCAAGGTAAGTGAGGATGGAGTCATCATCCTGGCACTCAACAACGTTAATTGAAGGGGAGTCCTCTTCAATCATGTCTGGATATAGAAGGGGAATAGAAGAGGGGTGCTCATTATCGCGTTGATAAGTGAGAGGACCTAAGAAGATAGCATTTATGAAAAAAAAAAGTTAGGAGGGATAGATTCGTGATCTATCGACTCAGTGGGTGACGATGGCAAAGTGGGTGATGATGGTTTGGTAGGGGTAACGTCGTTCTCTTCCAGAAGGCAACTGTCACGAGGTTCTGTCGATGTAAGTGTTTCCGGAAATCCGAGACCACTACGATCATTATGTTTGCGTGTGGTGATGGGGATGAGCGTATGTCGGCCTTGTTCATAAAGACCAAAACCAAAGCCTTTCCAAGCACAGCGAGTCAAGAAGGTGAGGGCGAAGCGACGATTTGTCAGGTATTGAAAATCGGATTGGAAAGGAACCACACCAAGAGGAGGCTCAGGGGCAACGGAAGACGCGTCGACACCCCCATACGTTAGGTTAGTGCGGCAGTGAGGTGGTCCGTAGGAGATTACTTCCCCCACACGACGGTCATAGTTAGGATGGGCATGTACCTGTCCGTACTCCTGTGGGGTATGGAAAGAACTAACGTTATATAGGCGATACTCCCCCAGCGTAAGGCGCTGAAAAACATCTACTAAGGGGTCCGCGGTCGGGATGTTAGCTGCGGGAAGGGAAGTGGTTTTTGCGACGGTAGTTTCATCAGTTGAAGGCGTAGGTGTGGTTGAGGTGGATGGTTGAGGCACAGTTGAAGAGGATGGTTGGGTTGAATGAATGGGTGTCTTGATTGGTACAAGCACATCGTTTGGGCGGTATAACATATTACAGGTTTTAAAGGGGGGAGGATCAGCTTTTACGGTGTAGGACTTCCCCTCGTACTCAAATTTTATGCATCTATGTAATGTTGAGGGAACGCATCCCATGGCCCGGATCCAAGGACGACCCAGCAATATATTATATTGGAACTCTCCCTCAAGGACATAGAAGAGTTCGGGTAAAGTACGTGGTCCTACCCGAATGTTGAGGATCACGGTGCCTAAGGTAGAGGTAATAGCGTCATTAAATGACCGCAACATGATGGGGTTGGCACACATGTAGCTAGAAGGGATATTCATTTGTTGGAAGGCTTTTGAAGAGATGATGTTTAGGCTAGCACCCCCGTCAATCATAACACGACGTACCCGAATGTCCCGGACGTAAGCGGAGATGAAAAGGGCAGGGTCAGGGTCTTCTGTACCAAAGTCAACAATTTCATCTTCAGAGAAACTGACTGCAGCAGCTTGTGGTACAGAGACAGAAGTGGTTGGGGCAGTGGGTTGTTTGGTGAGAGAGGCAACATGATTAGGTGTTAGAATGGAGGCAACGGGCAGGGTTTCATTAGGTAAGACCTCGATCCCTTGAAGAATTTCAACGAGAGCTTGTCGATGAGATTCAGAAGTCTGAATGAGATCATATAGTGTCATTTTTACGGGTGATTGGTGAAGCTGTTTAATCATGGCTCGATGGGCAGCTCCATTAGAGATGGGGTAAGCAGGTCCACGAATAACCACTTTGGGTGGTGGTGCAATCGGGATGTTGGACGGAGAAGGAGAGGACGCAGGTGTGCTTTCTTTCGCTTTCTCATTGTTTTTCTGCGCTCGAGTAGCAACACTAATCATATTAATTTCGTAGACCTGAGATGAGGAAGATGGTTGGGACAAATCATGGTCTTCAAGAGGTGGGGTTGTAATAATGACAGATCTTGGTGAGGCGGGGACAGATGGTATAGGAGAGGGAATGGAAACTAAAGGTCTCTCCCTTCGTAAGTTGTCTTTCTTAACCTTTCTATCTGGGAGAGGTGACTGACGAAGGATGGTTTTTAAAGCTTTGCATCCCTCCACATCATGTCCTGGTGTGCGGTGATAAGCGCAGATCTTAGACTCATCATAACCTATAGGTCGAGGTTTAGACGGGTCATAAGGTCTAAGTGGGGGTAGGGAAATGGTCGCATTCTCTACTAACATAGCAAGGATTTTGGCGTAAGATCCTTTGAGTGGGTCAAAATCAGAAGAGGATGAGGGTATTGATTGTCTGGGTTTCGATAATGTTTGGGTATGGTTGGTTCGTGCGGGTGGTGGTTTAGCCAAGGGGTGTTGACACGCGGTTTTCACTAAATGTGGTTTCTTTGGCGCAGAAGCTACATTCAGCTGGTTAGATGATAAAGCTACAGATGACGTGGTAGTGGGACACAACCACGGAGAAAGGGGAGTAGCAGAGAATAAATCCTTTGATGATGGAGTTTGTTTAGGGTTGATTGGTGGACCGGATGCGTGGGGTGATAATGTTGATATACCCTTTGATCCCTGTATGGGCGCAGAAGGCGTAGGTCGTTTTGAAGAAAACGCAGGAGGTATGATATATTGGTGCAAGGTGGAAGGATGAGGTCCCAATATGGAAGGTAGGTATGACGATGATGGTTTTGATTGTGATAGAGGCACGGGTTGAGTGTGTCTCCTAGGTGGCAGGGCGGCTTTATTTTTGGATAAATCTAGTCGCTTAGGCGGGTGTGTTAGACTGGGTATTGGTGAGGTCCCAAGTGTAGGGGAAGGTTTGGTTAGGTGGATAGAGGTGGATGGGATACTTGGTATAGATGCGGGGGGTAAGAATGAGGATACAGGCATTTTGAGTTTCTGTAAACGCTTCGGGTATATGGTAGAGGTATCGGGATCGGTCATCTGCATTTGAGTAGAATAGGGAGTACTCAAACGTTCCCATAGGATTCGTCTATCTTCTGGAGAATGACAGTCTTCAGGTTTGAATTGTAAATTTTGTACGGAAGAAAGGTGGGTTGTGATTCCGGTCCACTGTGGGTGTGATACAGGGGGTAAATGAGGCACTGTATCAATAGATGTCAAGAGGTCAACCGGTCGTTGAAAAGATTTAGGCGATGAAGAACTAATAGGTAAGAGGGCATGTTCGAGAGGATCCGTCATGGTTAAAGAATTTGGTGATGTCGGTGCAAGAGATTCCTCGTCTAAGGATGTCAAAAGGAGTGGCGTACCTTCCTCTTGTGCAGCAAGAGGGGTAGAAGGGGAAATCTGGGAAATAGATAGGTTAGATAACATCCGTTCGCAATCTTGTAGGGATGTGGTATAAGAAGACTCATCGATGGGAAGAGAAGTCTGGGCAGTTAACTCCTTTATGGGTAAAGGAATGATTTCGCTTTGGTTCGATGGTGGTAAAGGAGGTTCGGGCTCCTGTGTTAGTGAAGAGGCTTGATTCAAAATTTTGTCGATAGAGGCTTTGGGCTGGGTATCAAAGACTGCATGGATCTCATGAACACTCTCCTCGGCTAAGATATCCTGGTTTACGTTGCTGTTGGAAGAGTGATTCGGGAATGGTTTGTTGAAGATTTTCAAATTTCGGTTGGCAGGGGCATTAGGATTATCGAGGGTTATATCCCCTGCGTCAACCATTTCCTGCACTATGTTTTTCAACATCTTGCAGTTTTCATGACTATGTCCTTTTACGCGGTGAAAGTTACAGAAGTCATTTTCTTTGTACCAGGAAGGTATCGCGCGGGTGGAGTCAAACCCAGAGTGAGGTTTAACAGGAGGCAAAGTGATAGCTCCGGCTTTGAGCAATTTTTCCAAGATGACGCCATAGGTTTCTCCTAAGGGAGTGTAATTGATGGGCTCGGCTTTGTACTTATAGGTGGTTTTTGGTGGAGTATTGGACGGCGCTTGAGATTTGACCATCACCGCGTGGACAGCTCCTTTTGATTTAGAAGAAGTGGACGCGTGAGGAGTGGTGGTATTTGGTTTATTGGTAGAATCAGGAGTTCGGAAATTGGGGTTTTTGTTGCGCAACCGCAATTTCTCTTCTTCTAAGGCTCGAATTTCTAGTTTCCGAGCCATGGTAAAGGCCTCATCAAATGTGCGGAAAGTTTGAATTTGAAGAGTAGGAGAAATGTGCTTAGCACATGCCCGCGTGAAAAGTTCGATAAGTTCAGTCTGAGGCAAGGCATATGTAAGTTGGTTGATAAGGCCGCGCCATCGTCCGACGAAATCTGCGATAGATTCGTCTTCGAATTGTCGAATGGCATAAAGGTCGGTGATGGATACTTTCTTAGCAATGTTAATGGAGAAGTGATCCAAGAAAGATTGGGCTAGTTGGTTAAAAGAGAAGATTGAGTGCTGGGTTAAAGCACTGTACCACTCCAAGGCGGGTCCAGATAAGGACATGGGAAATGTGCGGAGTAACAAGGCATCATCATGGGCAATCAAATAACAAGCATGTCTAAATGATCGCAAGTGTTGTTGAGGATCCTCTTTACTATTAAAACGAGTAAATTTCGGTAATTCCCATTGAGGAGGATATGAGTGAAGGGGGACAGAAGGGTGAATAGGCTCCCGACAAACTTGCTCGTATGTCAAGGCGCTACGACTTCCCGACACAGAAGCCTCCAGATTTTGCATTTTGTCCATCATTTGTTTGATGAAATCCGTGGTTGGATGGGATGATGGTGCGGTTGTGGTAAACGGAGGCAAATTGGGCCAAGGGCCTCCGCTGGACAATGGTGGGGTTAAGTGTTGATAAGGTATGGAGGATGAATATGTTGAGGTGACAGAATAGGGATGTCCCATATAAGGTGTTGAGGTTACTGGATACGTGTATGGGAATGAAAAGGTAGGCGGAGCTTGAGAAGGAAAGCTCGTGTGGATAGGTGGCAGAGAACAAGTCATGAATGGAGTAGTCTGCAAGAGAGATGAGGTAGGGGCAGTCGGTGGTAATGATATGTGGGGTCCAAGATTAGCCAAAGGAAAGCCAATCTGAGTCGTATGAATCTCTGAAGCTGTCGGATTGGGAGATGGGGCTAAAGGTGCAGGAAGCAAGGCGGTGTTATCAGGCGGAGTGGGAGCTAAATGAGCAGCTATACTAATAGGCATGCCAACAAGGAGCTGACCATCAGGCGTACGGTCAGGGGCATGAGACAAATAGTATTGTACAGCGCTAGGATTAGCATCCAGAAATTTGGCAAATTCCTTATCTCCCACAGGAATTTTGGGGATTTCACTGGTGTCCGTAGGGTTCCCTATAGAATGTGAAGGGGGTGATTCAGGAAAAGACACAGAGCAGGCATGTGAAACCATGGCGGCGGCTTGCTTCCGAGTGATGACAACCATGGACAGTAAGGTTTCAATCTATCAAGAACAGAAACAACCTCAGAATGATGAATTTGGCAGGTTGCTGGTTTGTCAGGGGCTGTAGAAGACAGGAACCGATATCGGTCCAATAACCGATGTCGGTCAGAGAATAGACGACGTCGGTCAGTTAACCGATGCCGGTGTCAAAAGTCTAGGATAACAAGGTATAAAAGGCTGCTAATTTGATTTTTAACAACGCTTAGTATATTTGTCAAATTATTGATCACAGAAGACAAAGTATGACAGAGAAAACAGAATTTGAAAACAAGCAAGATGCACACGCAAATCCAGAGACTAACCCTAGGGTTAATTTTAATTTTTGTGGGCTTATGCCTTTAGACGTAGAATGATGTCAGAATCCTAAACAACAAGACCTAGGGGAAATGTCAAGTTTGTTTTGGCTTATAAAGTTACCTCAATCGGGCGGAGGAATACCGCGGAAAAAGGGGGATGTTTGAGCTGTTGTGTTAATTGTGAAGTGATTCGGTATGTGTTGTGCAGTGAATGTAAGATTAATTTCTTGTCAATACCGTGGATATCACCCCCACGTGTACGACCTGTTACTTAATCTATGTTCACTAGAATTGAAAACAACAAGAAAGGATGCAATGCACGTGTTTTAAACCCAAATCGACAATGATATTCGATGAAGCAAAAGAGATGACTTTCACTAATGCAAGATGCAAAAACAAAGCAAGTTCTTTTACCAAAATAATACAAAACCTTATGAATATCTTTAGAAGAAGAAAACAGCAAGTATGCTCCCTATATGAGAGCAAGCAAGAAATAAAGAAACCCAAAATGGGTCCCACCGGGCGTGCCAAAATGTTTCACTCGGAATGTTTCGGCTTCTGGGGATAGAGTTGCTTCTATCCTTTCATTCCTTTTAGAAACAGATAAGGGTTAGGGCTAGGAGGAATACCTGTTAGAATGTCGAGATGGTGTGCGCGTACCGTAGAGAAAGATCAGGTTGACTGCGAAGAACTCCTTTTTGTCTTGGAAGGACTACCTGCAAATAAGAACACAAGACCACAAGATTTTGATTAAACAATAAATGAGGAAACTGCCTTGGGCCCAGGAAATATAAAACTTCCTTTCGAAGGTGGTCAGTTTCCCTGCTAATATGAATTAACACAAAAGACTGTAAAGTATCAATTAAATTACTTCGTTGGAATGGATAGGGGAAAGGCTGATTTCTGGTTGTAGTCAGGGTAACCGATACCGGTCTCTGGTAACCGATGTCGGTAGGGTTTAGGATCTGTAGGTTGGTTGTTTTGTGGGGTGTTTGTGTTGTTTGGTAGCTGTGTTATTTGTAAGGCTGTAAATGGGTGATATTAGGAAATGAGGTGATGAGAGGTAGATGAATGATGGTTAGATGAAATGGCACGCTGGGTAGTGGATTCAGAAATGGATTTATGAGGACTGTGATTCAAAAGGCATAAGAAATGTTATAACAGAAGACATGCAAGATGTGACTTACTGGTTTTGACGAAGATGCAAGTTGATCTCCTTTGCTGCAAACGCTTCTGGTTTCTTCACTTGTCTCTGCTCGGTCAAGTGAAGATCTGGACTCTGTTGATCGCTCCCAATGATTTCTCTTGATTCAAAATCCTCTCCATTCCGATCCCTTGATTTTGGTTCGGGGAGCCCATTTACAGGGAGCCGATGGCGGTTACGTAACCGACGGCGGTCGAGTAGGAACCGGCATCGGTAAGGAAAAAGTAGGCTATTTTTAGTAAAATAGCCCACCTTCCCTGCTTTTCTCCCGAGAGATCAGTTGCGGGCTTGGTCAAATGACTAGAAGGTCGGTTTTGGGTGCGAGAAAGGGGTCATTAGTTATGGGTGTAGGTGTGGACCAAGTTATGGGTCTTAATTAGGTTAGTTTAGGGTTAGGGCTAGGTCATGATGAAGTGGCAAAATGAGGTGGCAGGTAAGGTGATGTGGATTTATCCATTACAAGGTAATTAATAAATAATTGTGTAAGGTTTAGGTGATGAGGTTATATTGCGAGATGAGATGCGGGTCACAAGGGGTCGTAAGACACAAATGGAATTTCTTGACTTCTTTAACTACAAAAAACACGTGTTTCTCCATTTGAGTATATTTAATTTCATGAGATTTCAAGACATAACTCATGAAAGCAATGGGTATTTCATATCCCTCATGATTCTTCTGTATTAGAATGACAGCCAAAGTATTCTCGGTGGCATAGCAATAGATTAAAAAATATTTATCAAAATCAGGACAAACAAGAACTAGGGTCTTGTTGATTGCTTTCTTGATATTTTAAAAATATTATTTCTCTTCTGATGTCCAACAAAAGGATTTCTTCCCTTTCATCATTTGATTTATAATAATAATCAATTCTTCAAAATTAGGAATAAATCTCCTTAGAAATTTTATTTTTCCAAAGAAAACATGCATGACTTTTTTACTTGCGGGGAGGGAAATCTATTAAATATCTTGGACTCTCTTTAGATCTATCTTGGTTCCTTCTTTGGAAACGACATGCCCAAGTAACTTACCTTTAGTGACACCAAAGATGGAATTCTTTGGGTTCAAATATATCTCATGCTCCCTGCACTTTTTGATAACAACTTCAAGATGTTGAAAATGATCTTCCTTTTTTTAGAGAAGACAGACAAATAGTCAAGATATACAACAATACATCTTCCTTTCAAAGCACCGAAAGAAAAATCCATCACCCATTAAAAGGTGGCACCAACATTGATTAGCCCAAATGGAACCCTCTTATATGTAAAATTACCCCATGGAGTTGTTAATGTTGTTTTATGTTGATCTGGGACATCAACTTCAATCTGATTATACCCCGAGAAAGCATCCAACATAGATATTATTTTAGATCCGGTGACAACTTGAAGGATTTTATCCATCATGGGAAGTGGGTAGTTATCTTTAATAGAGACTTGATTCAAATTTTAAAAATCCACACAAATTTGAATCTCACCACTCTTATCTTACTGGCACAATGTTGTCCACCCAACCTGAGTGATGGATATGAAAAGTTATCTTTGCTTTTAAAATATTATGAATTTCTTGATAAATGGTATTTGTAATCTTGGGATTATATTTCCTTGGTTTCTGTTAGAAAGCTTTGATTCCTAGTTTCAAAGGAATGTAATGTTTCATTTATCTTGGTTTAAAGGATTATATTTCCTTTGTTTGTGTCAGAAATATTTGATTCCTAGTTTCAAAAGAATGTAATGTTGCATTTATCTTGGTTTAAAGGATTTCAAATCATCATACGAATAGGAAAACACATATACATATCTTCCTAATAAGTTTATCATTCTATTCCTTTCCTCCTGGGTGTAGCATTTTCCAATGTTGACAAGATTGGGTTCCTATTTTCTCCTAATATTAATATTTTCATTTTCTATTGATTGATTAACCCCATATGATATGCTTGTAAAAAAAATCTTCCAGGCTTACTAGTCCCCTGTGTATCTTCTTACCTTTTAACTTAATACAACCATCCTTATCAGATTATTATTCAATTTCATCCTCAATCATGGTGGATGATATGGATTCACAAGGAGTAGCCTCACTTCCTTCAAAATATAGCTGATTGAAGTTCTCTTGAAGTTATAAGAAAGAGAGCACATGTCGATCATCAATGAATACTTGCCAATTGTTCACATTATCCGAAACACTTGGCCTATATAATCTCAATCGTGAAATTTTCTTGGGAAAAGTCAAGATGAGGGATCAACAACAATCTTGAGAAGGAAAAAGCATCAAGTCTATTATTCTTTTCTCTGGGAACAAATTGGATAGAAAATACATCTAATAATTCAATGGAATCCCAAACCAGATTTCTATAGTGCTTTAGTCTCTTGTTCTAAACTTGAAAAATCCCCCTAACTTTCTTAAAATTGAGCTATGCATATCCTCATGGAAAAATATTATTAATTCACATATCTATTGCCATTTCTAGTCCTAAAATAAGAGCTTCATAGTCTATCGTATTATTTGTGTTTTCAAATTGAAGCTTGTAGGAGAAAGGGTAAGACTTATTTACAGGGAAGAGCAAGACCACACCTACTCCAGAACTAGCTTAAGAACAAATACCATCAAATTCAAGGGTCCAAAAAACATAAGGGTCATTCATCACATCTTTAAGACATTTCCTTTCCTCTTCTGACATGATCATGTAGTTTCCATGACTGATGTCTTCATAGAGATTTTTTTCTTTGGGGTCATCTGTTTTCTACACAATGTATTCAATTTGTCTCTCATGTGTTGGGTTTTAGATTTGCACTTTGGGTGAAACCATAGTCAGGGGACAACAAGTCCCTCCTCTTTAATGGGATAGGCTACCTTATTAAAAGTAGTAAATACTTATATACATATACACAACTTTCATCATGTAGATTCCTGATATTTTAAGAGATTTCATACCAAAATGTCATCAATACAAAGGGCTTAGAATAATGGAGAAGATGGAAAAGGGGGGGAGAAGAACAACAATACTTTTTGGATATATATATTTCAGAGTATAACCTTACTTGTATTGAAATAGAAAAATGCAGAATGGGATCATTCACCTTCACAATACATATCAATATTCAGACACAAAATTCCAGAGATCATATACACAAGAGCACAAAGTTTCTTTGCATGCAGAGATGAAAAATTCACTAATTAAGAGCAAGAAGTGAAAGAAAATAGTAGAGGAAGATAATAAAAAGACTTTTGTATTGAGCAGTTTCAGTTTTTTACAATCTTTCAAGAATGCTAGGAACCTGTATATAATGGCAAAGCCTGTTTTTATATCAAACCTATTTCATCTTTTCTTTGACTCCAAGGAAAGAATATCCCAATGGGATCAAATTTGTTGAAGATTCAGTTGGAAATAAATAGGAAACAAGAATGCACTCATGGAAAATGCAGATGCCCTAAACAGTTAAAATTCATCATTTCAAATGTGAATGCTTTAGCAAAAGTATATGGCAGTTTCTTGCCTTAGTAACTACCTCTAAAACATTTGAGTGCCAAGTTGGCAAATTTCTCCTTTTCCGTTTACAAACACCTGATTACCCTATCTCTTCTAAAATCAATCATATTCCCTTTGAAAATCATCGATTTTGTTCCAAAACAGACCCAAAATGCATTTCCACAAAAAACGACCATGAACAGAGGACAAAAAATGATCCACACTTGTCCATTGCAGAGCTTGAGCTAAAATGGTGATAAAGAAATCAGATGCAGATGTAAATAAACCATTTTCCATCTTTTTTTACCTTGAAATCGAGACCCTACATGCGTCAGAATTAGAGAAATGATGAGCCAGGTGGAAAAAATATTTTTCCTAACATTTGGGAAAAAAGGCACAATTTCTCGATTTCCTCTGCCACTCTGAAACTCTGCCAAAGGATGGACACGTGTCTCCTTTTGATTGGATGAGGAAACACGTTCCAAAAACAACCATTTGAGCCCTTTTGGTGAGAAGTTCAAAATCTCAAATTTCTTTGCTGGTTTGCCCTCCCAATTTGACTAGGACACATGTCACCTTCTGAATGGATAAGGGGTTAGGGCTCAATTTGTAATAGTTTGAAATTTTGGCACAAAATTTGATTTTCCCCATGGGTCCGCTGCCTCGATGACATGTGGTGGTCTCTGATTGGCTACGGGCCCAAAGGGAGGGTAGAAAAACATTAACCTTTAACCCTTTCTTGACAAAGGGTTCAAAACAAAAATTTCTTCTGTCAACTCATTGCCCCGAGGACATGTGGTAGTCTTTGATTGGATGATGGATTGTGAAACTTATCTCTCGATTTCTCCATGCGGGCCCACGGGTTACTTTATCTAACTACCCCTTTTGGGGAAAAAGTGTAAAAGTCACAAGGAAATCCGTAGGTCCACCAACTCGACAAAGGGAAAATTTAACCACATAGGTCCACCGAGCCATAACTTGCAAAATACAAGGAGTTAGGAGGACTTCTTGATCTTTCTGAAAAGGGGGAGAAATTTCCCATTTGATGGATAAGTTTTTAAAATTCCAAAATCTCCTGGTAAGAACTAGAGTAAAAAATTCCTCTTTCAAGCATACTTCAAAGGCACCAACTCAAAATTTAACATTTTAGACTTAGAAAATGGAGGGAAATTTGAGAGTGACAACAACTGGCTTCTTTTGCAGATGACTTGGCTTGGAACAAAAACCATAAGGCAAGATCAAGAACCTTATAAAACTTCAGGAAAAGAATACCAGTGCCTTATCCATTGGGCAATGGAGTCAAAAACAAGCTTGAAACAGAAGGGGAGCACACACCAAGTGGGAAAAGAAACAAGACAAAAACCAAAGGAAAACAAACCAAAGGGAAATCTGTACAAAATATACAAAGAATCCCAAGTCACTAAGATTTGAATAAGTTCAAGTGTTGCCCACTATAAGGAAGTGGGAGAGGATAACCATCCAAGTAATCCAAGTAGAAAGAATTCTCACCGGAAAGATGTTTGATTTTGAATTGGCCCAGCCAAAGAGAATCAAACTTACCATGGCTACCCCTTGGTTCATGCCTTTTGTCCCAAAGAAGAACAAAATCTCCCACTTGAAAAGTTATAGACTTAGCCTTCTTGTCAAATATAGCTTTTACCTCGATTTTGTGAGCTGATATCCTATCAACCACCTGCAATCTATCTTCATTCAGCCTCTGAAGATACATAATCCTTTTGTCTTATGAGTTAGAAAAATTGGCATCTTCAATGGCCTTCATTAAGTGCAATGCTAGCAGTTCCAACATTACTGGCAGATGAGCATCAAATCCATATACCATTTGAAAAGGATGCATTCCAATGGATCTCTTAGGTGTAATTCTATCAGCCCATAAAGCATCATATAGTTTCTTATGCCAATTCCTCTGAGAGTCATTTACAAGCTTCCAAACAATTGTGACTAAGTTCTTGTTCATTGATTCAGCTTGCCCATTCCCTTGGGGATTATAATCTGAAGAGTGTGCAAGGGAAATGCCATAGCCATAACAAAAATTAGTCAATTTAGCAGAGGAGAAGTTTGAAGCATTGTTAGTGACAATCTTGTTTGTTATCTAAAACCTTATTAAGATATTCTCCTTGATGAAATTGCAAACAACCTCCGAAGTAGTACTTCTAACTGGAATGGATTCCACCCACTTGGTGAAATAGTCAGTGGCAGTCAAAACATGAGTGTGTCTAGCACTTGAGGGTGGATTCAGTGTGCCAATAAATTCTAAACCCCATTGTTGAAAAGGCTCTTCAATCACTACTAGTTTCAGAGGTAGAGCAGCCAATTTGGGTCTGCCAACAAAGGATTGGCATGCTTCACATTTAATTACCCACTCGGATGCATCTCTGAATAATGTGGGCTAATAATATGCAGCACGAAGAATCTTGTGGGTTGTTATAGCAAAAAAGAAATGAACCCCATAGGCCTGATCATGGAAAGCTGAGAATAATCTCTTTTGTTGCTCCCTTTCAACGCATTTCAAAAACCTTACATCAATGCCATGTTTGAACAATGCATTTTCCCATAATACATATTGAGATTATCTCAATTTGATGGCCCTTTTCTCCTTGGGAGTCAAATGGGATGGGCATTATCCGTAAGTGAGGAAGTGTGCAATGTTAGCATACCATTCATCAATTGAGCTGAGGAAAAGAACAACAAGAATATCAACTTCTTCCTTTAGCAATTTAGCATCAGCTCCTTTGGCAATGATCTCACATAAGCCCTTTCCTCTAACCAATTTTGTGGGTTTGATGTCAAGATCATACTCCTGAACTTTGGATACCCACTTACCCCTCTTGGTTCCAAATTCTTGTTGTGTTAGAATGGATTTAACACTTGTATTAGGCATAAGAGCAATAGCATGGGAGTTGGGGATATAAAAACAAAACTGTTTCACCACCTTAACCACTGGAAAAGTGTGTTTCTCCATCATTGTGTACTTCAACTCATGGGATTTCAAAATATAAGTCATGAATTCTATGAGGAACTCATGACCTTCATTATTTTCTTGGGTTAACACAACAACAAGAGTGTATTTGGTGGCATAGCAATAAATAATAAAGTCCTTACCAAAATCTAGGCATGCCAAGATTGGATTCTTTGCTATAGCTCTCTTGATGCCTTCAAATGCAAATTTTCCTTTAGAGGACCAGCAACTTGTCTGATTCCCCTTCATCATGTGAGCAATGCTCAAAGTAAGCTCTACAAAATCAGGTATGAACCTCCTTAGGAAGTTGATTTTGCCGAAGAAAGAATGCATGCCTTTCTTGCTGGTTAGAAGAAGGGTCTGTTGAATTTCCTGAACTCTCTCCAGATCAATCTTGGTCCTATCCTTAGAGACAATGTGTCCCAAAAGTTTGCATTCAGTGACACAAAAGACTGATTTCTTTCGATTAAAGAATATTTCATGCTCTCTACATCTTTGGAGGATTGTTTCAAGGTGTTTGAAATAATAATTTGTGATTTTTTAAAACACAGTCATATCATTAAGGTAAACAACTGTGCACTTTCCCTTGAGGCTGCCAAAGGCCAGGTCCATAGCCCTCTGAAAAGTAGAATTAGAATTGATGATTCCAAATGGCATTCTCTTATAAGCGAAGGTGCCCCAAGGAGTGGTGAAGGGGTCTTATGCTAATCAATAGCATTTACTTCGACCTAATTATAACCTTAGAACCCATCAAGCATGGATAACATCTATGAACCTGTAATGACTTGCAACACATGATCCATGGTGGGAAGAGGATAATTGTCCTTCAAAGATGCTTGATTCAAGTTTCTGAAATCAACAAAAATCTGGATCTCACCATTCTTCTTTCTAACCAATGCAATATTAGCAATCCACGTTGAATGGTGAATAGGAATAATGATATTTGCTTTCAATAATTTCAAAATTTCTTGGAAGATTGTATCAGCAATCTTAGGATTATATTTCCTCTTCTTCTTCCTAAAGGGCTTGATCCCAGGTTTGAGAGGAATGAAATGTTGCATTTCTTTTGGTTGGAAACCCTTAATATCATCATATGAGTAAGCAAGAACATCAACATACCTATTCAACAAATCTTCTACTTTCTTCTTCTATTCTTGTGTGCAACACTTCCCAATGTTCACTTTCTTTGGTTCATGAGAACTTGCAATGTTTATCTTCTCACACTAAGCAGACTGTTGGTTTCCTTTAGCAGATTTTGACTTAATATACCCATCATGCTTATCAAATATCTCCTCCAAACTCACTAAACCCTTAAGTATCTTATTACCTTTCAGATTTAAACAATCATCATGATCTATTTCTTCTTCTTTGCTACCTTCTTCATTTGGAGGAAAACACTCCCTAGGCGGATTTTCACTCCCTTCAAAGTAAATCTAATTGAAATTATCTCTAAGCTCCAGGAAGGACAACAGATGTTGATCATCATTGAATACTTGCTAATTATTTGCATTGTCTGGCACACTAGGCCTATGAATCATCTCAATGGTGAACTTCTCTTAGGATGAATCGGGATGAGGAATTGACAGACACCTCGAGATGGCCAATGAATCAACCCTCATGTTTCTCTCTCTTGGCATGAATTTAATGGAGAAGGCATCAAGGAACTCAATTGAATCCCAAATCATATTTCTGTAATGTTTTAGCCTTCTATTTTTTACTTGGAAAAGATCTCTAACCTACTTTACAATCAGCTCTGCATCTCCATGAGCAAGGAGATTCTTAATTCCCATTTCCCATGCCAAGCTAATACTGAGAAAGAGAGATTCATACTCTACTGTGTTGTTTGTGTTTTCAAATTGGAGATTGAAAGAGGAAGGATGAAGCTTCCCTTCAAGATAATTGAGCACTACACCAGCTCCAGAACTAGCTGAGGAGCAGCTCCCATTAAACTCTAAAATCCAAACACCATTGGGATCAAGAAGTAATTTCTTGGGATGATTTACCTAATCTTGTGACACGACCATGTAATTTCCATGACCTCTGTCTTCATAAAGTATTTGTTCTTTTGGATCATCCATCTTTTGCACAATATATTCAGTTTTCTTTTTAGGTAATAGCTTCTTCATCTTCCCATTCACTGGAATGAGGGCATGTGACTAGTCCATCATGATCTCTCCTCCAACATTTTTGCAAAAGTTTCTACTCAATACCATGCCATAGGAAGGAGGTATATCAACTACCAAGATGGTTACTAAAACTCTTTTCTCTGGCATAGCAATAAATGCAACTTGTGCATCCTTGATTCTACCAACCAACAGTACTTTTGTACTTTCCATTGAATAACATGAGCTAAAAGTGTGGGTTAGGGTCAGGTCTAGGGTATGAGCTACCTTGGCGGGCATCACATTATTTGAAGCACTAGAATCAATGACAAAATTGCTGAGTTTATGACCAGCTATGAGGAGGGTAACATAAAATGGTTTGATCTTCTCCTCAGATGAACTGCTACTACAAGGCTTGGTTGAGATGAAGGAGAAGGAGTTCGAAAGAGGCCCTTAGAACCATGGGGTGAAGGCTTAGAATTATAATTCAAAAAGTTTACCATCTTAGCAAATGCCTTGGGATGAGTTTGGTAAAATTCAGCCTCTGAGATTTGAATCTTAGTTTTCTTGAGATGGTCAATAATATCAAATGAGCTAGAGGTAGATGCGATATTATTAACAGCAGTAGATGGGACTTTTGATCTATCAACTCTATCACTAGGATGACAATAAGTTTTAGGAGAAGGAGCAGAAGAAGAAGGAATAGTAGAGCCTACCTTTTGTGTGGAAGAAGTTGGAATAGGATCTCCCCTCCTTGCAATCACTGGAATGGTTGGAGAAGGATCCTTAGATATTTTAGGAGGCTACACTACCTTCTCTTTCTTATTTTTCTGCTCATGATTCATATCAACATATGAATCATTTCTCATCTCTATAGTTATTTCGTCATAATCATCTTCTTCATTTATACCTTAAGTAGTAATAAAGTGGACATGGGATCCACTTAGCTCTTCCAAATCTGCATCGACTTCCTATTTAGGCTCTTTGCAGATTTGATTCTCCTCTTCATCATCAGGCTCCAACACTTCACATGTGGCATTGAATGGAGCCTTGATTGGTTGACCTTCAATTGATAATCTGGTTTGAATACACGTCAACTGATTTCTAGGCTAGAAATTCCTTCTAGGAACAACTTGATAAGGAGTATGCTGAGCTAGCTATTTCTTGAGAGCAATCAAGTCATTAGCAAGCTTCTAGAATAACTGATCTGCATTAGTTCCAAATGAAGATGAAGATGGAGATGCTTTGGACTTAGATGAATCTCTCCTCAACTTTCCAGACATAATCAGATCATCTTCCACACTAACAACTAACCTCTGATCAACATCCAAGGTGGCAAGATTAGCTCTCCTAAGTGCATAGCTCACTTCAGGCAATTGAGCATTAAGGAAGAAGCACTTATGAATATGATCTATAGGACATGTAGCTAGTGGGATCTTGTTGATCAGCCTATTGAATTTAGATATAAACTCCCTCATAGGCTCGTGATCTTATTTATTGATTTGGGAAATATGAGCCAAGAGGGCATGCACAACTTTAGTTGGCTTAAAGCGCTGCTCAAATCTGGTTGTCATGGTGTTCTAATTGGTGATAGATCCAGCAGGTAGGTGATAAAACCAATCAACAACATTATCTTGGAATGTATCCACAAAAATTCTAACAAACACATCCTCATGTTCAACACTAAGAACACCACAAGTAACAATGAAGGCTGATATATGTTCATCTGGATGAACATTCCCATCACCTCTGAATTTGGGAAAATTATTTCTTTTTCCTCTAGGTAATTCATGCAATGGTTGGAAAAAGAAAGAGGTCCAACCCTTTGGCCCTAAGGTAGAGGAGGTTCCATTCTTGGAAATATTGTTTGGAGAGAAACAACAACACTAGTAAGGATCAGAGCATGCGAATTGGGACTGATATGATTTTGAGGACTATCGCTCCCAAAAGTTTTCTCTATCATGAGGAGTGTTTGTAGATATTTCTCCTCTTCTTTTCCTTGTCGATGAAGGAAGAGAGAAACCTTGGTTGTACAACAATTGGAAATTAGGATATTATTGTCCAAGGGTTCTCCTACCCCTACTGTATCTTAGAGTCACCAGATCAGAGATGATCAAGAAGTAATTCTTCAAAAACTGGAAACCATTCAAAATGGATTCCCCAGTAGAGTCACCAAAAACTATTGGGTTTCAGATTTGCGCTTTGGGTGAAACCACATTCAAGGGACAAAAAGTCCCTCCTCTTTAATGGGAGAGGTTCCCTTCTTGAAAGCAGTAAAGACTTACATACATATACACAACTTTCATCATGTAGATTCCTGATATTTTAAGAGATTTCATACCAAAATGTCATCAATACAAAGGTCTTATAAAAATGGAGAAGATGGAAAAGGGGGGGAGAAGAACAACAATACTTTCTAGATATATAAATTTTAGAGTATAACCTTACTTGTATTGAAATAGAAAAATTCAGAATGGGATTATTCACCTTCACAATACGTATCAATCTTCAGATACAAAATTCCAGAGATCATTTACACAAGAGAAAAAATTTTCTTTGCATGCAGAGATGAACAATTCACTAATTAAGAGCTAGAAGTGAAAGAAAATAATAAAGTAAGATAAGAAAAATACTTCTATATTAAGCAGTTTCAATTTTTTACAATCTTTCAAAAATGCTAGGAACCCATACACAATGGAAAAGCCTGTTTTTATAACAAACCTATTTCATCTTTGCTTTTCCTCCAAGGAAAGAATATCCTAATGGGATCAAATTTTTTGGAGATTCATTTGGGAAGAGACGAGAAACAAGAATGCACTCATGGAAAATGCAGATGTCCTAAACAATTGAAATTCATCATTTCAAACGTGAATGCTTTAGCAGAAGTATATGGCAGTTTCTTCATCCATTTTCCCTCATCATTTCACCTTTTTAACTACCTCCAAAATGTTTGAGTGCCCAGTTGGCACATTTCTCCTTTTCCATTCGTAAATGTCTAATTACCCAATATCTTTGAAAATCAATCATATTCCCTTTGAAAATTGTCAATTTTGTTCCAAAACAAACGTAAAACTCATTTCCACAAAAAACGGCCATGAACAGAGAAGGAAGGACAAAAAATGATCTACACTCATCAATTGTAGAGCTTGAGCTAAAAATGGCGATAAAGAAATCAGATACAGATGTAAATAAACCATTTCCCCTCTTTTTTACCTTGAAATTGGGACCCTACACATGTTAGAATTAGAGAAATGATGAGCCAGGTGGAAAAAATATGTTTCCCGACATTTGGGAAAAAAGGCACAATTTCTTGATTTCCTCTGCCCCTCCATAGCTCTGTTAAAGGCTTGACATGTGCCGCCTTCTGATTGGATGAGGAAACATGTTATGAAAACAACCATTTGAGCCCTTTTGGTGAGATGTTCAAAACCTCAAATTTCTCTTCGGGTCCACCCTCCGGATTTGACTAGGGCACATGTCACCTTCTGATTGGATAAGAGGGTGGGGCTCAATTTGTAACATTTTGAACTTTTGGCACAAAATTTGATTTTCCTCCGTGGGTCTGCTACCCCAATGACATGTGGCAGTCTTTGATTTACTGCAGGCCCAAAGGGAGGGTGGAAAAACTTGAACCTTTAACCCGTTTTTGACAAAGGGTTCAAAACAAAAATTTCTTCCACCAGCTCACTACCCTGAGGACACATGGTGGTCTCTGATTAGATGATGGCTTGTGGAACTTATCTCTCCATTTCTCCATGCGGGCTCGCAGGTCAATTTTTCTAACTTCCCCTTTTGGCAAAAAATTGCAAAAATCACAAGGAACTCTGTAGGTCGGCCAACTCGGCAAAGGGAAAATTTAACCACATAGGTCCACTGAGCCATAACTTGCAAAATACAAGGAGTTAGAAGGAATTCTTGACCTTTTTGGAAAGGGGGGGAAATTTCACATCTGATGGATAAATTTTTTAAAGTACAAAATCTCCTAGTAAGTATCAGATTCAAAAATACCTCTTTCAAGCATATTTCAAAGGCACCAACTCAAAATTTAACATTTTAGACTTGGAAAACGGAGGGAAATTTGAGAGTGACAACATCAGGTAACAAAATTTTCATTTTCCCATTAACTGGGATGAAAGTGTGTGACCAATCCATTTGAATTTATCCTCCCACTTATTTACAAAAGTGTCTACTTAGTAACATACCATAGGATGGGGGAATATCTACTACTAAAATAGTAGCTTTGACCCTTTTCTCTGGGAAAGTAGCAAAGGCTACTTATGCATCCTTAATCCTTCCTACCAATGACACCTCTTTACTTTCCATGGAATAACATGAACCAAATGTGCATGTTAAATTCAGGCCCAAAGCATGAGCAACCTTAACAGGCATAACATTTTCTGATTCTCCTGAATCAATAAAACAATTACTGAGTCTATGGCTAGTTATAAGCATCATGATATAAAAAGGTTCAATTTTCTCAGTTACGGAAGGTGTTATAGCCATTATATTCTGCTGAGGTGAAGAGGTGGGAGTAGGTAAAAAGACTTTATAAGAGGCAGGTGAGGGATTGGGTTTGGATTTGACCAATTTGAAAACCTGGGAAAAGGCATCAAGATGCGTCTGATAGAACTTAGCCTCTGAAATTTGGATTTTGGTTTTCTTAATGTGGTCAATTATATCAAAAGATCCTGATGTAGATGGGGTTTTTGTGCTAGAGGGGGGGATAACTTAGGCCTATCGGTTTTGACATTTGGTGTTGTCTTTGTTACAGGTGTCAAAGCCATATTGGTCTTAGGTGAAGACAATGAAGTGGAGGGAGCATTCACACTTCTTACCTTATGGGTAGAAGTGGTAGGAATAAGATATCCTCTTTTCACAACAATTGGGATGGTAACTGGAACTTCCTTGGATCTTCTTGTTGGTTGGACCACCTCTTTTTTCTTTTTTATCTATTCTATTGTCATGAAAGCATATGATTTGTTGTTCATATCCACCACTACTTCATCATAATCATGCATATCATCATCAAATCCTTCAGTGGTTAGGAAGTTAACTTGAGAATAATATGATTCTTCTCACATTTCATTTGCTTCATCTTCAGGTTCCTCATATCCTTAGGTTTCATCTTCATCCTCTGGTTCTTGAACTTCACATGTTGCACTAACAGGAAATTTGAGACGTGGACCTTCAATTGTGAGTTTTGGTTGGATAGGAGGCAGATGATTTCAAGGTTGAAAATTATTCCTCGGAATATCCTTGTAAGGAGAATTATGAGCCAATTACTTATTGATAGCTATGAGATCATTTGCCAATTTTTTCACTAACTGAACCAAATTGTTTCATGAAGGAGAAGCCTTAGATTTAGGAGGTTATTTTTTCAATTTCCTAGACATTATTAAATCATTCTCAATAGTTAAGGCCAAACATTGATTAGAATCCAAAGTAGCAAGGTTGGCTCTTCTCAATGCATAGCTTACTTCTGATAATTGGGCATTCAAGAAAAAACATTTTTGAGTTAGGTCCACAGGACAGGTGGCTACTGGAATCTTATTAAATAATTTGTTAAACTTGGAAAAAAAATATCGCATAGGCTCATATCGATTCTTCTTTATCTGAGAAATCTGAGCGAGGAGAGCATGTACATATTTATCAAGTTTGAATCGACCCTCAAACTAGGTTCTCATGGTGGTCTAGTTAGTGATAGCGTCAGCAGTGAGATGATAGAACCAGTCGAAAAAATTGTCTTGTAGTGTCTCCATAAAAAGTCTTACAAAAAAATCCTCATGCTCTAATCCAAGTATTCTGCATGCCACAATGAATGCAACAATTTGTTGATCTAGGTGCATTTTTCCATCACTTCTGAATTTAGGAAAAAAATTCCTATTCCCTTTTGGGATATTATGCAATGGTTGAGTAAGGGCCAGAGGTCCAACCTGTTCTCCCCAAGGTAGAGGTATTTCCATTCTTGGAAAAAGGGTTTGTAAAGGGACTGTGACTCCAACCAAAACCAAAGCTTGGATGCTAGGGCTTGATTGTGTTTGAAAATCAAAGTTTCCTTCAATTTTATCCTTAGTAGGAGGAGTACTTTTGGATCTTGTTCTCCTTGTCTCTTGAGTTAAAGTGAATCCTTGCTATTCCAGAAACTTAAAATATGGGTCTTCAACACCTTGCACTTTCTAACCTCGTGTATATATTCTATCTGCCAGTGTTCCATTGTTGTTGGTTTGATTGAAGTTATTTTGGTGGGATGCATTACACGTTCTCCATGGTGGGTACCAAAAAACTATTGGTTGTAAAATTTGATTCTGAAAAAAGCAACAGTAAGGGGAAAACAATCCCTCCTCTTTATGGGAGAGGCTCCCTTATTAAACAAAATAAAAATAAAACCTACTTATTTAAAAATGTACAGACTATCAATATTTCAATGAGGATTTTTGTGCTTCAGATGTCTTCATCTAATATATTTTCAATCTTGAGAAAGAGAAAGAAGAAGAAATAGAATTCATAAAGTAAAGAGAATAGAACTTTCAGACACATATATTGCAGAATTATATCTTACTTATTCTTGATAAAGTGACAATATTTAAACTATGTATATATAAACATAAGACATATATGTAATAGATAAGAGGTTATAAGCACAACATCAACTAGAAGACACAAAGTTCCTGTTCATATACACATAAATTATTTTGTATGAATCAGATTGACAACAGAGAAGATAGAGCACAAGAAAAGATGGAATTTATTTTGTATTGATCAACAATTTAGTGCTTTTACATCCAAGACATCAAAATCTGATTCCTTCAAATTATAAGAAAAGCTCTTTAAATAGCTTAAGCAACGGTCAAAAAAGAATCTTTTCAATTTTCCTTCTTTGAACCCAAATATTAATACATAATTAAGTATTAAAACATAAATTTGTCCTTTGCTTACATAACATATGGTTAAAGAGAAAATAGCCACCTTAATTAGATACTTTAAATAAAATAGGAAACTAAGAACTAGGAGCTGGGACATTTGAAGAAGTGCCTATACCACCTTTTGTTTTGAGCACTTGGTTTTTGAATCTTTTCAATGCCTCTGCTATGTACATGCCCCAAGGAATTATTGTATTCATAATTGCATGAGTCCAACTTCGTAGATTTTTCTCCATGTCTTTTCTGAATTCCATGATTTCCAAGAAATCCTTATTAGCTTTCGTGTTAGCTTCCTGTAATTTGCAAATTTATTTCATCTTCTCCTTGGATATTGTATCCTACTTGAATAGGTCTTCTCTAACAAATGCCTTGAACTGAGATTTGATTTCCTGAACCGAGAATTCATCTCATGAATTCTACTTGAAAATTTGGCAGTGAATATCATGAAAGGCGGATGTGACACAAGATTTAAAATATTCTCCCTTTTGAAACATGTTCCCGAGTTCTTCAATGGATTCTTATAGAACCTTTATCTTCGAGTCAATGCTGAAAACCGATTGCTTAGACAAATTCAATTTTGCATCATCAAATAATTTACTTGCCTAGAGAATTTACACATCTGTATCTGGAAGTGGAGGGGACAAGGGGACTAAGTATAGGTATGCTCATTGCACTAATAGTTTGTACAACAACCACTTCTACCATATATGTCTCAGTTTGGGTGGTGTGCACTTCTTTGACATGGACATCTTTCGTATGTTTTTCTAAAAAAATCACATATTTTCAGACTTGGATTTTCAATTGCTCTTCTTTTTCACTTTTTTCCTCAGGATTTTTATTCTATTGTTTGTCTTGCTCTTTTTCCTCATTGTAATCATCATAGAGGTCTATAACTATTTAGTTATTAGGTATTGTTTTCAATTGATTTAGAGAAGAAAGATTCTCACTCTTCTGAATGACTTCCTCCATCCTCTCATCCTTCTTGGCCTTTCCTTTCTTTATGTACACCAGAGTTGAAGGTTAAGGTGGAGAGGGAACAAACTGCTCATGTGCTTTAGGAGTCAATATAGGAATTTATTGTTGAGGGGTGGAAGCTTCTTGAGAAGAAGAGATTGACTTTCCTGCTCTAAAAATTTTCATTTTCCTGTCAATCCAGAGTCCGGTCCTTACCAATACAGGGTCTATGAGTTCCTTCAAATCACCTCTCTCTTTGACAAACCAATCAATGGTTTCAACAAGAGTGTGTCTATTGGATATTTCATATTAGAGGATTACAGTTCTTCATCATCACCTTAAAGTCCTTCAGGAACCTTGTACACATCAAAATATTTAATTTGTTGCAGGGAAAATCTACCAAATATCTTCTTTGGGCTTCATAACCATCAGAACAATCAGCCCAGTAGTCTTCAATATCAACAAGATGATAGAATCCCATTCTAAAATTGGTGCCGATAAAACCATTGATATCAAAGAAAGTCCTTGGTTTGGAATAGTGAAGAGTGAAGGGAGCAATTGTCCTGTAAACATTTTGGGTGTCTAAAGTAGTCTTGCAAGTGTGGTTACCCAATGTGATTTGGAATTGGATGCCTGCAATATTTTTTCCCCTGCAAGTTCTATGGAGCTTATCCAACTGCCTGTATATTTCAACCAAGATCATCTTGTCACTATAATACATTGGGAGTTTTAAATTTTTCCCTCAAATCCAGTTAACTCTATGTAAGAGAATTTCCTGAATTGATTTTATTGACTACCATAGACATCAATCAATTATATTTCTTCATCCGAGAATATCCGAGAAGTATCACCCTCTAGAAATTTGACAATATGCATGGTGAATGCATCATTCACCCTTATGAAGTGATGGTTACTGATCTTCAAAGTTAATTATGGATAATACTCATAAATAGGAGCATATTTCTTGTCTTCAACAGAGGAGAAACCCAACCATTCTTTGTATGTAGCAATAAAATACATCAAGTAAGATGTCATATGAAAAGTCTTGGTTCTTTGGACATTTGCAAGTTGCTTAGTGAGGTTACCACATATTATCTCTACCCAATTCAAGCTTTGTTTTCCTTCAAATATAATATTGATGTAAGGGAACATCCAATAAAGAAACTCATTAGTAGAGGGCATCCCCATTATTCTGGCAAGGAAAGTGATCACATCTGACAACTCTTCCTTAAAATTAACCCTATACATAATCTTTGGATGCCTTGAAGCTCCTTTATTTGGATTCTTATAACAATACTTACCACTCTGCTCTTATATTGTTCACTGTCCCGATAAAAAATCAAATGATCCTGGTCTTGGGTGAGGGTATTTGAATTTTCAACAGTAGGAATCCTAAGGGTATTACTAATACAATTAGCATCTAATCGAGCCAAAACTTGCCCATGAGGATCAACAATTTACTTTGTCTCTGGATTGAAGCATGAACCACTAAATAGCATGGTATCAACACATTGAAGTGAAATTGGAAAAACCCCTGCATGAGCAATTCCCCTCTCCTTAACTAGTTGAACAATAGGATTAGGGTTTTGGCAGTCATTTCGATCCCATAAATCATTCAAGTCAAGATGCTGAGCTTCACTATCTCCTATTTTTGGTATGGTCATCTCCAAAGAAGATAAATGCTTGTGCCCTTTGTAGTTGATCTTCATTGTATGCCAGGAGTAATGAACTTATTTATTCCTCTAGATTTTACTTTCAACAGTTCAAATCTTCGATTACAACTACAAATTTGAACAAGACTGGAACATGGACTTGGCTATGGATACAAACAATGGAGAGTGAGAGAACAAAATGGAAGACAACAACGAATGTGAAGGATGTGGTACAAATAATTGATTACCCTGGCTATTTATACAAATTCCATTTGAGTAGGTTGGTGGGGGGAAATTAATGTGAAAATTAATGCTTTATACTGACCCAATACAGTGAAAAGAGGAAAATGTGGAGAAAATATGCACAACTAGCCTAGGGGAAAATGGGACACCTGGGACACGACGATCCGAAACACCCACAGTGAATAAAAAGAGAAATAATGCATTTGTAGGGAAATGGAGGATGGGGAGCACACAAGACACGCGGGACGCTATGGGCCAAAATGTTCGCAATACACTAGAATTGGGAAAGTTAGAAAAAACCTACATAGACAATCCCCGGGTTATTGGGACATGATTTATCTGAATAGGCAAAGTACCCGCAAATGAATGAAAAAGTAATGTAATGCAGAGAAAATGAGGAATCGGCGAACAGGGAGGCCGATGGAACTCGGGATGTGAGGGACATAACAACCCAAAATATACGCACAAAAAAGGAAAAGTCTCAAAAATTCAAAATTAAGAAAAACAACTAACTATTTAAAAACAACTCTTCCTTTATGGACCTTCACACAGACACTCTGATAGTCATCTTACCCATTTTTTTTAAAAAATAAACAATTCCTAGGAAGGTGACGACACTTGTACATGTTAACTTTATTACGTATGCTAGATAGATATCTTATATGTCATTAACTTTATCATATACACATGCATGTTCACTTACTTTCTAGTTGTGATCGTAGACTCTATAGACCCATTACACATAGCATGGATGCTTGGCACAGTACCTTGTACCCATCCTACAATGGCTCCTGGGGGAATCCACTTTCGTATACTACAGGTGGTATTTTTTCATTTTGTTTCATAGCACACTACTTTATCAGATTATACATGTGTTGACATACTTTTTATCTTTCTAACATCCTAGTGGGTGCTTCATGTGAAACATTTTTTTTATCAGAATATTTGACACCATGGTTATCTGTTAAATTGCTTATACTTTCTTGTGATTTTTTGTTATTATATGCGGACTTCGCCCTTTTTCTTGTGTACACACTTGTTTGTTTGTGGCCACTACGACCATGATTATCTTACGACAGTATGAGTGTAATCCCATGTTTATAACCCGCTTTTCATGGTATACATTGTCTTCTTGTGTGTTCTATCTTACACATTGTTTGTTTAGCTTACACTTTTTCATATACATGCATGTTTTCCTTTTCTTGTACTAACACTTGTCTTTCAGCCATTTGTTTACATGTGCCTTATTTTCTACCAATCACATCCCCTTCCCCCCTTACAAGGCACAATTTCAATGGTCGGTCCTCCTTTGGGCCACATTCTCCTTCAACAACATCGCATGTACCACAAACAAGCGGGCATCATTTGGGTGAATCAGTCACCCGATACAGAGTATAGACAACACAATACCAGTACAATACAACAGAATTTTGGGACTCAGAATCATACTTGGGTTCATGACAGAATGTCCTTTCCTGGATTGCCTAAGACCAAGGGACATATCACATAGAGGCCTTTCCTAGATTACCTGAGACTAGGGGGCATATCAAAAAGTGATTGGTAGTTCAACACAGTCTACAAAACTCCATACACAATGGATTTTACAGGGCATACATTTCTTAGTACATGCACATCATCTATAGTGGTGTTTTACATAGCGCAGTTAAAGGTTGGGAGATGACACCAGATAGTTTTCCCTACACTTCTTCCATTACATTGGCATGAATTCGACCGAAAAAAATTACGCAGATTGACATCATCTGTAGGATCCTTTGTACATTCTTTCCTCATCACAGATCAGGTGCAAATGTTCCATGTTTTTAAACTTTCAACATTTTCCTTTACATACTTACTTTATTTTTATACATATACATATGTATTTGAATATTTGATCATCTTATTTTTTGTAGCTCCATCCATATAGGAAGTAGGTAGTCAATAATCGACAACAACATCATTCACATCGACAACAATAATGGGTATAACAATAAATTCACACATGCGTTTACGCCCTAGGTTCATTTTCATCACCTTTTACACTTTTTCATCTTTAGTCTCCATTCTCAATCTTTTTATCACTCCATGTTTTATGTAGTCCCTTAGCACGCTTGCTACATCGATCTACATGGATATCAAGTACGCATCTATATCTACTTTATGTTATCGAGGATTTTGTTCACCAACATAAAGTGGGGAAAAGTTTATACACAAAATCACGCACTTTGGGTATTTATCTAGTTTTGGTTACATTCTACTATTCATATGATTCCTAAGTACATAACGTAATGATTAACCCATGTTTTTTACCACCTTTTTTTTTTCTTTATGCTTCTTCTTCAAGTCTTGTACTCTTACTTTCTCGGTATTTCTTTTCACCTTTTGACATTTGTCATTTTGGACACCATCGCCCAACCAAGATACCAATGTCAGGTACCTCCACCCCCCCTGGGGCACCCTTGTCCTCTTTGTACTTTGGTCACACTTTCTAGGTCCTTTCTAGCTATTTGAGCATCTTAGCTTTTTGGTAGTTGGCCTTTTCAGTGTTAATTACGAAATTAAAACAAGGGCATCATATAAATATAACTTTATGTGATCATAATAAGGGACCAAACACTAAGCACTACTTAGCACCACCTAAGGTTTCATCCATCAAGGCATCTATAACTCCATTTGGATCCATTTAGCTCTATCACAAGGGACAAAAAGTTGGTTCATCTGCATCACAATTCATAGCAGGGGAGTCTATTATTTCCACACACATTTATATTTATATTCTACATCTAGCTCCTTGCTCGTTACTTTAAGTGTGACAGATACAAGAGCAACGTAGGGCACAATCATGCACACATACACACATAACTACGTTGGGTTTGAGATGTAATGCAACACTCAATAGTAAGTCCATCATTGTGGCAATTGAGAACAGTCCGACCCCTCATTTTGCATCTTTCTTTTTTTAAGATTTGATGTCTATTTGAGGGTTTTAAAGGTGCGTCCTTTGTCGTAGGTTTTACAACGACCTCGGCAATCCAAGTGTGACATATAGGCGATTAAAGGAGAACAAGTGCAAACTGCTTGCAACACCCCAGAGGAGGTTTTCTAATCATATACGCATACCAGAGTGCCCATAAACAAGACTAGGGTGCCCACAGGCACCCCCATCCCTCTGTAGGCACCCCAGTCCAGTCAAATCCTCTGAATATGCAATTTTTCCAGGCTTCTGTGTGACAAACTTCCATCTCTGTTCTTCCAGTCTCCACTACAACATAGTACAACAATCTCTGCGAATCAACTAAGGCTCTTCTAACCCTCCTTGCACTTAAGGTTTCATACTTTTATTGCTTAGTTGCTCAGGTTAATTGCTATATTTCATTATTTATTTATTTACTGATGCCATAACATTTAGATTAGACTATAATTATACATTTTAGCATAATTATACATTCTATTATTATTATCATTTTGATAATTCATTAAGCCAATTGAAAGAGGATTATAATTGATAGATCTTATTCAATTTCGTTGGAAACTGGGAATTGACAAATTATTTATTGGACTTACTTCATGGACAAGATTTGTAACTACTTTAGTTGCTTTGCCGGTTATTCAAAATCCATGTTTGTTGCATTTCTTGATGTTGGTAATGTACAATGTACAATGGGCAATTTGCTTCTTGAAATATTCTACCTTTCTTTCTCATGTGGGAGTTGGAACTGTTTCCCGTTTACCTTCTGCGGATGTGGAGGGGGGAGAGGGTCGGCGTAAATGGAGGGGGGAAGATGTCTTTGTTAGGCAACAAACTCGGGTAAAATTCATCCTAGATAATTCCTCTCATGAATTTTAACTGTATCTGCATGATTTCCACAAATGCAAAAATATGATAAGTTAAAATGCAAAACAGTTACATTCGTCTTCTCGAATAAACGAAAGATGCCAATTAACACGAAACTCCCAATGACAAATGCGGACGACAAAACTGGACTTGTAAGAAGATTCATGAACCCTTAAGTGACGCATTTCCGTCCCAATTCAATGCATCTCATTTCCCGTTTAAGAAACGCTCCACTCCCTCTTGTTTAAGCTTCGGAAAACCCGCACCGCAATGTTTTCTCTGAAGATTCAGGCATTTAAATTTGTCCACTCAAACACAATTTCAGAGCCCACGATTGAAGATATTCCCAACTTGTTTCGAATAAAATGCGGCTGACAGATTACAGCTCCGTTAGGGAAGACAATTTGGGTATGGTTCATAATGTTCCAGTGGGGTACACAGCCTACGCCCAGGCCAAGCACGTTCAGCTGGTGGAGAAAAACCCCGAGGCGGCAATACCTCTGTTTTGGGCGGCAATAAATTCAGGAGACCGCGTAGAGAGCGCGTTGAAGGACATGGCCATCGTGATGAAGCAACTGGGACGACCCCTCGAAGCAATCGAAGCCATCAAATCCTTCAGACACCGCTGTTCTATCCAAGCTCAGGAATCCCTCGATAATGTTCTCCTCGATCTGTATAAGGTATATAATACAATTCACACCCCTCAAATCAAATAATATTGATGTCTGTTTGGTAAAGGTGTATATATATATATATATATATTTGTGGTTGCAGAAATGCGGGAGGGTGGAAGAGCAGATTGCAGTGCTGAAACAGAAACTGCGGCTTATTCAACATGGACTTGTTTTTAATGGTAATCCCACCAAAAGAGCGCGCTCGCACGGGAAAAAGTTTCAGCTCTGTATTAGGCAAGAGACCGGTCGCCTTCTGGTACATAATTATAATTATGGTGTGCTCTACTCCGTTGAATTTTTTATTTTCCAGGGGAAGTGAGAACGTATATTTTGTATTGGCAGAGCAATTTAGGGTGGGCGTATATGCAGCAACTTAATTACCCCGCCGCGGAGCTTGTTTACAGGTAAATGTTGAGAAACCATAATCACTCGGCGGCACAATTTCTTGCAAGGCATATAAATAAGGAAACAAAATTATGTGCAGGAAATCACTACATTTTGATGCGGACGGCAACAAGGCGTGCAATTTGGGCGTGTGTCTGATCAAACAAAGAAAGATGGAGGAGGCTGTCGCTGTTTTAGCGAGTATAAATTACATGGATAAGAAGGATGCGACGTCGATTGATCGCGCAAAGCAATTGTTAAAGGAAATTAAGGAGAGCGAGGATGAATTGAGAATGGTTGAATGGGGCGCAGAAATAGATTGCAACATAGCTCGGAAAAGACATCGGCGGTTACCTGTATTCGAAGAAATAACTACGCTTAACGTGGCATCGGATTGAATCATAAAAGCAAGCTATGTACAGAAACATATTTAGAACTGAAAAATACGTTCATCTACGGGTTAAATTATATACCTACTTTGGCCAAAGGAATAAGGTTCTCTTAGGATCGGTGATGTTCAACAAGTTACTATGGGTTTAGTCAAAAGTAAATAAAAAATGTAATGAAAAGCAGTTACAATTTTGTGTTCAGTGTATATAAGGAGAGTTTATTATAGAATCTTGACTTTTTCTAGAAGTGGTAAGTGTCTTATATTACTAACTAATATATTAATGTGCTTTTTAAAAAAAAATCTTAAAACTATTTCATTTTAACTCATGTCTTTGTCATCATGCATAGCTAAAATATTTATAATAATGAATATTTTTAAGTAGTAAGTTATTTATCACTTTTACATGTATTTGATTGTTAAACCATAAAATCTATGCTCATTTATTAAATGGTGGCCAATTTTAGAGAGTAGTGAGTTGTGGAGAGAATAATTAAAGTTCCCAGATATATGTTAGTTGTTAGGAAACCACAAATTTTGTAGCAATGAATAAGTAGAAAGTTGAACAACAAAATTATAGTTTATTGAGATAGAGATAACACAAATATACAAAATACTAAACATGTAAGAGATGAACACAAGATTTATGACATCAATGATGCAAGATATCAAACTTTTATCAACTCAAGATTAATGTATTACATGTGAACTTTTTATGAGCAACTTTGGATCACTAAAGAAATAAATACATCTAATTGGCGAAGTATAATTTTGATTCATAATAAAAATAGAGTAAAAAATACACTTAGTATTTTCCTTCCTAAAAAAAGAATTTAATGGAAGTTATTTTTTTGAAAACGAGGGATTGACTCCTTTATTTTTGTTTCAGGGGCTACGTCCCCTAAACCCCACTAGGGATGAATCCATAAGATGTCGTTTCCCCTATGGACCCCCTACAACATGAGTGGGGAGGCAAGCCCCCGCACACCCCCCTTTTAGTAATGAGCTACAAACCATGCTGAAAAACCCAAAATGTAACTTTTTTGCCACATATTTAACATTTAATGGAAAGCCAAAAAAATAAAAAGGAGACAAATCCCGTGCATAAAGAAGTAGATGCTAATCTAAACAATCAAAAAGGTGTTTCCGTCGTCACATTTTAAAAATATTTAATTATGTTTGTATACATGTACAAATGTATTCCGAAGACTCAAGTTTAAACATATAGAAAGGCGATCTTTTGTTTTTTTGTTCATTTATGCTTACTGTATAAGAGGAAAAAAACTAAATTAAAAATGATCTCTTATATTTCTCTCTTTTCTTTTTGTGTCTTGGTTTTATATTAAGTTGATAGAGATATGTAACAATTTTGTAGTTTCAAATTAAAAGAGCGATGTTTTTGGAGTAGATTTTGTCTATATATCATGTGCTGGAAAGGTGGAGGTTGAAGTTATGACTACATTCTCATTTGAAATACCAAAAAGATAATATGAAATGAAAAAAAGTTTGGAAAAATAATTTTAAAAAATTCCCATAAGTTTTGATGTTGGCTATAAAAATTTATTTCAATTGTTAAGGTTCAATATATATCAACAAATAATATTATTTGCTATTTTAATATTACTTATGTATTGATATATAATATTTGATTTATAAAGTAAATATTTGGAACTATTATTTTGAAAAAGGTAAATATATTTATTTATGGAGAATGTAGTGCCCACTTTGCTTCGACACCTTTTTTATTATTGTTTTGATACTATCGACTGCACTTATGGATATATTATAGTTTTGATATAGAATGTTAGTAGATATCAAAGATACTAAACTTTTATTGATTTGATTCTTATATGATGCATATGGACTACTGGAGACATTTGATGTTTATATTGATACACTTCTGACATAGTTATTTATCTGTAATTTCGACATGTAATATATTTAGTCATATTGAGTAGATCTTGATTATTGGATTAATGTGATGATCATTTTCACATGAATGAAATGTGGAATAGAAATGTGCTAGAAATTGTAAGTGATATCGTATTTGCATAAATGATATTAATTCATATATAGTTGATTTTAGATTTATATCGCATATTTTGGCATGAATGTTTTAATGTGGCCACGAGGCCAAAGGAGGTATCCTCTATTTTACAAGTATATTATATTCACAACAACATTGGGGGAGTGAAGACCAACCACATCGGACTATGAGAAGAATCCAACTAGCATCACCATGGCAACATGTAATTGTGTGTGTGTTACAATTATTTGGTTAAGGGAAAATTGTGACCTAGGGGTCATGTGTTGTTTTGTTTTAATTTTCCCTTTCTATTATGTTAGTATGTGTTTTCTCTTAGTAAGTGAAATTTTACTTGTTTTATTATTTATATTTTGGATTGGTGTTTACCCCTTTATTAGTCATGGGTTGTAGTGTCTTAATTAAGGTGATTTGAATTTTTCCTAAACTAATTAAAGATGTGACTAAAAGGATTTCATTTATTAGAATTTATTTACTCTTGGATTTTGTGTTGATTGAAGTGTGTTTGAGTTTTGAGTGTAACACACTCTACCCTTCATGGGAAACTCGAATTTGGCCTTAAGGGCCAAATTTGGAAGCTTGTGGGACAAGTCAAACTTGTCGCACACCTCTTAAATGCCCATGCCAACCCTACCTATGGGTTGGGGGTCAAATTTAGGCTCTTTTAGGTGTTTTGGGAAGTTAAAAGGTGAAATGTTAATTGCACTTTCTTTCAAATATTTAATTTTGTCCTTTGGGGGAGTGGGCTTAGATGGAGTGTGTAAGGTGCTTGTCATTCCTCCAACCCCTCATTAACTGTGCTTTGGAATATGAGGCTGACCAAGTGATGTGGGGTGGAGGGAAAATGAGGTGGCATCCTACTTGGAGCCACATCATCCCTCCCTCTCCTTTCTCTATTTATTGAAGCCTTTTTGCTTGTTTGGGGGTTACTTGTTCATTTTTGGTCTCTTGTATTTTTGAAGAGTAGAGGATTTTGGAAAAAGTTTGTGGATTTTTTGAGCTTGTTGATACTTGTTGATATTTGGGAGCTTGTGGATGCTTGCTTGATCTTTAGAGGAGTTTGGAACTTCACACTTGGAACAAGCTCTACCATGGAAAGGTAGGAGATTAACCTTTGTTTATATTATGTTATTGTTATATGTATGTGTGTATATGTTTTGTTGAATGTTTTTGTTTCCTTAAAATGCTTGTTGGGTATGGGTAGAATGAATAAGTTGGGAGTGGGAGGAGACTACAGGGAGTTTATTTGTGGGAGACATAAGAGATCATACTCTTAAGGAGGGAGTTTGGGTTGGCTGCCCACCTAGTATGAGGAATTCTTGCATTTTCTTCTTGCTCTTACTTTGAGGGAGCCATAAGAGTTGAGGGACGCATAAGAGTGGATGGAGGGATAAGGGGTACTTGAAGGAGGAATAATAGTTGTTAGGGGTATTGTGTTTTGCATCGGAGGCTTTTTAGGTGGCACCCATTCCCATTGTGAGGCATAAGTGGCCTCCCCATAGGTCTTACTCTTTTGGCTTTCTTGATAAGCCTTGTGACTTTGTTATTTTGGTTGTTTTTTTCTCTTGTTGAGTTGTTTGTGTTTGAATGAATATGGAATGAATGTGAAATTATATGTATTTTTTCCTGAATGGAAGTATATGTCAAACTAGTTGAATAACTAAAATATGGCAAATACCCACAAGTCCCTTTGGACAAATATTATTGAAATGGAATATACTAAAATATACAAATGTTTTTTTTAAAGAACCATAATGAGGGTATAAACCAAATAAGAAGAGAAAAGTAGCATATTCATTCCTTCAAGAGCTTGCAATGTCTTCCAATGGCCTCCCTTCCACCTCCTTCAAACCTGCAAGGCAAACAAAAGAAAAAAAAAAGAAAAAGAGATAAAGTAAAAATGAGTAATAAGAGATCCATAAGGATATTTAGGGCTTCCTTGGTCCACCCTAAATCTAAGGGCTATAATAGAATATATCCAATGGCCTATAATTGTTCCTACATCACTTAAGTGATGGGAAAATTAGTGGGGATGTTTTTAATTTAAGTAAGGGTAATGTTTTAATGGGGCCTAAGGGGGTTAGACTAGTTTACACACTTACCCACTTGGTCTAATAAATTAATTTACTTTTACATAACTTTAAATAGCTATAGAAATTATTGGTTGTATTTAAGTAAATTGTGGATTAATGTTATTTTAATAAAAAAATTTAGAAGGAATTATTGAGCTAAGTAATAATTGGAGCGAATGAACAATATTCATATAAAAACCTCGGAACTCGTAAGTAATATTGTAGTCGTAATATTAAAATAGAGGGTCGGGTCAACTTTGTATAATGTTTAATTATTATTTCGGCCACTATACTTTTGTGTAAGTTAAAATCAAAAGTTAAATCAACCATGGTTAAGTTGGAAGTCGTAAAAAAATTTTAATAATTTCACAAATTTCTTGTTTAATTAAATGGGTTTCTTTGGTGGAATTTTTACGGGCATTATACTTGGTATCAAAGCCATGGGTTCAAAGCTTGGACCCTTGGGCACACCTAGAAAACATGAAACATGAACAATTAACCTAGTGTAAGTTGATTATTTTAAATCTAGAAAACCACAATGTTTGATAATTATATGAACCAATAAACTTAAAAAATGGAACAAGACCTGGAACAATGAACTAACTCTTGCCTTCATCTATGCAGGAGGCACGGATTAGGTGAGGGGTATTTTCATATAGATCTAGATATACCATCGCCAAAGCAGGCTGTAGCAGCCATTCTACCTCAGATCTTACAGACACTTCAGGATGTCAATGCCACTATACTTGGAGAGCCCTTGGAGGACAATTTTCTAGACATGGTATGGAGCCGTCAGTAGATGCCCAAGTATTCCCTTGACACAACAAGGAGCATAGGGCAGAGAAATTCCACGTAGATTCGGTTAGGGTAGAGTCACCACAGAGAGGACATTGGGACAAGATCTCAGGACATAGGGACAGGTCTCGGAGTCGTAGACAGAGGGAGGTGTGATGCCGTGAAAAATGACGACACTCTAGGAACTTGCTTCCATGAACATATAACCCGAAAAATACGACTAAATTTTTTTTAAAAAAAATTATTTTACTTCATTTCCATGATTCATGTCATGCATTCATTAGAGAAAAGTTTGTTAAACGTCTTTATGAATATTTATTGGTGTATCCACACTCAAGTTTGTACACTATGCCGAGTCCTTCCTTTTTTTGATAAAAAGAGATAGTATTGAGCCAAAAGACCAGTTTATTAAAAAAAAAAACATTTAAATCGGGTCACTTTGTTATTGTGTCTAGGATTGGATGCTGAAAATAGAGTCTAGTTAGGTCACATAGAGCCTCCCTAATGTTCTTCTTGGCACTAGCATTGTCGTCAAAGCTTGACGTCATGAGCCAGTTATTATCCAATGAGTCATTTAATCTTGCCTCTAAATAAACATTAAGAGCATGTGTCGGTGAATAATTATTCTCGTGTCATGATCGTAATTCTACAAATGAACATTAAGGGGGGTGATTAGGTACTCATCATTATCTATTAATTTTTAATTTAGTATAAAAGGATTGAATTTGAATTTCAAAATTAAAATGAAATATATATTTTAGCAAAAATTACATTATGTAAATCTATATGTTTAAACATAAATTTGAAATTTTGGTTGGGGGTGGGTGGCTTTAATGGCCACCTACCATAACATTAAAATTCCCTCCCCTTGCATGCCGAACAACTCCAGCTGGGTCGCATATCCTCATTCATTTCACCTTGGATTTGCAAATCTTTTACCTGTTGTGGTCGGCCTGCTAGTTTATTCTGCCCAAGCTGCATGGATTTGATGTGGTGGTTATAGATGAAGCTACAGACTAGTGAAGTAGGCGTGTTTTAACTCGTTTTATTCGGCCCTGGCTGCGGGAGCTGTCATGGAGGTTATAGATGAAGCTACAGTGCTAGAGCATAGGCGTGTTACCTCCACTATCATTGGGTGCTACGAGGTGTGTTCATGACGGGGATCCACAGCCACGGCCTGTCACATGGTGGTTAGAGATCAGCCAGCTAGAGCAGGCATGGTCATTCGGCCCTAGCCATGTGAGAAGAAAACAAAGATTTTTGAAGCTTAAAACAAGTAGAGTTGTCCAACTATGTTGTTATCTGTTCTATCGAATGCATCCTCAAATTCGGGATTCGCCTCCAAGAGGTGTTTATCAAATCGGTTAAGGAATAGTGAGAGTGCTAGCGAAGACCTGTGAAAGTATTAGAAGATTTTCTTTTGAAACCTTCCTACTTTAAGCTAGAGGAAGTCCAATCTCATAGAGGTGGATCTGTTTCATCATCAGAATGCATTCATGAAGCACAATCTGCTTTGGAATTATAAGAACCTTTCGAATAAATTTTATTAGTCTTATTACATGATGACTATACAGAGATATGTTCATCTTAGGTTTTATATTACCCGTATGAATTTTATTGTATTTTAGCAAAGATCGTTTTGCATTGATATCCTTACCTGTTAAACGAGGCATGCTCGAGGAAGAGAATCTCACAGAGGTGGATCAGTGCTTCATATCAGAATATTCATGAAGCACATCTGCTTTGCATAAACCGAGCTTGCATATAGCCTGCTGAGCCATGCTAATTTGGTTTGATGGTCTTAGGAGGTCTATTAGAATTTCATAATTTTTATACGTAGGTCTATTTATTTATATAATTATTAGTATACTTTTGTTAATATATATAAAAAAAGTATTAATAGTACATTAATATTAATATAATTTAATAATAATAAATCCATTAGTTTTAGTATTACTTTAATATGAGTAATAACGTTTAATATGAGTAATATTTAAAATATTAGTTTCCTTCTTAAACATTAAGGACATGTGGGTAATGAACTTGATAAGTTTAGAGCTTTTGCATTAAAATTCCTTTCTACACAATCTAATAGGCATTGTACGGGATTTCAAGTAGATTTGATTTCATTTCCCTTTATAATTTGCAAATAGATTTACAATAAATTCTTAAATGAGGAAAAACATAATAGAGCTAGGACTTAAATTACTTCATTGGCATATTGAAAACTATTTAAAACTTAAGTCTTTCCATCAACAATACAAGAAGAGATAATGCACTAATATTCCCACTTTTCAATACATCTCTTTTAAGCAACAAAATGAAATTTAATATTTTTATTTTTTTTTAAAATAAATCTCCCAACATTTCTCAAGAGGGTTTCAACAATAATTCCATTAATTTTTAGAGTAAGCACTACTAACATTTCAACAAGATCAACACACTCATATGAGGTTCCAAGCCAAGTTAAAGGAGAATAAATAAATTGTCTTTCCTTCAACTTTCAATTCCATCCACATTACAACCTTACTAATGAAGATCAATACAACTTTCCTTCAACATCTTGTTACAACATTTTCCACTTAATGTGGGAACATTTTACAATAATGGAAGCTAAAATACAAAGCAATATTACACTTTCTTCCACTCTAGGTGGGTAAAAATACAAGGTAGTTTCACATTGTCATCAACAAGGCTCCAATGCTACAAACATCCACAAGGTAGCTCCTCCAATAGTTTTCTTGATTCACAACAAAATAAGGGGAGAGGCAACGCTCTCCTCCCAACCAAGATACCCAATGGAGAAGAGAAGCCATCCTCTCCATTGGCCCCCGAGCCCCAACCACATTACAATGGGAGAAAATCCAACTCATGGCAACTACTAGCTTCCACATAACTTAACATAACATTTCACATGCATTCCATAATCCTTCAAAACAAAAGAATCAACAACTCAACAAGAGGGAAACCATCAAAACAACAAAGTCACAAGGCTTATCAAGAAAGCCATAAGAGTAAGACCTATGGGGAGGCCACTTATGCCTCCCAATGGGAATGGGTGCCACCTAAAAGCCTCCAATGCAAAACACATTACCCCTCACAACTCTTATGCCTCCCTCAAGTACCCCTTATCCCTCCATCCACTCTTATGCCTCCCTCAACTCTTATGGCTCCCCCAAGGTAAGAACAAGAAGAAAATGCAAGCATTTCTCATACTAGGTGGGCACCCAACCCAAACTCCCTCCTCAAGAAAATGATCTCTTATGCCTCCCTCAAATAAAACTCCCCATAGTCTCCTCCCACTCCCAACTTAGGCATTCTACCCATTCCCAACAAGCATCTCAAACAACAACATTCAACACAACATAAATATACATTCATATAACAAAAAAAAAGAAACATAATGCAACAAGGTGAAGCTCCTACCTTTCCATGGTAGAGCTTGCTCCAAGTATGAAGTCTCAATTCCCTCCAAAGGTCAAGCAAGCATCCACAAGCTCCAACAAAATCCCACAAGTATCAACAAGCTCCAAAAATCCACAAACTCCTTCAAAATCCTCTCCTCTCCAAAATACAAGAGACTAAAAATGAAACCTCCAACCCCCAAAACAAACAAGAGGATCAAATAAATAGAGAAAAGAGAGGGAGGGATGATGTGGCTCCAAGTAGGATGCCACCTCCTTTTCCCTCCACTCCACATCATTTGGTCAACCTCATATTCCAATGCACCATTAATAAGTGGTTGAAAGAAAGGCAAGCACCTTACACACTCCATCTAAGCCCACTCCCCCAAAGGACAAAATTAAATTTTGAAAGAAAGTGCAATTAATATTTTACCCTTTTTATCCCCCCAAAACACCTAAAAGACCCTAAATTTGGCCTTCCAACCCATAGGTAGGGTTGGCATGGGGTTTTAAGAGGTGTGGGACAAGTTTGACTTGTCCCACAAGCTTTGAAATTTGGCCTCTAAGGCCAAATTCGAGTTTCCCATGTGGGGTAGAGTGTGCTACACTCAAAACTCAAACACACATCAATCCACACAAAATCCCAAGTAAATCAAGCCTAATAAATGAACTCTCTTTGGTCATATCCTTTAATTAGTTTAGGACAAATTCAAATTAACTTAATTAAGACACTACAACCCATGGCTAATAAAGGGGTAAACACCAATCCAAAGAATATGAATAATAACACAAGTAAAATTTCACTTACTAAGAGTAACACATACTAACATAATAAAAAGGGAAAATTAAAAAAAAACAACACATGACCCCTAGGTCACAATTTTTCCCTAACCAAATAATTCTAACACACACACAATTACTTGTTGCCATGGTGACCTTAGTTGGATTCTTCTCGAATTCCGATGTGGTTGGTCTCCACTCCCCAATATTGTTGTGAATATAATATACCTGCAGAACAGAGAATACCTCCTTCGGCCTGTTGGCCGCATTAAAACATTCATGCCAAATATACAATATAATCTAAAATAAACGACACATGATTTACTATCATCTATGCAAGTACGATATCACTTACACTTTCTAGCACATTTCTATTCCACATTTCATTTATGTCAAAACGATCATCACATTAGTCCAATTATCAAGTTCTACTCAATATGATTAAATATATCACATGTCATAATTAAAGATAAATAACCATGTCAAAAATATACCAATATCATCATCAAATGTCCACCAGTAGACCATATGCATCATATAAAGATCAAATCAATAACAGTCCAGTGTCTATGATATCTACTAGCATGCTAAATCAAGAAGCCATAATAAATCCATAAGTGAAGTAATCAGTCTCGAAAACAACAAAACAAAAATGGTGTCGAAGGGAAGTGGGCACTACATCCCCCTCCCCTTAGACTCGACTTCCTCCTGGAAGTCACTAGAAAAGGTGTGGAAACTGTCCTCGTAGCAAAGTAGCATCCTCCCAAGTAGCTGCAGTCTCATCATACCTGTCCCATTGGACCTGAACCTGATCAATCTCTCTACCGCGAAGGCCCAGGGTCCTGTGCTCTATAATGCGTATGGGCTCCACCATCACCTACCCCTGATCCTGCACCTGCAATGCGGTCCAATCTAGCACATGAGAAGGATCAGAAATATATCTCCTAAGCACAGAAATGTGAAACACATCATGGACGCGAGATAAGCTAGGTGGCAATGCTAGACGATAGGCCAAGGGACCGAGGCGCTCCAAGATCTCAAAGGGACCCACAAACCTAGGAGCAAGCTTAGAACCTTTTCCGTAATGGATAGGGCTCTTATGCGGTCTGACACGAAGAAACACCTTCGTGCCCACCTCAAAACTGCGATCTGTCCTATGCTGGTCTGCATACTTCTTCTGTCTATCCTGCACCTCCTGCAATCTCTGTCTGATCAAGGTAACCTACTGCTCCATATCCTGTAATAATGCTGGCCCAAGGGAAACCCTGTCCTCAATCCTGTCCCAACTAAGAGGTGTCCTGCACTCTCTACCATATAAAGCCTGAAAAGGGGCCATGCCTATAGAACTCTGGAAACTATTATTGTATGCAAACTCCACCAAATACAGATACTCCTCCCATCTCGACTGATGATCCATCACGTACATCCTGAGCATATCCTCCAAAATCTGATTCACCCTCTCTGTCTGTCCATCTGTCTCAGGGTGATAAGCTGTGCTGAAATTAATCCTCGTCCCGAGAACATACTGCATGGTGGTCCAGAAATGGGAGGTGTACAAAGGGTCGCGGTCACAAATGATCTTCCACGGAATCCCATGTAATCTGACAATCTCATCAAGGTATACTCGTGCCACAGCACTTGCTGTATAGGTGGTCTTCACTGGAGAAAAATGAGCTACCTTCGTCAATTTATCCACCGTGACCATGATGGCGTCGTGATGGTATCTCGACGTAGGTAACCCAACGATGAAGTCCATGGAAATGGTGTCCCACTTCCACTCCGGTATGGCGTGAGGATAAAGAAGGCCAGCTGGATGCTGATGCTCGGCCTTCACCCTCTGGCACTCTAAACAACGGGACACAAACGAGGCCACGTCTCTCTGAAGTCCTCTCCAAAAATACAACTGTCTCAGGGTGGCGTGCATCTTCTTCACCCCGGGATGGGCTGAGTAAGGTGCACGATGAGCCTCTATCAAAATGTCATGTCTCAAGCCTCCATCTCTAGGAACATATATCCGACCTCTGTGTCTGAGAAGACCATCTGCCTCTAATGAAAATCCATCAAATCTCCCCTCAAGGGGTCTCTGAGACTCAATCTCTGCTCTGGCTGCAAGGTAGAAACTATCCTGAGGAAGCTGCTGCAAGATCCTACTCCGCAAATCTGTGCCCACTGAGGTGGCCATAGCCACATGTCTCCGCCTACTCAAGGCATCTGCAACCACATTCTCCTTCCCTTTCACATGCTCTATCTCCATGTCATACTCACAGAGTAACTCCATCCAACGCCACTGACGAGCGTTGAGATTGGGCTGCGTGAAGAGGTGGCGAAGACTCAAGTGATCAGTCCTGAGTGTAAATCTCCGGCCAAGAAGAAAATGTCTCCACCGCACTAAGGCATGTACCACTGCTGCAAGCTCAAGGTCATGGGTCAGATAATTGAGCTCATAATCTTTGAGTTTGCGAGACTCAAAGGCAACGACTCTACCCTCCTGCATTAACACACCTCCAAGTCCTGCCAAGGAAGCATCTGTGCAAACGTAGAACTCACCCTGAGGATCTGGCACTGCAAGAATAGGTGCTCTCGTGAGGCATTCCTTCAGTGTACTGAAGGCCTGCTCACATCTATCTGACAATAAAAACTTCTTCCCTTTCCGCTGAAGGGAAGTGATGGGGTGCGCAATCCGAGAAAAATCCTGAACAAACCTCCTATAATACCCTGCTAGACCCATGAAGCTACGCACCTCGGTCACACTAGTGGGTGCTGGCCAGTCCATGATGGCTCGAATCTTGGAAGGATCGACGGTGATACCTTCCCCAGAAATGATGTGGCCCAAATACTGCACCTCAGGCTGAAAGAACGCACACTTCTCCAAGTTCCCGTAAAGGCACTGTTCGCGAAGACACTAAAGAACTTGGCGAAGGTGCTCCTCGTGCTCCTCACGTGTGCGTGAGTAAATCAGAATGTCATCAAGGAAGATGAGCATGAAGCGATCAAGGAAGGTCCTGAATACCCCATTCATCAAACTCATAAACACTGCGGGGGCATTCGTCAAACCGAAAGGTACCACTGTGAACTCGTAGTGGCCATATCTCGTACAGAATGCTATCTTGTGAATATCCGTCTCCGCAATCCTGAGCTGATGGTACCCTGACTTAAGATCTATCTTAGAGAAAACTGTAGCCCCCTTCATCTGATCAAATAAATCATCAATGCGTGGAAGGGGGTAACGATTCTTGATCGTTACTTTATTCAGCTGACGGTAGTCAATACACAACCGAAGAGATCCATCCTTCTTCTTCACGAAGATTACTGGTGCACCCCAAGGGGATACACTAGGACGGATTAGGCCTTTCTCCAGAAGGCCCTCAAGCTGCAACTTGAGCTCACATAACTCAGGAGTAGTCATCCGATAGGGTGCTCGTGAGATAGGCTCTGCGCCCGGAACTAGATCTATATGGAAGTCGATCTCACGTGGGGGAGGTAACCCCGGTAGCTCCCCTGGGAACACATCAGAAAACTCTGATAAGATGGGATGGTCATCGAGGGAAGGTCCTCTTGACTCATCCTCTGATCTGTCACTGACCGTAATAGCAAACAACTGACAACCCTCGTCGCGCACACCACTTAAGCTGCATAGCGGAGATGGTGCGAATGGATACGGCCCTCCTAACTCCTGATATCACTGACTCTACTCCAAGATCATCTATGCAAAGCAATAGTCTTATGGTAACAATCCACTCTAGCTCTGTGAGCGGACAACCAATCCATGCCTAAAATGATGCCATAAGATCCTAATGGAAGGATCCGAAGATCATAAGTAGTGGTGAAGGGTCCCAAATCCACTACACACTCCTTAACTAAGGAGTCTACAGAAATTTTGGCTCCAGAAGCCATCTCAACATCCCAACTATGGCCCTGCCTAACTGCCACTAGCCTACAACGCTCTACTAAGGATGGTGCAATAAAAGAATCAGAAGAACCAGAATCAAATAATATAGAGGTGGAAATACCACCAATACTACCTGTCGTCTCAATCACAGTACTCTGGTGCTCAGCCTGGCGGTTCTCGACCGCTGCGTAGATCCGATGACTCCGTGCCATATCTCCAACAGTAGGCTCTGAGCTCTGTGTCTTACCCTTGTTAGGGTTCTGTGGGCAATCTCTCCAATGATGTCCAACAACACCACAACCATAATAGCTGCCTGGTCCTCTCCAGTGGGAAGCAGCTCCAGCTGGTACTCTAGATGTCTGAGCTACAGATCCTGACGATCTAGCTATGGACTGCTGAGGTCTCTGCTGACGAGCTCCTGCTGACTGAGCTCTCGGCGCACCCTGTGTCCTGATGGGACCCCTAGGAGGAGGCCCCATACTACGTCCTCTCTGCACATCAAATCTCTGAGGAGGTCGGTAAGGTGGGCGGGTCTGTTGCTGCTGCTGTGGTGGCCTGAATGAAGCTTTCCCTGAACTCTGTCCACCCCGTGGAGGAGGAACTGACCCCTTCGACCTACCATCCTGCATCTGCTGGATACGGCTCCGAACTCTGTCTCTAGCCTGCTGCGTCTTCCCCCGTGTCTCCTCTGCAATATAGGCCTTCTCCACGGCCTCTGCTAATGTCTGTGGGCAGTGAATGCGCACTGCGCCACCTAAATCCAAGTTTAGGCCCCGGATGAACCTGTGAATCCGTACCTGCTCATCCTGCATATAGTCGACGTACTGGAGTAGGTCCAGAAATCGACTCTCATACTCAGCTACTGTCATCGATGCCTGATGGAGGTCATGAAACTCATCTATCCACTGCTGTATAAATCTCCTGGGTAAATACCTGCTCCTGAATCGCTCCTCAAACAGCTCCCAGGTAATCGTCTCTGAGTCAACATGGAGCTTCTGCTCCTCGGTCCTCCACCAGACTCCTGCTCCATCCTTCAGAAGATGGATTGCAACACGAGCTTTCGTGTTGCTAGTACAAGGGTAGAGCTTGAAGCATCCGCTCAAGCTCACCAACCAGGCCTCTGCCTGAAAACCACCTGTATCACCCGAATAGTGAGATGGTCGTAGCTTCAGGATCTCCCTGATATGGTCTGCAGCTGACGTATGACGAATCCTAGGTCTCTCTGTATGCTCCTCCCTCTGTCTAGGGCTCCGAGACCTGTCCCTATGTCCTGAGATCCTGTCCCCATGTCCTCTCTGTGGTGACTCTGCCCTAGCCGACTCCGCACGGAAGTTCTCTGCCCTGTGCTCCTCGCTGTGTCGAGGGGATACCTGGGCATCTACTGATGGCTCCAAACTATGTCTTGCAAATCGTCCTCCCAAGGGCTCTCCGTGTATAACGGCATTGACATCCTGGAGTGTCTGTAAGATCTGAGGTAGAATGGCTGCTACAGCCTGCTCTGGCGGTGGTATATCTAGGTCTATATGAAGAGACCCCTCGCCCAATCCACGCCTCCTGCACAGATCAAGGTGAGAGTTAGTTCATTGTTCTAGGTCTTGTGCCAGTTTCTTTTCTAAATTTGTTGTTTCCTATAATTATCAACATTGTGGTTTTATATATTAAAAGAGTCAACTCTGCACTAGGTTAAATGTTCATGTTTCATGTTTTCTACGTGTGCCCAAGGGTCCAAGCTTTGAACCCCCGGCTCTGATACCAAATGTGATGCCGCGAAAAAATGACGACGCTCTAGGAACTTGCTTCCATGAACATATAACCTGAAAAATACGACTCTATTTTTATTTTATTTTTCCATGAGCATATCAACCCAAAGAGAAAAGTTTGTTAAATTTATTTTTTTATCAACATCAAGTTTGTACACTAGTTCTTCCTTTTTTTAAGAGAACCAGTTTATAATTGCTATATATTTAAATCGGGTCACTTTGTTATTGTGTCTAGGACTGGATGCTGAAAATAGAGTCTAGTTAGGTCACATAGAGCCTCCCTAATGTTCTTCTTGGCACTAGCATTGTCATCAAAGCTTGACGTCATGAGCCAGTTATTATCCAATGAGTCATTTAATCTTGCCTCTAAATAAACATTAAGAGCATGTGTCGGTGAATAATTATTCTCGTGTCATGATCGTAATTCTACAAATGAACATTAAAGGGGGGGTGATTAGGTACTCATCATTATCTGTTAATTTTTAATTTAGTATAAAAGGATTGAATTTGAATTTCAAAATTAAAAATGAAATATATATTTTAGCAAAAATTACATTATGTAAATCTATATGTTTAAACATAAATTTGAAATTTTGGTTGGGGGTGGGTGGCTTTAATGGCCACCTGCCATAACATTAAAATTCCCTCCCCTTGCGTGCCGAACAACTCCAGCTGGGTCGCATATCCTCATTCATTTCACCTTGGATTTGTAAATCTTTTACCTGTTGTGGTCGGCCTGCTATTTTACCCGCCCCAGGCCGCGTAGGATTTGGTGTGGTGGTTAAAGATGAAGCTACAGGCTAATGAAGCAGGTGTGCTAACTCGTTTTATTTGGCCCTGGCCGCGCGTGCTGTCATGGAGGCTATAGAATGAAGCTACAGGTGAGAGAAAATAGGCGTGTTACCTCCACTATCATTGGGTGCTACGAGGTGTGTTCATGACGGGGATCCACAGCCACGGCCTGCCACAGCAGTCGGCCAGGTAGCAGGCAGGCAGTCGCATAAAACAGAAGCCTTTTTGAGCGCTTCCAACAAGCAGGTTGTCCAACTATGTTGTTATCTGTTCAGTATCGAATGCATCCTCAAATTCAGGATTCGCCTCCAAGATATTTTTATCAAATCGTTTAAGGACAGTGAGAGTGCTACCAGAAGACCTGGTGAAATTTATTACAAGGATTTTCTATTTGAAACCTTACCCGCTTTACGGTATGGCTCGAGGAAGGGAAATCTCATAGAGGTGGATCTGTTTCATATCAGAATATTCATGAAGCACAGTCTGCTTTGCAGTTATAAGAACCTTTCGGCGTAAATTTTATTACAGTCTTATTACATGATGATTATACAGAGATATATCATCATCTTAGTTGTTTTATATTATATGTATGTATGATTTTATATGTATTTTAGCACAGTTCGTTTTGCATTGATATGCACGTCTCATACGTGGGTTAAATCGATGCATGCCAAGATAAAACTACTCTAGCCAGTTATCTATCACTGCGGCAGTTATGAGCTGCTTCTTACTCCTGCAAATGTGATTCATATCAGCAGACATTTATCATTTATTTTCACCTGGTGCTTGATATATTTTATTGAGCCATGCAATTGTTTGATGGGTCATTTTTGGATGACAGACTAGGTTTGAATTATGAATAATTTTTACCTACGAATATGAAGCTAAGATTTCATTTTTCTCAACTTCATCAATATATATCTTTTCATAGATTGACTACGAGTTTTCTTATCTGCTTCTTTCTAGTGCAGCGAGTAGATTGAATTTCAGAGAATTCAGGTCATGGGAACCTTGAATTGCTAGTTGACAGTTTAAGAATTACAATGTGGTTCAAAAAGACATATATGCTTTTAGGACTTTTGAAAATAGAATTCTACACTCGTAAAATGTTCACGTAAATATCCTGAAGTCTATGTCTAAATTAGAGTAATGAACTTAATAAGTTTAGAGCTTTTGCATTAAAATTTCTTTCTACACAATTTAATAGGCATTGTACGGGATTTCAAGTAGATTTGATTTCATTTCCCTTTATAATTTGCAAATAGATTTACAATGAATTCTTAAATGAGGAAAAACATAATAGAGCTAGGACTTAAATTACTTCATTGGCATATTGAAAACTATTTAAAACTTAAGTCTTTCCATCAACAATACAAGAAGAGATAATGCACTAATATTCCCACTTTTCAATACATCTCTTTTAAGCAACAAAATGAAATTTAATATATATTTTTTTAAAGTAAATTTCCCAACATTCCTCAAGAGGGTTTCAACAATATTTCCATTAAGTTTTAGAGTAAGCACTACTAACATTTCAACAAGATCAACACACTCATAAGAGGTTCCAAGCCAAGTTAAAGGAGAATAAATAAATTGTCTTTCTTTCAACTTTCAATTCCATCCACATTACCACCTTACTAATGAAGACCAATACAACTTTCATTCAACATCTTGTTACAACATTTTCAACTTAATGTGGGAACATTTTACAATAATGGAAGCTAAAATACAAAGCAATATTACACTTTCTTCCACTCTAGGTGGGTAAAAATACAAGGTAGTTTCACATTGTCATCAACAAGGCTCCAATGCTACAAACATCAACAAGGTAGCTCCTCCAATAGTTTGCTTGATTCACAACAAAATAAGGGGAGAGGCAACGCTCTCCTCCCAACCAAGATACCCAATGGAGAAGAGAAGCCATCCTCTCCATTGGCCCCCGAGCCCCAACCACATTACAATGGGAGAAAATCCAACTCATGGCAACTACTAGCTTCCACATAACTTAACATAAAATTTCACATTCATTCCATAATCCTTCAAAACAAAATCAACAACTCAACAAGAGGGAAACCATCAAAACAACAAAGTCACAAGGCTTATCAAGAAAGCCATAAGAGTAAGACCTATGGGGAGGCCACTTATGCCTCCCAATGGGAATGGGTGCCACCTAAAAGCCTCCAATGCAAAACACATTACCCCTAACAACTCTTATGCCTCCCTCAAGTACCCCTTATCCCTCCATCCACTCTTATGCCTCCCTCAACTCTTATGGCTCCCCCAAAGTAAGAACAAGAAGAAAATGCAAGCATTTCTCATACTAGGTGGGCACCCAACCCAAACTCCCTCCTCAAGAAAATGATCTCTTATGCCTCCCTCAAATAAACTCCCCATAGTCTCCTCCCACTCCCAACTTAGGCATTCTACCCATTCCCAACAAGCATTTCAAACAACAACATTCAACACAACATAAATATACATTCATATAACAAAAAAGAAACATAATGCAAACAAAGGTGAAGCTCCTACCTTTCCATGGTAGAGCTTGCTCCAAGTATGAAGTCTCAAATCCCTCCAAAGATCAAGCAAGCATCCACAAGCTCCAACAAAATTCCCACAAGTATCAACAAGCTCCAAAAATCCACAAACTCCTTCAAAATCCTCTCCTCTCCAAAATACAAGAGACTAAAAATGAAACCTCCAACCCCCAAAACAAACAAAAGGATCAAATAAATAGAGAAAAGAGAGGGAGGGATGATGTGGCTCCAAGTAGGATGCCACCTCCTTTTCCCTCCACTCCACATCACTTGGTCAAGCTCATATTCCAATGCACCATTAATGAGTGGTTGAAAGAAAGGCAAGCACCTTACACACTCCATCTAAGCCCACTCCCCAAAGGACAAAATTAAATTTTTGAAAGAAAGTACAATTAATATTTTACCCTTTTTATCCCCCCAAAACACCTAAAAGACCCTAAATTTGGCCTTCCAACCCATAGGTAGGGTTGGCATGGGGTTTTAAGAGGTGTGGGACAAGTTTGACTTGTCCCACAAGCTTTCAAATTTGGCCTCTAAGGCCAAATTCGAGTTTCCCATGTGGGGTAGAGTGTGCTACACTCAAAACTCAAACACACATCATTCCACACAAAATCCAAAGTAAATCAAGCCTAATAAATGAACTCTCTTTTGGTCACATCCTTTAATTAGTTTAGGACAAATTCAAATTAGCTTAATTAAGACACTACAACCCATGGCTAATAAAGGGGTAAACACCAATCCAAAAATATGAATAATAACACAAGTAAAATTTCACTACTAAGAGAAAACACATACTAACATAATAAAAAGGGAAAATTAAAAAAAAACAACACATGACCCCTAGGTCACAAGTTTTCCCTTAACCAACTAATTCTAACACACACACAATTACTTGTTGCCATGGTGACCTTAGTTGGATTCTTCTTGAATTCCGATGTGGTTGGTCTCCACTCCCCAATATTGTTGTGAATATAATATACCTGCAGAATAGAGAATACCTCCTTCGGCCTGTTGGCCGCATTAAAACATTCATGCCAAATATACAATATAATCTAAAATAAACGACACATGATTTACTATCATCTATGCAAGTACGATATCACTTACACTTTCTAGCACATTTCTATTCCACATTTCATTTATGTCAAAATGATCATCACATTAATCCAATTATCAAGTTCTACCCAATATGATTAAATATATCACATGTCATAATTAAAGATAAATAACCATGTCAAAAATATACCAATATCATCATCAAATGTCCACCAGTAGACCATATGCATCATATAAAGATCAAATCAATAACAGTCCAGTGTCTATGATATCTACTAGCATGCTAAATCAAGAAGCCATAATAAATCCATAAGTGAAGTAACCAGTCTCGAAAACAACAAAACGAAAATGGTGTCGAAGGGAAGCGGGCACTACAGGAGGAGCATATAGATAGACCTAGGGGTCATCAGAAATCAGCTGCAGACCATATCAGGGAGATCCTTAAGCTTCGGCCATCACTATATTCAGGTGACACAGGGGGATTTTAGGTAGAGGCCTGGCTAGTGAGCTTGAGAAATTGCTTCAAGCTTTTTCCTTGTTCTAGAAACACGAAGGCTCATGTTGTGATCCATCTACTGAGGGATGGAGCTTGAGTATGGTGGAGGATAGAGGATCAGAAACTCCATGTTGTTTCTGAGACAGTCACCTGGGAGCTATTTGAGGAGAGATTTAGGAGCAAATATTTACCCAGGAGGTTTATACAGTAGCGGATAGACGAGTTTCATGACCTTCGTTAGGAATCGATGACTTTAGCCCAGTATGAGAGTCTATTTTTGGACCTACTCCAGTAAGTTTACTATATCTAGGATGAGAAGGTATGGATTCATAGGTTTATCTGGGGCCTAAACTTGGATTTGGGTGGCGCTGTGCGCATTCACTACCCACAGACATTAGCAGAGGCCATGGAGAAGGCCTATATTGTAGAGGAGACATGGAGGAAGACGCTGCAGGCTAGAGACATAGTTAGGAGCCGTATCCAGAAGATGCAGGATAGTAGATCGAGGGGGTCAAATCCTCCTCCATAGGATGGACAGAGTGTAGGATAGGCTTCATTCAGGCCATCGCAGTAGCAGACCCACCCACCGTTTAGACCTCCTCAAAGATTTGATGCATAGAGAGGACGTAGTATGGGTCCTCCTCCTAGGGGTCCCATCAAGACACATGGTGCACCGAGAGCTCAATCAGCAGGAGCTCATTAGCAGATACCTCAGCAATCCATGGCTAGATCATCAGGATCTGTAGATCAGATATCTAGAGTATTGACTGGAGCTGCTTCCCACTAGAGGGGACCAGACAGCTGTTATGGTTGTGGTGTTGTTGGAAATCATTGGAGAGATTTCCCACAGAACCCTAACAAGGGTAAGATGCAAAGCTCGGAGCCTATTGTTGGTGATATGGCATAGAGTCATCGGATCTATGCAGCGGTTGAGAACCGCTAGGCTAAGCACCAGAGTACCATGATTGAGACGACAGGTAGTATTGGTGGTGTTTCCACCTCTATATTATTTGATTCCAGTTCTTCTGATTCATTTATTACATCATCCTTAGTAGAGCGTTGTAGGCTGGTGGTAGTTACACAGGGCCGTAGTTGGGACGTTGAGATGGCTTATGGAGCAAAAATTTATGTAGACTCCTTAGTTAAGGAATGTGTAATGGATTTGGGACCCTTCACGACTACTTCGGATCTTCAAATCCTTCCATTAGGATCTTATGGTGTCATATTGGGCATGGACTGGTTATCTGCTCACAGAGCTAGAGTAGACTATTACCATAAGACTATTACTTGCATAGATGATCTTGGAGTGGAGTCAGTGATATTAGGTATTAGGATACCTGTTTCCATTCACACCATCTCTGATATGCAGCTTAAGCAGTGTGTGCGATGGGGTTGTCAGTTATATGCCGTTATGGTTAGTGATAGATCAGAGGATGAGTCTAGCAGACCATCCCTTGATTACCATCCCATCTTGAGAGAGTTTTCTGATGTGTTTCCAGGGGAGCTACTGGGGTTACCTCCCCCACGTGAGATAGATTTCCATATAGATCTATTTCCAGGCGTAGAGCCTATCTCACGAGTACCCTATTGGATGACTACTCCTGAGCTATGTGAGCTCAAGTTGCAGGTCAAGGGCATTCTAGAGAAGGGCCTAATCCATCCTAGTGTATCCCCTTGGGGTGCACCAGTGATCTTTTTGAAGAAGAAGGATGGATCTCTTCGGTTGTGTATTGACTAACGTCAGCTGAATAAAGTAACAATCAAGAATTGTCACCCCTTTCCACACATTGATGATTTATTTGATCAGATGAAGGGGGCTATAGTTTTATCCAAGATAGATCTTAATTCAAGGTACCATTAACATAGGATTACGGAGGTGGATATTCATAAGACCACGTTCCGTACGAGATATGGCCACTACGAGTTCACAGTGGCGCCTTTCGATTTGACGAATGCCCCTACAGTGTTTATGAGTTTGATGAATGGGGTATTAAGGACTTTTCTAGATCACTTTGTGCTCATATTCCTTGATATCATATTGATTTACTCATGTACATGTGAGGAGCACGAGGATCACCTTTTCCAGGTTCTTCAGTGTCTTCGCGAGTAGCACCTTTATGGGAACTTGGAGAAGTCTATGTTCTTTCAGACTAAGGTGTAATATTTGGGCCACATCATTTCTAGGGAAGGTATCGCAATCGATCCTTCCAAGATTCGAGCCATCATGGATTGGCCAGCACCCACTAGTGTGACCGAGGTGCGTAACTTCATGGGTCTAGCACGGTATTATAGGTGGTTTGTTCAGGACTTTTCTCATATTGCACACCCCATCACTTCCCTTCAGTGGAAAGGGAAGAATTTTTTATGGTCAAATAGATGTGAGCAGGCCTTAAGTACACTGAAGGAATGCCTCATGATAGCACCTATTCTTGGAGTGCCAGATCCTTAGGGTGAGTTCTATGTTTGCACAGATGCTTCTTTGGCAGGACTTGGATGTGTATTGATACAGGAGGGTAGAGTAGTTGCCTTTGAGTCTCACAAACTCAAAGATTATGAGATCAATTATCTAACTCATGATATTGATCTTGCAGCAGTTGTACATGCCTTAGTGCAATGGAGACATTTTCTTCTTGGCCAGAGATTTACACTTAGGACTGATCACTTGAGTCTTCACCACCTCTTCACGCAGCCCAATCTCAACACTCATTAGCAGCATTGGATGGAGTTACTTTGTGAGTATGACATGGAGATAGAGCATGTGAAGGGGAAGGAGAATGTGGTTGCAAACTCCTTGAGTAGATGGAGACATGTGGCCATGGCCACCCTAGTGGGCACATATTTACGGAGTAGGATCTTGTAGCAACTTCCTCAGGATAGTTTCTACCTTGAAGCCAGAGCAGAGATTAAGTCTCAGAGACCCCTTGAGGGGAGATTTGATGGATTTTCATTAGAGGCAGATGGTCTTCTCAGACATAGAGGTCGGATATATGTTCCTAGAGATGGAGGCTTGAGACAGGACATTTTATCAGAGGCCCATCGTGCACCTTATTCAGCCCATCCTGAAGTGAAGAAGATGCACGCCACCTTGAGATAGTTGTATTTTTAGAGAGGACTTCAGAGAGACATGGATTTGTTTGTATCATGTTGTTTAGAGTACCAGAGGGTGAAGGTCGAGCATCAGCATCCAACTATCCTTCTCTATACTCACGCCATAATGGAGTGGAAGTGGGACATCATTTCCATGGACCTCATTATTGGGTTACCTATGTCGAGATACCACCATGACGCCATCATGGTCACGGTGGATAAATTGACGAAAGTAGCTCATTTTTCTCTGGTGAAGACCACCTATACAGCTAGTGCTATGGCACAAGTATATCTTGATGAGATTGTCAGATTACATGGGATTCCATGGAAGATCATTTGTGATCGCGATCCTTTGTACACTTCCCATTTCTGGACCACCATGCAGCATGCTCTTGGGACAAGGATGAATTTCATTACAGCATATCACCCTGAGATAAATGGACAGACTGAGTGGGTGAATAAGATCCTAGAGGACACGATTAGGATGTACATTATGGATCGCCAGTCGAGATGGGAGGAGTATCTATATTTGGTGGAGTTTTCCTACAATAATAGTTTCCAGAGTTTGATAGGCATGGTTCCTTTTTAGGAATTATATGGCAGAGAGTGAAGGACACCTCTTAGTTGGGATAGGATTGAGGATAGGGTTTCCCTTGGGCCAACATTATTACAGGATATGGAGTAGAAGGTTACCTTGATCAGACACAGATTGCAAGAGGTGCAGGACAGACAAAAAAAGTATGTAGACCAACATAGGACAGATCGTAGTTTTGAGGTGGACTCAAAGGTATTTCTTCGTGTTAGACCGCATAAGAGCCCTATTCATTATGGAAAAGGCTCTAAGCTTGCTCCTAGGTTTGTGGGTCCCTTTGAGATCTTGGAGCGCCTCGGTCCCTTGGCCTACCATCTAGCATTGCCACATATCTTGTCTCGAGTCTATGATGTGTTTCACGTTTCTGTACTTAGGAGATATATTTATGATCCTTCTCACGTCCTAGATTGGACCACATTGTAGGTGCAAGATCATGGCAGGTGATGGTGGAGCCCATACGCATTATAGAGCACAGGACCCTGGGTCTTTACGGTAGAGAGATTCATCAGGTTCGGGTCAAGTGGTACAGATCTGATGAGACTGCGGCTACTTGGGAGGATGCCACCTTGCTATGAGTATAGTTTCCACACCTATTCCAGTGACTTCAAGAAGGAATTCGAGTCTAAGGGGAGGGCGATGTAGTGCCCACTTTGCTTCGACACCTTTTTTATTAATGTTTTAATACTATTGATTGCACTTATGGATATATTATAGTTTTGATATAGGATGTTAGTAGATATCAGAGATACTGAACTTTTATTGATTTGATTCTTATATGATGCATATGGACTACTGGAGACATTTGATGTCGATATTGATATACTTCTAACATGGTTATTTATCTGTAATTCTGACATGTGATATATTTAGTCATATTGAGTAGATCTTGATAATTGGATTAATGTGATGATCATTTTGACATGAATGAAATGTGGAATAGAAATGTACTAGAAATTATGTACTAGAAATTGTAAAAGATATCGTATTTGCATAGATGATATTAATTTATATATAGTTGATTTTAGATTTATATCACATATTTTGGCATGAATGTTTTAATGCGGCAACGAGGCTGAAGGAGGTATCCTCTATTTTACAGGTATATTATATTCACAACAACATCGGGGGAGTGGAGACCAACCACATCAGGATTCGAAAAGAATCCAACTAGGGTCACCATGGCAACATGTAATTGTGTGTTTGTTAGAATTATTTGGTTAAGGGAAAATTGTGACCTAGGGGTCATTTGTTGTTTTGTTTTAATTTTCCCTTTCTATTATGTTAGTATGTGTTTTCTCTTAGTAAGTGAAATTTTACTTGTTTTATTATTTATATTTTGGATTGGTGTTTACCCCTTTATTAGTCATGGGTTGTAGTTTCTTAATTAAACAAATTTGAATTTGTCCTAAACTAATTAAAGATGTGACTAAAAGGAGTTCATTTATTAAAATTGATTTACTCTTGGATTTTGTGTTGATTGAAGTGTGTTTGAGTTTTGAATGTAACACACTCTACCCTTCATGGGAAACTCGAATTTGGCCTTAGGGGCCAAATTTGGAAGCTTGTGGGACAAGTCAAACTTGTCCCACACCTCCTAAATTCCCATGCCAACCCTACCTATGGGTTGGGGGGTCAAATTTAGGCTCTTTTAGGTGTTTTGGGAAGTTAAAAGGTGAAATGTTAATTGCGCTTTCTTTCAAATATTTAATTTTGTCTATTGGGGGAGTGGGCTTAGATGGAGTGTGTAAGGTGCTTGTCATTCCGCTAACCCCTCATTAACGGTGCTTTGGAATATGAGGTTGACCAAGTGATGTGGAGTGGAGGGAAAATGAGGTTGCATCCTACTTGGAGCAACATTATCCCTCCCTCTCCTTTCTCTATTTATTGAATCCTTTTTTCTTGTTCGGGGGTTATGTGTTCATTTTTAGTCTCTTGTATTTTTGAAGAGTAGAGGATTTTGGAAAGAGTTTGTGGATTTTTGGAGCTTGTTGATACTTGTTGATTTTTGGGAGCTTGTGGATGCTTGCTTGATCTTTGGAGGAGTTTGGAAATTCACACTTGGAACAAGCTCTACCATGGAAAGGTAGGAGCTTCACCTTTGTTTATATTATGTTATTGTTATATGTGTGTGTGTGTGTGTATGTTTTGTTAAATGTTGTCGTTTCCTTAAAAAACTTGTTGGGTATGGGTAGAATGCCTAAGTTGGGAGTGGGAGGAGACTATGGGGAGTTTATTTGTGGGAGACATAAGAGATCATACTCTTGAGGAGGGAGTTTGGGTTGGGTGCCCACCTAGTATGAGGAATGCTTGCATTTTCTTCTTGCGCTGACTTTGAGGGAGCCATAAGAGTTGAGGGATGCATAAGAGTGGATGGAGGGATAAGGGGTACTTGAGGGAGGAATAATAGTTTTTAAGGGTATTGTGTTTTGCATTGGAGGCTTTTTTAGGTGGCACCCATTCCCATTGGGAGGCATAAGTGGCCTCCCCATAGGTCTTACTCTTTTGGCTTTCTTGATAAGCCTTGTGACTTTGTTATTTTGGTTGTTTTTTTCTTTTGTTGAGTTGTTGTTTGTGTTTGAATGAATATGGAATGAATGTGAAATTATGTGTATTTATACCCGAATGAAAGTATATGTCAAACTAGTTGAATAACTAAAATATGGCAAATACCCACAAGTCCCTTTGGACAAATATTATTGAAATGGAATATACTAAAATATACAAATGTTTTTTTAAAGAACCCTAATGAGGGTATAAACCAAATAAGAAGAGAAAAGAAGCATATTCATTCGTTCAAGAGCTTGCAATGTCTTCCAATGGCCTCCCTTCCACCTCCTTCAAACCTGTAAGGAAAACAAAAGAAAAACAAAAGAGATAAAGTAAAAATGAGTAATAAGAGATCCATAAGGATATTTAGGGCTTCCTTGGTCCACCCTAATTCTAAGGGCTACAATAGAATCTATCTAATGGCCTATAATTGTTCCTACATCACTTAAGTGATGGAAAAATTGGTGGGGATGTATTTAATTTAAGTAAGGGTAATGTTTTAATGGGGCCTAAGGGGGTTAGACTAGTTTACACACTTACCCTCTTGGTGTAATAAATTAATTTACTTTTGCATATATTTAAATAGCTATAGAAATTATTAGTTGTATTTAATTAAATTGTGAATTAATGTTATTTTAATAAAAAAAATTAGAAGGAATTATTGAGTTAAGTAATAAGTGGAGCGAATGAACAATATTCATATTAAAACCTCGGAACTCATAAGTAATATTGTATTCGTAATATTAAAATAGAGGGTTGGGTCAACTTTGTATAATGTTTAATTATTATTTCAGCCACCGTACTTTTGTGTAAGTTAAAATTGAAAGTTAAATCAACCATGGTTAAGTAGGAATTCGTAAAAAAAATAAAAAAACATTCACAAATTACTTGTTTAATTAAATGGGTTTCTTTGGTGGAATTTTTGCGGGCGTTACAGACAACGTAAATTAAAAATATAGAATATGTTTCATATTTTTCAACAGATTAAATTTCTGTATTTTTTATTTTTAGTAAAATATCAATCTAAAATTATATCACAATAATATATTGGAAACATTTTTGAATTTTTTTACAAAACAACTAAGTAGCCACAGAAATGATTAGAGTAAGAAAGTTGATTTACAAAATTTATGTATTCATTATTTCATAAGCCAAGTGAAATTACGATAATAGAATCAAGGATTGCAAAATGCTTCTCTACGACGATATACCTTAAGAACAAAAAAGTGATATATGATATTGTTTTCCTTATTTGAATAAACTTGATTTTAAGCTTCCATGGCTATTGTTCTAAATTACTGGCTAGTGGTAGGGCATTGTTGTGAGTCCAACTATGTCTCAGTTTTATGCTTCCCTCACCAAAAAGTTACTTTTTGGATTTTTGTATATTATTCTTATATTCTTCCACTCTAAAAACCTCTCTCTCTCTCTCTCTCTATATATATATATATATATATATATATATATATATATATATATATATATATATATATCAACTTTTCCAAATATTAAGAAGATCCTAGTTGTAGTGCCTTACCGAAATATACAATAATATTTAAAAAAAAGGTAGGGGGGGATTTATCTCCCACCGGAAATAAATTGTTACCAAAGCTTGCAAAGAAATAACTTGCATTTCTTTACTCATTATGGGGTGCCATAAGAGGTTGGGGAGGCATAAGGAAATGGGAGGAATAAGGGGTACTTGGGGGAGGCATAAGGGCATGTCAGGGTTTTGAAATGATATATTTTGGCAGTTTGTTCTCAGGTGGTGATAATCATTTCCCCTTGGGAGGCATAAGAAACATCCCCCATAGTTTCTTGCTCGTTTGACTTGCATGATGAAGCCTAAGTTTTGTTTGTTATGTTTTAATGTGGTTGAAAACTGCATTCTGTTTTGGACTATGTTTTGAATGTGAAACTCTTCTTGTGTGTTGTGGAAGCCTTTTTTCCATGAGTTAAAACACATCCTCTATTGCATTGTGGTTGGGGCTCGGGGGCCAATGAAGAGGGTGACTTCTCCTTTTTAGTGGATGTCTTGGTTGGGTGGAGAGCGTTGCCTTTCCCCTGACTTTGTTGTGAGCATACTGGAAAATGGAAGATCTTCATGTTGCTATCCTAGAGTAGAGGAAAAAGACAAGGTTGACAGTCCTTGTTGAGATTATTTCTTATTGTAACCTTTTTCCACTTGGAAGTGGATGACCTTGTATATTATTTGTGATGGAACTTGATGTTCTGTAAGGGCTATGAAAGTTGTAATTTGAGATGTGAAAGAGATATAATCTATTTTTTTTTCTTTGAAAGAATGTGAGAGAAATTGTATTATGTTTGTTGTATTCGAGGAATGAAAGAAGGAAGTTGTAAAGATATATTTTTTAAATTAATAGAAGATTTTATTACTTTCCTCCAATGGCATTGTTATATTTGAATCTGATAATTTAAATGCACTACGAAATATCTTTTTAGAAAGTTGAAAAGTGGAATACATTTGAAAAAAATGTTACAATACTCTGTTCTTTTGAAAAGTATGATTTTGAAATCAGAACTGTATCTTTTGGATTTTTTACACTTTGATTTAAACCAACTTAGTATGCTAGATTGGGTTGGAATGAATTCATAGTTTAAATTTGGTAAATTTAAACAAATCTATTCAAATTTGAGCTCTGTTAGATAATTTTCATACTGACAATTATTAATAAGAAATTGAACAGAATTACCCTGTAACATCAAAAAGACAAAATGAAATATTAAATTTTATTTTTAGGTGAAAAAGACCTCATATGAACTAAAATACTCATGAATTTTTGTTTAGAACCTTTCAAATCAAGAAAAGGCAACATTACATACTTCTTGTTGTATAAAGTTGATAAATTTGAATTGCAAATCAATCAAATCCTTTTACCTTTGAATCTATCCTAAAATCTTCCAAGTAAAATCCTCCATGCCTGTTTGGCATGATGAGAAAGAATTAATGGAAAATTTGAACAAAATTGATAAGTTAAAAAAAACTAGTTTACATTTTAAGTGATAGAATGACGTTTTCTCAAAATTCACCATTCAAACTTTATAAAAATCAAATTCTTAAGGTTTCTGTACAAAGAGGATGTAGTGCCCACTTCCCTTTGACACCTTTTTCATTATTGTTTCCTTTACTGTCGACTCCTCTAATGGATATGCTACAAATTTTTGATTTAGCATGTTAGTAGATGTCAAAGATCTTAAACTGTTATTTATTTGATTCATATATGATGCATATGGACCATTAGAGACATTTGATGTTGATATTCATATATAGTTGACATGGTCATTTATCTATATTTCCGACATGTGATATATTTAGTCATATTGAGTAGATCTTGATAATTGGATTAATGTTGTGATCATTTTGACATGTATAAAATGTGGAATAGAAATGTGCTAGAAATCGTAAGTGATATCATATTTGCATAGATGATATTAGTTTGTATATAGTTGATTTCATATTTATATTACATAATTGACATGAATGTTTTAATATGGCCATGAGGCCGAAGGAGGTATTCTCTATTTTACAAGTATATTATATTCACAACAACATTGGGGGATTGGAGACCGACCACATCGAAATTCGAGAAGAATTCAACTGAGGTCACCATGGCAATGTGTAATTGTGTGTGTGCGTGTTAGAACTATGGGTTAGGAGAAAATTGTGACCTAGGGGTCATGTGTTGTTTTGTTTTAATTTCTTTTCTTTTCTATTATGTTAGTACATGTGTTTTATTTTAGTAGCGAAATTTTACTTTTTTTATTATTTAGATTTTTGGATATGAGTTTACCCCCTTATTATTCATGGGTTGTAGTGTCTTAATTAAGCTAACTTAAATTTATCCTAAGCTAATTAAAGATGTGACAAAAAAAAAAGTTCATTTATTATACTTTATTTACTCTTGGGTTTTGTGTTGAGTGATGTGTGTTTGATTTTTGAGTGTATCACACTCTATCCTTCATGGGAAACTCGAATTTGGCCTGAAAGGCCAAATTTGGAAGCTTATGGGACAAGTCAAACTTGTCCCACCTCTTAAATGCCCATGCCAACCCTACCTATGGGTTGGGGGGTCAAATTTAGGCTCTTTTAGGTGTTTTGGGAAGTTCAAAAGGTGAAATGTTAATTGCAATTTCTTTCAAATATTTAATTTTTTCCTTTTGGGGGAGTGGGCTTAGATGGAGTGTGTAAGGTGCTTGTCATTCCTCCAACCCCTCATTAACGGTGCTTTGGAATATGAGGCTGACCAAGTGATGTGGAGTGGAGAGGAAATAAGGTGGCATCCTACTTGGAGCCACATCATCCCTCTCTCTCCTTTCTCTATTTATTGAATTCTTTTTGCTTGTTTGGGGGTTGGATGATCATTTGAGTCTCTTGAATTTTTGGAGAGTGAGGGTATTTTTGAGAGAGTTGTGGATTTTGGAGCTTTTTGGATGCTTTCTTGACCTTTGGAGAAGCTTGGAACTTCATACTTGGAACAAGCTCTACCATGGAGAGGTAGGAGCTTCACCTTAGTTAAATTATGTTATTTGTTTTATTGTATGTGTGTATATATTGTGTTGCATATTGTTGTCTCTTTGAAATGCTTGTTGGGTGTGGGTAAAATGCCTAAGTTTGAAGTGGGAGGAGACTATGGGGAGTTATCTTGTAGGGAGGCATAATAGATCACCTTCTTGTGGAGTGATTTTGGGTTAGGTGTCCCATCTAGTATGAGGAATGCTTGCATTTCTTCTTGTTAGTGTTATGAGGGAGACATAAGAGTTTTTGAGGGAGGAATAAGAGTGTATCCAGAGTTATAAGGGGTACTTGAGGGAGGCATAAGAGTTGGGAGGTATAAGGGGTACTTGAAGGAGGCATACATGTTTGAATTGGAGGCTTTTTAGGTGGGAAACCATTCCCATTGAGAGGCATAAGTGGCCTCCTCATATGTCTTACTATTTTGGCTTCTTGAAGAGCCTTTTGATCTTGTTGCTTTGATTTTTTTTCTTCTTGTTGAGTTGTTAATGTGTTTTATCATAATGGAGTGAATGTGAAGTTGTTTATCAAGTATTGTGGAAGCTGGTAGTTGCCATGAGTTGAAACCTTCTCCCATTGTAATGTGGTTAGGGCTCAGGGGCCAATGGAGAGGATGGATTCTCCTATCCATTGGATGTCTTGGTTGGGTGGAGAGCATTGTCTTTCCCCTACTCTTGTTGTGATCAGATTGAAAGGATGAGAATCTACATGTTGTTGTTCTAGAGATGAGAAAAAAAGACAGTTTGACAGTCCCTATAAAATGAAATCTTATTTTAACCCTTTCCCACTTTGAATTGGATGATCTGTATGTTATTTGTAATGGAAAATATACCTTGCATTGAAAATAAAAGTTGTAAATTGAAATATGAAAGATATATACTCAGTTTCTTGTTTTTGAAAGAAAGACATGTATTATGTATGTTGTATTTTGAAGTCATATGGAAAAGGAGTTATAAAAGATTCAATAAATTAATGGAATTTGTCTTATCCTATTCAACATGGCTTGGCTATTATTAAATTTTGTATTTGATATCCTTGTTTGGAAAAATTTGAAGAAAGAAATGCATATGAAGAAAATACATTGCTCTATTTTGTTGAAATGTATGATTAAAAAAAAAAAATAGAATTTACATCCTTGTTTTTCTACATTTTGATTAAAGGAAGATAAATATTTAAAAATAGTATGGAATTGATTCAATGTATTTATAGCATGACAAAAGAAATAGATTAATCTCTCTTCTTGAAATGCATAACTTTTTTTTTATTTTACTGTAAACTCTACACATTTTGTTATTAAAAATGTATAGAACAACCCTGTAACCTTAGAAGATGAAATAAAAGGATTGAATCGAAGTTACATGATCAAAAAAACCCTAGAAAAACTAAAAAAATTAAGAAATTTCTTAAAACAACTTAGTAAAATTGGCTTAAACCATTTCTGTCATTTCATAGTCGTTTTTCTGTCAAAGGTTGGAAAATTAGATTTGTCACTCAATAAAATAAATTTACCTTCCACTTACATCCTAAATTCATCTAAGAACAATCTTATAGGTCTATTTAATAAGTTGTGCGATGAAGAAGATCAATTGAGTAAAATTTCAGAAGTTAAAATTTAATAGTCTGCCGTTTAAAATCCTGCAAGCCGTTTTCTCAAAATTGACCCTTAAAATTTTATCCAATATAAATTCTTAAGGTTCCTGTACATATAAGACATCGAGAGATTTCCAAAAAGTCCTTGTTTTCCAAAATTTGAGCTCCTTAGCAAATGTTATAGCTCTCTGAAGTTCGCAGAAAAAGCCAGAATTTCATGCGCACGCGCCTTGCACAACCAATGCTTCTTACACATGTGCCCTTGTGTGTCCACACATTCTCATGCATGTCCTTACACACCCAGCACCTTTTGTGCATGCCCTTGTGCACCCAGAGTCTCCTTGCATGCCCAAGTTAAAATGAGGCCCTTGCACACTCGATTTGTGCACCCGGGAGAGAATGAGTCTCTCCTGCATCTGTCTTACATGCCCATGATCAATTGAGCCCCTTGCGCACCCGTCTTGCATGCCTGGGATAGAAGGAGTTTCTCCCACACTTCTCTTTTGCACCCAGAGGAAAATTTTCCTTCTGCGCTGGGGAAAATCTATCCCTCATGCCCCGCAAGAAAAATTATCTGTGATAAAGATGAGTTTCTCACCCTTAGTGTGTGTAGGAAACTTAATAAAGGGTCCTTTAAGCTATTAAGGTAATGAATTTAATGAAATTAGTATAAGGTTAACCTTGTTAGGATTGAACCATTAATTGAAGAGTAGAAAACAGTTAATCGAGCAAATTAATCCTTGTATCATAACCTTCTTTATAACTTAAACAAAAAAAATTAGTCACATTTTCGGGTTATGTGTTAGGTTGAAGATTTTTCTTGGAACGTCATTTTTTGCAGGTGTTATAGAGTACATTGAGCTCTTTCAAAAAAGTCCTCTTTTTCCAAAAATTGAGTTCCCAATCAAAACTTATGGCCTTCTAAAGTTTTTACTTCATTTGTCTTCAAAATAATCTAACTGTCAAATTTAAATAAATAAAATATTCTTGGGTAGACCCGCGGGCTAAATATTTCCTCTTGTGCTTTTTGCCCAAAAAGTGCTAAAGGCATGAAGTCTCACACAGCTCCTTTGACCCGAAAACCTTCTGTTTTTCTAAAAATAATCTAATTTCGAAAAAGGAAAATTTAGAAAATTTTCTTTGTGGCCCCACTGCTTCACCCTTCACTTTTTGAAAAAATTTCCATGAGCGCACGATCCTGCAACCACTAACTTAATCTTTTTCTAATTTTCACAAAAATTCCTATGTTTCTCCGTGGCCCTGTATCCCTGCCCTTCATTTGGAAAAGTTCTTTCGCGGGCGCGCGGGCTCGTGTTAACAAACTTAACTTTTAATTTTTTTTGCAAAATTTCCTAAATTTCTTGGCCAGCACGCTGCCCCACAACCAATGATTGGCTGGCACATGGATTCATGAGGAAATGATGGAGGAGTGAAGGTTTTCTTAAAGTTTGCGCTTTCAACACAAAAATTCTTAAATTCTTAAGTTTCTCCGCAAGTCCGTTTTCCCCCGCAAGAATCCAAGCTTGACACATGGTGCATTGTGCATCAGTGGATGCAGGGATCATTTTGATCCCTTAGTGATTTTTGGAAAAAATGCTCAAAATATTAAATTCTTCTGGTTACCCGCCTTACCTTTTTGTTGAAGTTTTCAGACACGTGTACCTTTACGGGCTTGGGGGTTCACAGAGGTAAATTGCACCTTTGTCCCAAAAGGGCAAAAGTGCTAAATTCCTTCACCGTTCTGCCGGCCTACGTCTAGGAAAATTTTTCTTCCCTGCTCCACCAGTTCGATTTTCTCCTTCGGGAGAAATTTATCTTCGAAGCCCATAGGCCTGAGTTAGGGAAAATTTTCCTCCCCAGGGCCGCAGGACGCTCTTGGGAAAGTTTTCACCCCAAGGCCCGCCGGCCCATAACTTGAGAAATATGAGGAGTTAGAAGGACATCTTTATATCAGTAGAAAGGTGAGGAAGTTTCCTACCTATTGGGAGTGTTTTCAAGAATTTTTGAGTGCATTGAATATGAGAAAAATCAGTTTGAATCATTTAAGCCAGTTTGAAAGTGGGGTAGTGAGAAAATTGTCCTATTAATTTTTACTCTCTTATTAACTTGATAACGTAAATTAAATAATGGTTATAATAGGAAATTTTATTATTAGGTTTAATTTTCCTTGAAACATTGTTGTGATAGTTGTAGTTTTCTATGCCTGTATTAGGACATGCACCTTTAAGAAAAAACATTATTCCATAAATTTTCTAACTAAACCTAGGTTGTTCTTGGGTCTCGAGTGGGAGTTTGTTTAGGGAGTTACATAAACACACTTAATGAAGGTTACCATTCCACTAAAAGAGAACAAGCTATTTTCCAATCACATTTTTATTACATCAACTTGCTTCACTAAAAGTTCCTTTCATTTCCACATACATTACAACTTTGATATCCAATAATCAATACAAATTTTATCTTCACAAATATTAATGCAATATCTTCCACCTAAGGTGGGAAATTTTTATAGGAAGGAAAGACTAACATGAGATACAATCTATCTTTAAGTATAGCTCCAAAATCAACTCTTCAATCAAGCTCCATCTTCTCATCTCTTGACCACAACAACCAAAAATGGGGGAGAGGCAACACTCTCCACCTAACTAATTCCCAATGAGAAGAAGAATAAATTCTTCTCATTGGTCCCCGAGCCCCAACCACAAGACAATAGGGTATGTTTCAACTCATGGAAACTAAAACATTGCTTCAACATTCACAATAACACAATCAAACACATAAAAGAGAAGATCACAAAATAGTTACTTTTAAACACAATGAATTCCCAAACAAAGGCTTCCGAATAGCCTAAAAAGAGATGGGAAAAATAGGGGTGCCCTTGTGCCTCCCAAGTGTTTGGATTCCCACATCTAAATCCCTCCAAATCACACATTCAATCTCAAGTCTCTTATGCATCCCTCACAACAAAACCAAGTCTCTTATTCCTCCCCCACTCTTATGGCTCCCAAAATACATAATATAATAGTATAAAAAAATAAGGTGGGGCATTCAAAACCAAATCCCTCCTAAACCCAACAAAAATATCTTATGCCTCTCTACATTATTTCATCCCCATATCCAAATCTAAACACAACCTAAGGTCAACATTCTACCCAATACATCACAAGAACACAATTTCACACAAACACATTACATGCAAGAATTTAGGAAGCAAGATAAAAGAATAAGATCCTACCTTGCCATGGTAAGCTCCTCTTTGAAAATTAGATCAAAAATCTTCAACACAAGCAAATACCAAGCAATCTTCTTACTCCCACAAACAAGCATCCAAGAGAAAGAGCTCCAAAATTAAGTGAGTAACCCCAAATTCCCCTAGTTTTTTTGAATAAATAGAAATAAGGATGAGGATTATGTGGCTCCAAGTAGGATGCCACATCATTTCCTCTCCACTCCACACCACCCTAGTCAACCCTATACTCCAAAGGAAAACTATTAAGTGGTTGAAGAAATGGCATTTTACTTACACACACAAACTAAGTCCACAACCCTTAAGGACTCAAAATAAATACACGTAGGAAAGTGCAATAAAATCTTACAATTTTTCTTCCCAAAACACATAATGAGGTATAATTTTGACCCACAACCCATAGGTAGGGTTGGTATAGTAATTGTTGTATATATCTCCCTCCCCGGGTAAATATAGACAAACAGAAGAATATGGAAATCAAAGAAACTCAAAGCCCAATATTTATTATGTCACATAAAGTGTCGACATGCCAAAATTCGCACCCAAGGTGCAGGTTGGAGGCACACAACACAAAGTGTCCACATGCCAAAATTCGTGCCCAAGGCGCAGGTTGGAGGCGCACAACACAAAGTGTCGACATGACAAATTTTGCGCCCAAGGCACGGGTTAGAGGCACACAACACAAAGTTTCAACATGCTAAAATTCATGCCCAAGGCACAGGTTGGAGGCGCACAACATAAATTGTCGACATGCAAAAATTCATGACCAAGGTGTAGGTTTGAGGCGCACAACACAAAATGTCGACATGACAAAATTCGCGCCGAAGGCACAGGTTGGAGGCGCAGATTGGAAGAGAAAGAAATGTCGACATGGAATTTTTAGCACCTATGGTGCATGTAAGAGTATGTTGACATGGGCACGGATGCGCCAAGGTACACCTTCAAGAGGTGCAACATTTTGAGCGATGACACCCTGATAGAAAGCAAACCCTGACGCAGATATTCAAATGGCCATAACTTTTCACAAGGAGCTTGGATTCACGCAAGGTTGGAATTTTTGGAAATCTTACAAGGTGCTCTATCGAACTACAAATATATATCTTTAATTGGGTGGGAAAAAATTATTCAAAAATTCAAAATACAATTCGCCATTTTTTGGGTTTGATAGGGTTCTCACCTACCACCATAATGTAAAAAATTAAATGCAACATAGAGGTGGTTGGGGTAGATTTGGATTTCCTCTCTCTTCCCTATCTCATTCTTCCTATAAATTGTAAGGAGGGGCTTCTTTCTAAAGGTTGGACATTCTTGTTTTGCCCCTCCCTTCTTCTCTTTGGCAGGTGAATTTGTAGAGTTCAAACTTCCCATCTAAAACTGTAATGCAACTTTGCCTCTTGGCATTTTGTAGTGTATGGTGTAAATATTTGGAGAAAATAATGCATGTCTGTGGATGATTCTCAACCCTCTCTGTGTTCATTTGAATCATCTTGATCTTTCACTGCAAATCTGGTTATCTGTGCATGATCTTACATTGCATTTTAATGGTTTGTGTTCATTGGAAAGACACGTGTTCTTCATTCCTCAGTGCATCACCTTTGTTAGTTTAAGTTTATTTTATGCATGTTCTTACCCTATTTCCTTGGCAAGTTAGATAAGGTTTTTGAGTAAATCCTCTGCATTTTTTACATGTGCATCTGAACAAAGGAATAGGAACCGGCCTTCATCCAAAGAGCTTTTCTGATTTTTCAAGGTCCCACACTTGGGAAAAGCTCCATGTTATGCAATCGCACTGAGAGTCTCAACCCATCGAGTTGCAGAAATTCAAGGGTGCTATGATTCACCATCAATATTTTGGCATGCCCGATGGGAGCAAGAGGTCATTCCACAAGATTTGAAGGAATTTTCAAGAAATTTGGACTTAGAAATTGGAGGTTTAACAATTTCATATTTTTTTTACCTTCCAGTCTGAACTTTGAAATCAATTTTCAAGAACTTAACTTGTTCAAAACAAGTCAAAATTTCACCAGTTGATAGATCGAGGGATAATATTCAAAAGGGTATTCTTAGATTTTTGATATTTTGACTTTCAAAATTTCATAGTTTTTAGTATTTTGGGTTTTCCCAGGTGTTGAGCATGTCCCAAGTTCTGACACAGTGTGTTTCAGGTTTGTTAAGTTACCTTGCATGACCTAAGTTTCACCTGTACCTTTCAGGGATTAGTAGTTACACAACAAGACCCAATAACTGAATTGTATCTTCCGGGTCCTTCAAAGTTTTAAATTCTTTTAAATATTGTCAGGTTTGGTGTGTAACTTGGTGAAATCCAGCCTTTTGAGGCTCATTCTCTAACACATCTGGTGAATCTGAAGGGATAGAATTCAGTGGTATAGCAGCACAGGTTTCCCAGGTACATGAGAAGAATTTGAACCAGGTTTGATACCTGAGAAGAAGGGTTATTTGTCTACTTGTAGCTATCACCAAGCAGAGGAAGGAGAGGAAGAAGACCACAAAGATCACCATCTCCACCTAACAGGACCTTATCAACCCCTCCACCTGGTAAACCTTTCATCCAATCAACAAGGGTTCTCAAGCCAATCAGAATGGCACAATAAAACCCTTTTGTCAACTTCACTGGCAACAGCCCACTTGCCCTCAATGCACAGAATCTGGTTCCAATTGCAACATTGAAGAGCATTCTATTTTTCACTAGAGAAAATCATACCACTCCTGGTGGTCATGTCAAAGACATTGCTAACATTTGTGCAATCCATGAGATAAATGAAATGGATGTTGCTATCAAATTACTGGTATCTTCATTCAAAGGAAAGGCATTGCAATGGTTTAGGAGCCTTAAAGCTAGTTCTATCCAAAATTGGAATCAGTTATGCATAGTTCTCGATGTGCAGTTTGGAGAAAAGGGAGACAATTTCTCTCTACTTGAACAATTGACAACTATCAAGAGAGCTCCTAATGAGCAGCTGACTGACTTCAACTTCAGATTTCAAAGGTCTTGGGATAGGATTTCGGTGGCCGTTAGGCCAACATCTGAAGGTGCTTTTCTATACTATCTTAAGGCTTTGAATTCTGATATTTCTATGTTAGTTCAATCTATGGGAGGCACAACCTTACTTGTTGCTTGTAACATCGCCATTAGGGCTTAAAACTATCTTATTCAAGCTAGTAAGCTAGCTCCTAGGCCTCCCATTCCCTTATATCCAAACTTAGAAAATCCAAGCACTAGTCAAGCGCCCACTTTGGTTCCTATTCCCACTCCTAGAAATCAAAGTTCAAATGAAATTTCTACTTCATCCTCTAGTGCTTTAAATGAACTCCAAGAGGTCATGAAACAATTGCAAAATTTGGGAAATGAGCTGGTTACACTCAAGAGGCAGCAGGCCCAAAGCTTTAGACCTTATTATCAGCCCCAAGCTCAACGTAATAGGAAACCATACCAGCCCAATAGGCCACCCAATCCAGCTGCAAATCAAAGCCAAGTAAGGCCTCCCGCCAATAGACCATTTGCTTCTAAAGCATTAGTGCCAGTGCAAAACAACATAGCTCAAGAGTATGATTGGTGTTTCCCATGCAATGAACCTCACAACCAATCTATGTGCTTCAATGGTGCTTTGAACCAAGCCTTGATGGTGACAACTACTAGCGTAGAAGGTGAAGTGAGTCAAGAAACAAATCAGCAACAAGGGACATCTCAGCAAAACATAGCTCCAAATGATACCACACTTGTGAATTGGCAAGCTGAGGATTTTTGTGGCATGAATCAAACAATTTCTCAGAGTGTAGCAGCTAACATAAGATCAAAGAAGAGGAATATTGGTGAAGGTCAGTCATTGGCTCTAAGTGATCTACAACCTTTCATCACTCCACAAGGTGTTGGTAAGCAAAATACAGTTCCAAACACGCAAGGATAGCCAAAACCACCTTCTAAGCCAACTCAAATGCAAGTTGTTGTTGCTCATGTGCAAGAAAGGAATGTGCAGCCTAAAGGACAACAAAGAGATCTTTCATCCCCATTTAGCATCATTGATCAAATGAAGAAGACAAATGTGAATATATCAATGTGGGAATCTTTATCCATCCCAGGCCAAAGATATCTTCTACAAGCTTCCATGAAGGATTGGTCAACTTCGAACCAACAGGTCCATATGCATGAGAATGTCCTCACAAATGCTACTCAGTCTAAAGGGAATCATGGAAGAGAACAAGGTAAAGTTTTGAAACCCCCTCCATTCTATGTTTCATTAATCATTGGGGATAAACTAGTACATAATTGCATGATTAATTCTGGGGCAAGTAGTTCTGTCATGCCCAAGCAAATAGCTAATCAGCTGGGTCTCCAATACGAAGTCATATCAAAGGGGGTAGTGCAACTGGATGGGACAATAGTAGAAATGGTGGGAGTGATTAAAATTTTGAATCTTACCTTGCATGCATGCCCCAACGTTACCGTTTCACAAGATGTGTCAGTGATAGATTTGCCACCACTCTTTTCCCTATGCTTATCAAGGGATTTCACAGCTAGAATTGGAGGCTACTTATCTACTGACTGGTCACACATGTTGTTCAGAACAAGATATGGTACTAAGGTCACAATCAGATCTGAACCAATTACAAACTTTCATATTGAGCCTCATACTCCAAGCCAAATCAATGCCAACTATTCAGCTTCTGATCAAGAAGATTATCCAAGCACAAATGAAGCTGGCACCAAAGTTGGAAGCATCCCAGATTTGACTCTTGATGAATGGGTGAGAAAGGTACATGCTTTTGATCCCTACCAAGAATTAGAAGAATCTAAGCTAGGAGTCTATTGCATACATGAAGAGAACCAGCCTATAACTAGCATCACCAAACCAGACCATAAGGATGACAATGAGGTATGGTAGTTATTTTTCGATGGATCAAGGAGTAGGCAAGGTGCAGGAGGAGGAGTTTGGCTTGTTTCACCTCAAGGGATCAAATATTGTTCAACTTTCTGTTTCCAGTTTTCCTATTCAAAAAACACAGCTGAATATGAGGCCTTGATTCATGGACTTCATTGGGCCAGGAAAAAGGGCATAAAGAACTTGCATGTGTTTAGAGATAGCGAACTAACCATCAACCAAGTTAGGGGACAACATGCTACAAAGAATGACCTGCTGAGGAACTACAAGAACAGGGTATGGGACCTCGTTGAAGATTTCAAAGCTTTCAACATCGTGTCCATACCCAGGAAAAAATGAAGCTGCAGATAAGCTTGCAATAGTTTGAGCAATGTTTGATGTGGTTGAAAACATCAGAAGGGGAAAAACACAACCACACATACATGTGATTGTGAGGCCAGCAGTTCCAGATAATAACACAAGCTGGCATGTGTTTGAGAATGATCGACAGATCGTCAATTTTTTACAAGAAGAAGTTGAATTCTCAGCTAGGAATCAGGACATACTAGAGCAGCAGTACCGGGATCAAGTAGTGTAGCTACGGAAAAACAAGATTCCTAAGGGTTTAGTAACGTTGGAGTCTATCTTCAACCCTAACGACTAGTTCTATAAGGAAAAGGCTAACATACAGGTCAAGAGAGAAGATTTAGAGCTAATTCTGGTTGGGGAAGGCAAAACACTTCAAATTGATAAAGTGGCCATTGAGCAGGAGAAATCAAATTTCATACAGCTTTGCCAAGAATTTCCAAATGTCTTTGCTTGAAGTTATGAAGACTTGAGAGGATTCAATCTGAAGTTGGCACAACATATCATGGAATTGGATCCAGATGCTACGCCCATTAGGAAGAAGCAGAGACAAGTCAACCCTCACATTAAGCCTCTAATGAAGAAATAGCTAAACAAGCTAATAGAGGCGAGCATTATATTCCCGATCAAGCACTCAAGTTGGGTTGCAAACTTGGTTCCAGTCAGGAAGAAGAGTGGAGAAATTAGGTTCTGTGTGGACTTCCGAGACCTCAATAGGGCATCTCTCAAAGACCATTACCCACTTCCTTCAATGGAACAAATATTGCAAGTAGTATCCGGTTAGGAGAGATTCTCTCTCCTAGATGGCTACTCAAGGTATAATCAGATAATGGTGAAAGAATATGACAAGTTCAAGATGGATTTCACCACCAAATGGGGCACCTATGCCTACAAGAATATGCCATTTGGGCTATCAAATGCTGGAGCCACTTTCCAAAGGGCAATGGGTATGGCATTCAAGGGATTGATCAATAAAATAGTTCTGATATATCTTGACGACATCACTTTATTCTCAAAAAATGTAGCGGATCACCTTTTTCATTTGAGGCAGGTATTTCAGAGGTGTAGAAAATTTGGGGTATCATTGAATCCCAAAAAATGCATATTCTTGGCTCACGAAGGAAAACTTCTAGGCCATATTGTTTCAAAGGAGGGGTTAACGATTGACCCAGAAAGAGTTGAAGCAATTCAAGCATTTCCATTGCCAAGTCACAAGAAGGCTCTTCAAAGGTTCTTGGGAAGGATCAATTTTGTCCGCAGGTTTGTTCCAAAATTTGCAGCTCTCGTAAAACCAATAACGTTGATGTTAAAGAAGAGCATGGCATTTAAATGGACATCTGAAGGCACGACAAGTTTTGAGGCAATAAAAGAGGCTATATCTCAAACTCTGACTCTCATCAATCTAGACTTCTCCAAGGACTTCATGTTATACACAATTTCTGCAATCTTGGTATAGCAAAACAAAGAGGGATTAGAACAACCAGTTGCTTTCTTCAGTCAAGGCTTGGAGGAATACGAAACTAGGTACTCTTTCATTGAAAAGCATGTCCTTGCAGTGGTCAGGAGATTAAATGAATTCAAGCACCTAGTCTCAAACAACAAGATCCAATTGTTGGTCTCTCATGTAGGAGTCAAGGAATTCCTTCTAAAAAAGGATTTGAATGAGAAACGTGTAGGATGGATCACTCGTGTCATGGAATATGACATCAAAATTAAGGTAACTAAACTAGTACAGGGAAGAGGACTATGTGAATAGTTAGCGTTGAGTCGGCAAGTTGAAGCAGGTGATGAAAAAGAGACTGTCTTGGTACTACAGGATGGTCAAGAATAGGAAAATGACGATGTGCCCGCTCCTTGTTGGACTCAAAATATGATATACTTCCTACAGGCAGGCCTATGCTCTCTAGAAATGAGAAAAGTAAAGAGGAGATACTTTAGATTACAAGCCATTCCATATGTGCTTGTAAATTGGTGTTTTGTTCAAGAAAGACATCAACGGAGTTCTATTGAGGTGCATTGGGACCGGTCAAACTAAGAGAGTGTTACGAGATTTTCACGATGGAGATTCCAGAGGACATTTTTCCCGACGAGTAATAGCTCTCAAGATAATGAAGGCATGGTATTATTGGCCCATAGTGTTCAGTGACTGCTATACATGGATAAGAAAGTGTAAGAAATTTACACTCTTCACAGGAAAAGAAAGACTAGCAGTGCTTCCATTGCACCCAATTTTGGTTGAATGACCATTTATGTAATGGGGATTGGACTTCATCGGGGTCATTAATCAAAACTCAAGCCAAGGCCACAAGTGGATTCTCATGGCAACAGACTATTTCACCAAGTGTACCGAAGCAGTAGCGCTCAATGAAGCAAATGAGTCTAACATACTAGACTTTTATGAAGGAATAGTGACCAAGTTTGGTGTGTCGGCCACTATCATATCAAATAATGCATTGGCATTCATAGGTTCCAAGATTACAGAATGGGCTATCAAGAATGGAATCTATTTGAGCACCTCTTCAAATTATTACCCGCAGGGTAATGGAAAGGCAGAGTCCACAAACAAGAATTTGCTAAGAATCATCAAGAGGAATCTAGATGAAAACAAAAGGACATGGCATACCAAGCTAAAATCAGCATTATGGGCTAACAAGATAACACCAAAGAGGTCTATAGGTAATTCTCCCTACAAGTTGGTCTATGGGAAAGAGGCAGTATTGCCTATATCATTAGAATTGCAAACATTGGAGTTCATGAAGCAGTTGGAGTTGGCTTAGTTCAAACCAATGGAGGCCAGGTATGCAGAGTTGATGGAATTGGAAGAAATTAGAGAACATACAGTTTAGATGATTGAGAAGGATCAGGCCTTAATAAAAAGATGGTTTGATAAGAAGGCAAGAGCAAGGACCTTCCAGGAAGGGGACCTAGTTCTAAAATGGGTTGTAGATCAGGCAAAACCAGGAAGGCATTCCAATATTGATGCCATTTGGAGTGGCCCCTACATGGTCAGGGGATGTAAAAGTAGTAATGCCTTCCATTTTTCTACATTGGATGGAGAAGAACTCCTGAATCCGGTTAACGGAATCTATCTTAAATATTACTACTAAAAGGAAAAGGTTTACCCTTGTAAATATTAGCCCAGTTTTCAATTCCTCTAAGTGCGGATACACATCGTCTTGTTGTAGTTAGGTTTGAATTTCCCTAAGTGCTTCGACACAAGTTTTTTTTTCTCTCAGGTTGAATTTCTACAGTTCAGTGTGCTCTCGGAGAAGGAGTTGCGGTATCAAACTCAGGATAAGAGATCAAGTTGGTTTCATGTTATTGTTTATGACTCCATGCCCAATGGATTGCTAAAAGGTCACTTATCTTCTACCTAGTAGGCAGGTGATCCCATTGAGTCACAAAATTGTTGTATATATCTCCCCCCCAAGTAAATATAGAAAAATAGAAGAATATGGAAATCAAATAAACTCAAAGGCTGATATTTATTACGTCACACAAAGTGTCGACATGCCAAAATTCACGCCCAGGGCACAGGTTGGAGGTGCACAACACAAAGTGTGGACATGGAAAAATTTACGCCCAAGGTGTAGGTTGGAGGTGCACAACACAAAGTGTCGACATGCCAAAATTCACACCCAAGGCACAGGTTGGAGGTGCACAACACAAAGTGTTGACATGACAAAATTCATGCCCAAGGCGCAGGTTGGAGGCGCAGATTGGAAGAGAAGGAAATGTCAACATGGAATTTTTAGTGCCTATGGCACACGTAAGAGTATGTTGACATGGGGATGGATGTGTTGAGGCACACCTTATGGAGGTGCATCTTCAGGAGGCACAACATTTTGAGCTATGACACCCCGACAGAAAGTAAACCCTGACGCAGATATTCAAATGGCCATAACTTTTCACAAGGAACTCAGATTCACGCAAGGTTGGAATTTTTGGAAATCTTACGAGGTAATATGTCCAACTAAAACTATATATATTTAATTGGGTGGGAATGAGCTCTTCAAAAATTCAAAATACAATTCTCCATTTTTTGGGTTTGTTAGGGTTCTCACCTACCGCCATAATGTAAAAAATTAAATGCAACCTAGAGGTGGTTGGGGTAGATTTGGATTTCCTTTCTCTTCCCTCTCTCATTCTTCCTATAAATTGTAAGGAGGGGCTTCTTTCTAAAGGTTGTAAATTCTTGTTTTACCCCTCCCTCCTTCTCTTTGGCAGGTGAATTTGTGGAGTTCAAACCTCCCATCTAAAACTGTAATGCAACTTTTCCTCTTGCCATTTTGTAGTGTATTGTGTAAATATTTGGAGAAAATAATGCATGTTTGTGGATGATTCTCAACCCTCTCTATGTTCATTTACATCCTTTTGATCTTTCACTACAAATCTGGTTATCTGTGCATGATCTTGCATTGCATTTTAATGGTTTGTGTTCATTGGCAAGACAGGTGTTTTTCATTCCTCAGTGCATCACCTTTGTTAGTTTAAGTTTATTTTATGCATCTTCTTACCCTGTTTCCTTGGCAAGTTATATTAGGTTTTTGAGTAAACCCTTTGCATTTTTACATGTTCATCTGAACAGAGGAATAGGAACCGGCCTTCATCCGGAGAGCTTTTCTAATTTCGTAAGGTCCCACACTTGGGAAAAGCTCCATGTTATGTAATCACACTGAGAGTCTCAATCCATTGAGTTGTAGACATTCATGGGTGTTGTGATTCGCCATCAACAATAATTTAAGAGGTGTGGGATGAGTTTAACTTGTCCCACAAGCCTCCAAAATTTCATCTTAAGGATGAATCCGTATTTCAAAGAAGAAGTGGAGTGTACAACACTCAAGATCTTAAGCACTCAACTTAAAGACATAAACCAAATATATTTCAAATCCAATAAATGAATTCTTTTGTCCCATCCATGATTATTTTACCAATATGATTAATTCACTAATCTAGACACAAAGTAAATAATTAATAAAGGGAAAAAATACATCACTAAATAATCACATACCAAAATTAAATAAAGGAAGAAAAAAAAAGGGACACACACACCCCTTATGTAGTGCCCACTTCCCTTCAACACCTTTTTTATTATTGTTTTCGATACTGTTGTCTGCACTTATGGATATATTAATATAGTTGTTGATATAGCATGTTAGTAGATATCAGAGATACTAAACTGTTATTGATTTGATTCTTATATGATGCATATGGACTATTGGAGACATTTGATGTTGATATTGATACACTTTTGACATGTTTATTTACCAGTAATTCTGACATGTGATATATTTAGTCATATTGAGTAGATCTTGATAATTGGATTAATGTGATGATTTTTTTGACATAAAAGAAATGTGGAATAGAAATGTGCTAGAAATTGTAAGTGATATCGTATTTGCATAGATGATATTAATTCATATATATAGTTGATTTTAGATTTATATCGTACATTTTGGCATGAATGTTTTAATGCGGCCACAAGGCTGAAGGAGGCATTCTTTGTTTTGCAGGTATATTATATTCACAACGATATCGATGGATTGGAGACCAACCACATCATAATTCGAGAAGAATCCAACTAGGGTCACCATGGCAACATGTAATTGTGTGTGTATTAGGATTATTTGGTTAAGGAAAAATTGTGACCGAGGGACCATGTGTTGTTTTGTTTTATTTTATTTTCTTTTAAAATGTTATTATGTGTTTTCTTTTAGTAATGGTATCTGCTTGTTTTATTATTTAGATTTTTGGATATGTGTTTACCCCTTTATTACTCATGGGTGGAAGTGTCTTAATTAAGCTAATGTAAATTTATCCTAAACTAATTAAATATGTGACCAAATGGAGTTCATTTATTAGGCTTGATTTACTTTTGGATTTTTGTGATTGAGTGAAGTGTGTTTGAGTTTTGAGTGTAGCACACTCTACCCTTCATGGGAAACTCGAATTTGGCCTTAGAGGCCAAATTTGGAAGCTTGTGGGACAAGTCAAACTTGTCCCACAGCTCTTAAATGCCCATGCCAACCCTACATATGGGTTGGGGGGTCAAATTTAGGCTCTTTTAGGTGTTTTGCGGGAATAAAAAGGTAAAAGGTTAATTTCACTTTTTTTCTAATATTTAATTTTGTCCTTTGGGGGAGTGGGCTTAGATGGAGTGTGTAAGGTTCTTGTCATTCCACGAACCACTTATTAATTGTGCATTGGGATATGAGGTTGAACTAGTGGTGTGAAGTGGAGAGGAAATGAGGTGGCATCCTACTTGGAGAAAAATCATCCTTCCCTCTCCTTGCTCTATTTATTGAATTCTTGTTATTTGTTTTGGGGTTGGATGATCATTTTTAGTCTCTTGTATTTTTGGAGAGTGAGAGGATTTTGAGAGAGTTGTGGATTTTTGGAGCTTTTTGGATGCTTGATTGATCTTTGGAGAAGCTTGGAACTTCGTACTTGGAACAAGCTCTACCATGGAGAGGTAGGAGCTTCAACTTAGATTAAATTATGTTACTTTTTTTATTATATGTGTGTATATGTTGTGTTGTATGTTTATTTTCCCTTTGGAATGTTTCTTGGGTATGGGTAGATTGCCTAAGTTTTGGAGTGGGAGGATACTATGGGGAGTTTTATGTAGGGAGGTATAAGAGTTCACCCTTTTATGGAGGGAGTTTGGGTTGGGTGCCCCACCTTGTTTTGAGGGATGCTTGCATTTCCTTTTTGTTTCTTGCTATGAGGGAGACATAAGAGATTTAGGGAGGCATAAGAGTTATGAAGGTATAAGGGGTACTTGAGGGAGGCATAACAGTTGTAAGGGAAAATTGTGATTTACATTGGAGACTTTTGGGTGGGCACCCATTCCCATTGGGAGGCATAAGTGGCCTCCCCATAGGTCTTAATTTTTTGGCTTTCTTGTTAAGCCTTATGATCTTGTTGCTTTGATTGTTTTCTTCTTGTTTAGTTGATGTTGTATTTTGTATGTAAATGGAATGAATGTGACATTATATGTTAAGTATTGTGGAAGCTATTAGTTGTCATGAGTTGAGATCTTCTTTCATTGTAATGTGGTTGGGGCTAAAGGGCCAATGGAGAGGATGGATTCTCTTCTCCATTGGGTATCTTGGTTGGGTGGAGAGCATTGCCTATCCCCCTGTTTTGTTGTGAATCAACCAAACTTTTGAAGGAGCTACCTTGTTGGTTTTGGATCTTGGAGTCTTGTTGTTGACCACGTGGAACTCCTTTGTATTTTTACCCACTTAGAGAGGAAGAAGTTGTAATAATGTATTCATTCTTGTATTTACATTTTGTATGGATTCCCACTTCAAGTGGAGGAAATTGTAATGAATTTGTAAAAGAAAGTTGTAATTCTATTGTTGTTATTGTTATTGTATTATATGTGGAAAGAAACAAATGAGAAAAGAAAGAAGAAAGAATGTCATTATAAAGTTAGTTTTGTAAATATAAAAGAAGTTATTTTCTCCTTGTTGAAACCTTGGATGCATTGTGAGAAAAATAGTGCTTGTATTGAAAGAGTAATATATTTTACAATGGAAAAGAAAATATATTTTCATTGAGTAGTTATAGTATTGTAAATATGAGAAAGAAGAAAATGTAGAGATTGTTAGAAGTTTAAATTGTTTACAAAATATCATTAGATGGAAAATAAAGTTAATATGGTTGTTTTGAGTGAATGAAAATTGTAGCAAAATGAAATAGGAAAATCAGTTAGATTAAATTGCATTTGGAAAGGTTTATTTTATTTAAGAAAATGATAAGTAATGAAATAGATTTATTTCCTTCTTGCTCATGTAATGGAAGAAATAATCTAGGTAAACAAATGGAAATTATTCTTGTAAGTAGATGAATTTTATTAGAAATGGAAACACTTTAAAATAACTAGACTTAACTAAGAAATGAGTAAATGAGAAACAAATCTCAATCCTGGAGCTTTAAAATGAACCAAGACAACTCAAAATGTTTTTTTACACCATTTAGCAACTTTAGTTTGTGAAATTTTTGGCATTAAGGTTTTGTTTCTTTCTGAATAGGACCGTCACCCTGTGCAAAATGGTGGTCCCGTAACCACCGTCCAGGAAATGGCGGAGGTCTCAAAACTGCCACTCAGTACGGCAGCGGTCCTGTGTTTGTCACCCAGGTAAGGTGGTAGTTTCACAACTGTCACTCTAGAGGGTAGCGGTCCACTTTTTGTCACCCTGGTAGGGCGGCAGTCCCAGAACTGTCGATTTGCTCTGGGTGGTGGTCCTGTCACTTATGATAGAAATCTATGAACCCACACCTGTGCATGAAATTTAACCAGTCTTCACTAAACCTTTAAGTTGTAAAATTTAATCTAATGTTACTAGTAAGTAAACTAAAGATAAATGCTTAGGAATGAGACAATTAAACATTTAAATGGTGAATCTTAAAGTATTCTTTCATCTATATCGAAGGGGGTAGGGTTTGCCCCAAAATTTTAAACCCAATAGACTATAATCTTGGAATAAAAACCAGATTGGAGGAGGAAACTCCCTCCCAATCTTTAAATGAAATAGAATACATGAATAAAACTAAATCTAAACTAAACCTAGACTAAATCTTCATGTAGAATCCTCCATGGCTTCTTCCCTTTGCTCCCATGACTTCCTCCTCTCCAACCTATAGATTTAACAAAAGAAAATTAACCAAATGAGAAGAATAGATTGAGAAAAGGTTTTAATAGAAGTTCATAAGGATTCTAGGGCTAAGTTGGGAACCCTAGGCTCCAGTGGCTAAGAGGGATTTGATCCAAGGGTGGAGGATTGACCCTACCTTTATTAAAAGAAAAATGTAATTTAAATGTTTTAATTTAAAACCCTTAAGGGTATGTGTAGATGGGTGAGTGGGGCCTTTTAATTTCCTAGGGGTGTAATGCCCCTTTTAAACCCTTAGTGTGTGTAGGAAATTTATTAAAGGATCTTTAAGTTATTAATGTAATGAATTTAATAATTTAGCATAAGGGTAGCCTTGTTAGGAATGAACTTAAACGAAGGAAATAAAATATTTAAGTAATCAAATAAATCCTTGTTACCTTCCTATAGAACTATGAATTAACGTACTCTTGTTGCATCCTTGTGCCGTAACCTTCTCTTTTAACTTTAAAAAAAAAATTAGTCACATTTTCGGGTTAAGTGTTTGGTTGAAGCGAGTTCCTAGAACGTCATTTTTGCGGGCATCACACCTTGGTCACATTTGGAGGTATCCCCCCATGAGAACCACCAAACTAAAAACAAGACTCACACCACAAAACACTAGTTGTCATGGCGACCCTTGTTGAACTCATCCGGTATTCCGATGTGGTTGGTCCAATCCCCCCTTGGTTGTTGTGTTTTATTTTACCTGAAAAACATGCAATACCTCCTTCAGCCTCGTAGCCACATCAAACATCCAAGATAAAATATACAATATAAATCAATAAGTATCCACATATAATTTAAATTCAATTATCATCTAGATAAGTAACGTTGCTAATTTCAATTTCCAACACATCTCAATTCTACATTTTACCAATTTTAATGGATCTCAAGATTATTTTAGCTTTTAAGGTCTACTTAATATAACAAAACATGAATGTCAGAATATATAACCATGTCAACAGTCCACCATCATCAATATAACATACCTCTAATGATCGACACACACATAATACTATAAATCAAATTACAACCATAATCCATGTATCTCAATCATCTAACATTCAGCTAAGTCAAAATGATACTTTAATGTCCATACGTATAGCCAATAGTATCGAAATCAAAAGTAATATGTGTCGAAGGGAAGTGGGCACTATAATTACTACCATTCTAGGTTTATTTTTAAGGGAAGACAATCTTGGCTAAATATAAAGAATGTTTAGAAATTTTAAATGTTATGGTGTTTGATGGTTTGTAACCTATTTTCTAGTTAGATTTGGGAAATAAATTTGTATACAAAACACACAAGAAGTTTAATTAATTAACATGCATTTAATTAATTTATTAATTAAATTTTATAGCTCGTAGTATATATGTTATATTGTGAAATGTTAAATCAAGTTTCCTTTCTATATCTTTTCCCATTGGATATTCATCTATTTTGTTGAAACTAGATTGTAAACTTTCATATGAAAAAATATTTTTTCAAGGAAAATAACCTATATTATAATAATATGTAATATACTAGCTTGTGTTTTCATTATTAATGAAGGAATTTGAAGAAAGTGAAGGAGATGACTTACCTAATGGAGTGGAGATTGAAGAATTAGAAAATCCTCTAGAATGTAATGCTTCAACCAGTGTTCATGCCCAATCAAGCGAATGCAACACTATAAGTGGCGCACCTATTGAACCAGCCAGCACTTCTATCTAGCCAATTATTCAATAACCAGAATAAACAGGTTTAGAAACAATATAGACAACTTTACGTGTAGTAGGATAAATACTTATAAATTCAATGAAATATCCAAATTTCATATATTTATGAAATAAACATGCAGATTTCATTAATGCATTAAAGAGATTTACCTCTTTAAAACTATTTATTAATAACAAATATTATTTTATAATATATTAAAAAAGTGTTCTTCCGCACGTTTAAGAAAGAGGGACAAATCTTTTAGAACTAAAGTTTTTATTAAATAAATGAATGTTAACCACTTTGCATGTAATGTTTTAAAAAGTTGTGTATTTAATAGTTTTATACTCAATACTCAATGTTTGGGTACTCAAGTAAAGGAGGAATTATTATTCTTAATAAAACATTATTTAAAAATTGCCATATTTACATGCAATGCACGATTTTATAATTATTCCTAGATATTAGATTCAATTCAAAGTTATCCAATTTAATAATTTTTTAATTTCATTTGTAAAAAATATCTTTTTTAATTAAATATGAATTTCATGTTATTGATATTTTAAATTTAAATAAAATAGAAAAAATAGTATTTTACTATTTTATAAATTTTATTTTAATAATTACAAATAATATTTTATTTAAATTAATATTAACAAGAGAACAAGTGCAAACCGCTTCCAATACCCCAAAGGAGATGTTTTGAGCATCTACGTAGACTAGAGCACCTAAATACAAGACCGGGGAACCCACAGGGACCCCCATCCCTCTCCAGGTGCCCTAGTCTAGTCAAATCCTCCAAATTTGCAATTTTACATGCTTCTATGCAACGAAATTCCATCTCTATTCATCCGGTCTCCACTGCAACATTGTTCAACAATCTCTGTGAATGAGCTAAGACTCTTCTAATGCTCCTTACACTTAAGGTTTCATACTTTTATCGCTTAGTTGCTCAGGGTAATTTTTATATTTCATTATTTATTTATTTAGTGATGCCATAACATTTAGATTAAGCTATAATTTTGCATTTTAGCATAATCATACGTTCTATTATTATTATCATTTTGATTATTCATTAATCCAATTGGAAGAGGATAGATCTTATTCAATTTCATTGGAAACTGGGAATTGAAAGATTATTTATTGCACTTATTTTATGGACAAGATTTGTAACTACTTTAGTTACTTTGCGGGTTATTCAAAATCCATCCTATATAATTTCTCTCATGAATTTCAACTGTATCTGCATGATTTCCACAAATGCAAAACAGTTATATTCGTATTCTCTAATAAATGAGAGATTGCCAATTAACACGAAACTCCCAATGCCAAATGCGGACGAAAAAATTGGACTTGTAAAAAGATTCATGAACCCCAGGGTGTATTGGGACGCATTTCCGTCCCAATTCAATGCATCTTATTTCCCGTTTAAGAAATGCTCCACTCCCTCTTGTTTAAGCTTCGGACAACCCGCACCGCAATGTTTTCTTTGAAGATTCAAGCATTTAAATTTGTCCACTCAAACACAATTTCAGAGCCCACGATTGAAGATATTCCCAGCTTGTTTCAAATAAAATGCGGCTGACAGATTACAGTTCCGTTAGGGAAGACAATTTGGGTATGGTTCATAATGTTCCAGTGGGGTACACAGCCTACGCCCAGGCCAAGCACATTCAGCTGGTGGAGAAAAACTCCGAGGTGGCAATACCTCTATTTTGGGCGGCAATAAATGCAGGAGACCGCGTAGAGAGCACGTTGAAGAATATGGCCATCGCGATGAAGCAACTGGGACGAACCCTCGAAGCAATCGAAGCCATCAAATCCTTCAGACACTGCTATTCGATCCAAGCTCAGGAATCCCTCGATAACATTCTCCTCGACCTGTATAAAGTATATAATGCAATTCACACCCCTCAAATTAAATAATATTTATGTTTGTTTGGTAAAGGTGTATTTATATAAATATTTTGTGGGTGCAGAAATGCAGGAGGGTGGAAGAGCAGATTGCAGTGCTAAAATAGAAACTGCAGCTTATTCAACATGGACTTGTTATTAATGGTAATCCCACCAAAACCGCGCGCTCGCACGGGAAGAAGTTCCAGCTCTGTATTAGGCAAGAGACCGGTCACCTTCTGGTACATAATTATAATTATGGTGTGCTCTACTCCGTTGTATTTTTAATTTTTCAAGGGAAGTGAGAATGTATATTTTGTATTGGCAGAGAAATTTAGGGTGGGCGTATATGCAGCAACTTAATTACCCCGCCGCGGAGCTTCTTTACAGGTAAATGTTGAGAAACCATAATCACTCGGCGGCACAATTTCTTGCGAGGCATATAAATAAGGAAACAAAATTATGTGCAGGAAATCACTACATTTTGATGCGGACGGCAACAAGGCGTGTAATTTGGGCATGTGTCTGATCAAACAAAGAAAGATGGAGGAGGCTGTCGCAGTTCTAGTGAGTATAAATGCCATGGATAAGAAGGATGCGACGTCGGTTGATTGCGTAAAACAATTGTTAAAGGAAATTAAGGAGAGCGAGGATGAATTGAGAATGGTTGAATGGGGCGCAGAAATAGATTACAACATAGCTCGGAAAAGAAATCAATTGTTGAAGTTCAATATATATAAATAAATAATCTTATTTGTTATTTTAATAGTACTTATGTATTGATATATAATATTTAATTTATAAAGTAAATATTTGGAACTATTATTCTTAAAAAGGTAAATATCTTTATTACGCCGAAGGCGTTACCCCTGTGAGAAAGGGCTTTGTGGACATTCATGGGACTGTGTCAAATTTGATTGCATAAATGATGGTTTTGCTATTTTTAACAATTTTGCTTTTATTTTTAAATTTTATTTTATAGTTTTTTCATGCATTAATTTTTGTTTTTTCTATTTTTAACAATTTTGCTTTTTGCTTTTCTAAGAATTTTGCTTTTCTGATTTTACATGTTGCTTTGACTTTACTTTTAATGTGAAGGTTTTGATGTTTTTATTTTTTAAATGATATTTTTAGCTTTTCCTTTTTTAACAATTGCATGGTGAATGGCGAATATATATAGTCTGTTGGAATATTGTTCTCAAGATTGTTTTCTAACAATTTAGTGGATCAGAGACGTGATCGTTGGATCTGTAGCAGTACACTATACTTGAAAAAATTGTTTCCTGAGCAATAAAAGTTAGGGTCGTTTGTGCAAGTTCTTCCCATCTACAGTCGTCTTCTAAATCAAGGTAAGTTTAGTTTATTTAAACCTTGTGCTAATTTCTTAAAGGTTTCAACATGTCAACACCAGTGATATAGATTTTGTTACCTAAGTTATTGAGGATGCCGTCTGATAGGGTCAACGAAAATTAGCTACAGGTCCCTCTCTCTTTAATAATAGATAAACAAGAATTCTGATAATTATTAACCAGGAGTGTAGCTACATGCAGTCCAGAACTTTCAAATACATATCAAGAATAACATGCTCATTTTCTTTCCTATTGGTAGTAAATCTTAAAAATGTAGTTTCGGTTATTTTATGGATGTTTGTTCCTTGTTACTAAACTCCATGTTTGGCACAAGTTGGGATAACACCAGCAAAGGTCGAGGAATCTGATTTCACATGTTGATTGCACCTACTTGAAAATATCCAAGGCTTTATCAACAAAGTCCATTTTGCGTAAATGTTATCATCATATAATACATTATATATTGGCATGAATGGTATGCTCATGGTTTGTACTTTTAACCTACATAACACACAGATGTAGAGGAATACAAGTGCAATATAGGCCCAATGAAAAACATAGATAAGACTGAATTATTGTCCAAACATCTGAGATGATCTAATTAAGAGACTGAATTGTTAGACTGACATTTAACCAAACATGCGAATGGAACATGAAGCCATAAAGATGTCTAGCATTGATGTGAGATGCCAACCTTATATGTTATGAATTGATATTGTGAATAGCTCAAGTTATGTGGAATTTGAAGAAAGCATGCATATCAGTGAATACAATTTCTCATGCACATGTACATGATCTAGCCAACTAATGATGATAACTATAATATTACATAAGAAGATGTGGACTCTTGATCCCAACAAAAAACTAGAAGACAAGTACATGTGTATATTTTGTATTCATCGCCATCAAGAATGTGGTCAAATAAATTGAATTTGGCCAATGCTCAAATTATGTATTTGCAGTTCTTATGTGTTTTTGTAAATCTTCCTCCTTTTACATTCCTCTCTTTGCAAACTGTTTCTCAAGGCCTGGAAATGAAGACAAGTATTTCAAGATAAACATGACTTGTAATGGACTTTTTGATGCATAAATTTCCCTTCTCCCAAACACACCAATCATTTTTGAGTTCATATTTGGAAGGATTTTGATTGAGAGTTTCTTTGCCAAATTTTTTACATTTGGAATTTAATTTGCACCTATATATTCTTAAGACATCCTGATGTATGCCATATGCTATCAATGTCATATTCAAGGTTCTCTAAAAGCCCGGCCTATCCAATTTTCATTCCTTCTGTTAATACCTTTACCCGTATCTATGCAACTTTTCCATCCTTATTTTCATAAATTTCTATACAACTTGGAATTGCTTTTGTGGCTTCCCACACTACCTTATTACGATATGAGTTTGCTAATTTGAAAATTCATGAATAAATTAAAGCATTTCATTATGGGTTTTCTCTTTATGTGCCCCAAAAAAAAATACTGTAGAAATAATTCATTTTTTAATGCTAATGACTCTCAACCAAAGGCTGCAACAACTGAGGAATCTAGTGTTGCTGAAACAAAATAGTTCTTTATAGAGAATTTATATTTTAGCTGCTAGATATAATTGGTAAAAGAAACTCTACAACTGGAGGTTTACATGTCAGATACCTTTCAAAGCTGCAAGGTTGCCTTTACAATAAACCTGGTGTCCTACATAATTACCTACATGTCAAAAAATTTCATTTGCATTGAATATATCTTGGCTTAAGCATGGAAATAATCTAAACTTCAAATAAGATCAAAACCCAAACCTTCGAGTCATGTGATTTTACTTTGGTACCTTCTTGTGATGGATCTAAAAGTCTAGATTAGAGAATCTAATCTAAATGTGAGACCAACTTGATTTAAATGGCTAACGCATATAAATATACTTATAATTTACAATATAATTAAAAATATATTACAATAAATTGTAAACTAATGCATAATATGAGCAGTATAAGCTGCATGTAAAGTAACTTTGAATAATGCAAATATATGAATACTAGTTCACTTTTACCATTTCATGGTGGGGACCTAATATCATCCTAAGAAATGCTCTAGGGGACTCAACTTTCAAGCCATTTCTATGGTAGCACAAATTCTAAACAGGGAGGACCTTATCAAGTCAAGGGTTTCCTACGATAACAAAAAGTATGTGATTAAAACCCAATTTATAGTACTGACTTAAATGAGTCATTAATTCAGTATTCAAGTACTGCATTTTGGCTCTAACCAAGGCACAATTCTTCTTAATCATAGCAATTTTTAGGTAATGTTTATGTAGTTGATATGTCAATTTAACAGAAATCAGGAAGATGTAAAGCCTTGGAAAATTGATTAATGAGATTTGGGCTCATGGGTGTGAAAATATTGTAAAATTACCTCTATATTAATTTGCACCTTTGAAAGTTGGTGCTCAGATATTCATCAATCAATTTATAATCTGGTTGAAAATAGGGTTATTTTTTATGTAACTAATTGAATAAGTATAAATATATTGATTTTTATTAATTTCTTTTTAAATTTTTTTGTAGGGTATTTGTGATTATCTTTCTCCTTTAGTAAAGAAGAGAGTTTCGTCTCTAAAAAAAATTCAGGTGGGTTTCAATATTGATTAAATTATTTATTCATTTGTTTTGTTTATTGCATGTTATGGACTCAAAAATTATTGTAGAGTGCTTTCATGTAGTGCCCACATTTTACACACCCAAATACAACAGTAAAATACCAGGAAATTTTTTTTTAGCGTACATTACTCACTACACATAGCACAGCAAGGGCTCCAAGTACAGAAACTTGACTCACATACGACAATTCAAATAATTCATCAACAAACATAGACACATGAAAACAACATAGACATGTCGATGCCACACTTTTCCCAAAAAATGAATACTAGCAATGCCCCAACCTCAGAACGAAGACTCAAGGATAGGAAAACCCACAACACTTCTTTTCTTTACTTGTATTTTAGTTATGATTAACATTCTAAGAGCATTATTGTGCAAGGATAACTTTCTCCTTTTTCCATCTACAGAAACTTTACGTTCATTCCACATTTAATTTACAGTTCAACCAGAATAAGTTGACTTCTTACTCTTTACAAAATTTTCCATAACTTGAATTCTTATTTGTCATAATTCAAAAGATTATAAGGTACTTTATTATCTTTTCCTTATGTTAAGAATATCCTTCTCAAACATATATTCAGTGTCTACCTTTTTATTCTTATAACTCAAGTGGATGTGACTTGGTGTCTATATAGTGATATTAGGATTTAACGGAGATTTAAAACAAGAGATAGCTTTTTACCGATAACATACCTCGATCACGGGTTAGTTATTTCTCTACCATAGTTATTCTAATTCAATGACTTGTGAAATTCCCTTTTGTTTTATACATGTATTTTGTTTCCTTGAAGGTTGAAACCACCAAGGCAATTCATATTCTCTGAAACAAAAGAGTATTTTAAAATCGAGATATAAGGTCTCCAAGACGGGCATTATTCTTTATGCTTTATTTTCTACGTCATGTTATGGCCTTATTATTAGCATTGTCTTGAAAAAGGAGATATGAAGTGTTTTCCCATCCTCTTGAAGATATAGAAAATTAGAAGACTTGTAGCTACACACAAACCCAAGTTAACATCCAATCAACTCAGTTTTAGATTAATTCCAACTTCAACTAAGGGTCTACCCCTCAACTATATATGCATTTTAAGCAAGAGAACATATTTATGCTAAACCACCTTCAAAAAGGACCAAGGTGTTATGTTGAGAGAAGCCAAGGTAACACATTCAGATGAGCAGAGCTAAGGGGTTCATTAACAAGAGTTTAAGACCTAGAACAACTAATTCACAACCTCCATCTATGTCATCTCGATCCAACAGGGATTTCAACCGATGAAGAAATTTAATTTAAAACTATCTTAAGAAGACAAGGTAGTCCACTAGGGTATGAAGGAGGAGTTAGCTCTACATACTCCAAAAAATATTTGACTGTGTCACTCCTATCTACCAAGTTTATGACAATGTCACTAACCGTACTGACTAAGACCATAAACCCTTTCTTATGCTCTTGTTTACTCAAGCTAGGAGATTTCCATCGAGTGTAGGGTTTAAGTTCACTCTACAGTTTTCAATGTCTTATAGGGTAAAAATTAACACACACGAAAACAAGTTATGCTCCGATATTGAATAAAGGGTAGAGTGTTTCGATTAAAGCTCTTTATTACATTTACAAAGTATGAATGCACAAGATGACTCATTAATCATTTATTGAACACTAAATATGCACTACAAGATATTACTTCAAAATCCATTTACCTTATATAAAGATCAAACCCTTTTACCATGTGTACTATGAATCGAGATAGAACCTAATATTAATTACACATTTCCTAAATATCCTTGAAACCATCATCTCATACGTATAAACAAATTATAAAATATAACCCTCTGTAACATGATACAACATTATACATTTATTCATTTAACAATGAACTATATAAATTTCAAAAATAAATAATTGAATTACACATCGTCTTTTCGTCGTCATTCTTTCATCCTGCAAAACCACATGAGCATGATATGAACAATAATTCACTGCCATGGCATCCACCCTAATCTAACATAATTATCATTTTTTAGTTGTCCCATTTACATATGATAGTAATTAAAATTGTCAATCAAAATAAAAAGGTTTAAAGACCTGTATTTATTACATTTCATTTTACTTCATTTTGTAACCCAGGAGAGAGAAAAAGAAAGGAAGAGAGAAAAAACACCATTTTGTCAAAAGTTATATTTCACACAACAATTTACACTATAGTGTTTTAAACAGTTATTTACATGTGTCAAAAGTATTGACGGTGATTTCGTAACCCAACGAGGGTCCCACAGGTTTCCATTTCAACATTTTCTTGCTAGCTATAAAAACGTTCAAAACAGGCTCAGAGGCTAAGAAACCACTTTGAAAAGTTGTCTTCCGATGAGAACACACACCACAATTAATTTTCTTCGTGTCCCCATATATACCAAGAGTTCATAGCAAGTGACGAAATTGGGAAAGAGCAAACGGTTTGTGTTTGGCGGCTAGTTTTCCGAGGCCACTGGTGATAGTTGACCTAGTTGCAAATGAAAAAAAGTTAGTTCGAGGGCCCAGAAAACCACATCCAAAACTGACATTCGATGGATGAGCACGCAATGACACACTTCCTCCAATTTCCCCTATATAAGGAGAATTGATCAGAGTTGACGAGACTGAGAACTAGAAAACCATTTTCAAATGGCGACAAGTTTTCTGAAGCCACCGGTCCTAGTTGGCATAGTTTGACCTTGTCAAACTGCAACCAGAGACCTAAAAAATGTCATCGTCAAAATATCTAGAAAAGTGTTTTTCCCTAAACTAAAGGTTTTGAACAATTTTCTAGTAAAACCAAAGAGGTTTGCGAAGGCGGAAAACATTTTCTCTATCTAGGTTTCAAATGGCAGTGCAAAACGAAAGCCAACTCTCTAGATTTAACAGCTTTCTACTCCTGTAAACCAGTGTAACAAGGCTTGTATAAGAGCGTCAAAAGGATCACATATGTTCGTTCAGGGTCAATCCAAAGGTCAAGGAGACTCTTCACATAACAAGGTACACGAATGAAGCTTAACATGTTGTTTTCATAGTTGCAAAGGGTACTTAATGAGTCTTCGAAAAATGTAAAAATTAACTATTTAAACAGGGAGATTATCAACTTTATTATTGGGAAGTAAATTTCATCTAGTCGATAAAACAATACTGTAGCAATCTAGTGGCATAGGAAGTTTTCTAAATCACCTCAAAATGAGGGTGGAAGTTCATGTTTTAATGCAAACGGGTTATTTTGACTTCGTGAGTTTTCGACATGACATTTCATTGTTTTTGCAATGAGTTGAAATAAACATTTAACGATATTAAAATCCTAATATTTTAAAATTCTATTAAGTTGCAAAAGAGAACTAAAACATGAGAATTATGAGAGGTAAGGGAAGATGAACCATGCCTGGGAGGAACGGAGCTAGTTGGAACTGCGGGATTTGGTTCAGCGTCTTCCTTAAGAATTTTGTTGAACAGATCATGAGCATCCACAATATTACAATTTTCCCTTTGCTCAAAATCCTCAGGCTTTCCCAAGGAACCCATTTTGTACCTTCTGCACCCATGCAAGGAGACCAGTAAAATTGTTTTTTAGGCTATGCAAATGTCCAAGGTTCTTGATACTAACATTTCTAACTAGTTCATCCAATACAGGGTAAGCCTCTCGCTCGAGATCTGCAACATTTGAATCCATATATGTAAAAACCACCTCTAGAGAAATTTCCAACACACAAAACTCAAATGGAAGCTCATGTTGTAGCCCATCTACTGCTTCTGGGACAGGTAGCCAGCGTCTAGGGGAACTTGCAGAAGAAGTAACAGGATTTTCCTTGAGGTATAAATGTATGTCTTTGTAGAGCTGATCGGGAGCAAGCCTACAAGAGGATGGCATAGTTTCCACCAAATCCAAGAATATAGCAGGGGTTACATTGGAAAAGGTGGACATTTCTATGAGATACCCATCCCATACTCTGGTAACATTGCATTTGAATTGATTGTTGCTAATGGAGGTGTGAGAAGTGGCATTTCTTTCAATGAAAGTGGAGTAATCAGAATCTTCCCCCACATTAGTTTGCTAAGACATGAACAAAGAAACTATATGCTGTATACTCTCTATCTCCAAAATACCTAAATCATCAATTTGATCATTATCATTATTCAATGGTAATAAGAAATCTGTTGCAGTAGCCTGATCTAGCTGGGATGCAATTATATTTTCAAGCTTAATGTTGCACCCTTTTCGTGTATTCCATGCAAGAGCACATCGAAGGAGCCCGAACATGAAGGTAATAGGAAAAATATCTTTTCCCACGGGGAGAAGAATAACCAAACATTCCACCACATTTTTCATCTCATAATTTTTATCCTGCTTTATGTTTAAACCTTGAATGTCCATGCAATCAAATACAGACCGCTCAGTGTACAGAAATAGTGACCTGTAGATGAATTTCTCATTAATGCCCTGCCTTCTGATAGACTCTATTATCTACCTAAAGTAGTCCAGTGGAATGGTTATTGGGTTGTTGAATAGATTCTCCATGTGATCACCCCTAAATGTGAGCTCCACAGGTGCCACTGGAGTCGATACAGGGGCTCATTTTTCTATTTCAGTGCAGGTTAAAAGGGATATTGATTCAATACAAGTGCTGACCATCCCTAGCTCCTGGGAAATGAGATTCTCTAGAAAACTCCATGTGGCCAGCAACATGGCGCTAGCAGGCTACAGTCTAAGCCACAGTAGAGGAAAAAAAGAACAAAAAATGTCCCAGCCAACATAGAGTTGTTCCCAGCCTCCACCAAACGATACGCATGGTGTTTTCAAGCTGAAGATAAGATCCACACATATAGAAAGAGGGGAAAAACAACTGGCATATGGCCAACAACAAGAGACTAAATGCACGCTGCCATCATGAGCCAGGGAGGAAGGAGAAACAACAATCCAAAGCAAAAAATATAGTGCATTAGTAACTACATTTCAGACTTTACAGACTGAGGCACTAATCCAAAATGCACACATCCTCCTAGATCTGTCCTTCCCCCAAAGCACTCATGCAAACAAGATAAAGTGCATGCCCAGCCACCAAAAGGAAGAAAATTGCAGAGCAGATAGATTTTTAGTTTCATTAATACATGCCTTGGGCGAAGTGCTTAATGTGGATAAGTTACCACCAAAAGGGGAGTTGGTGGGAGAATGAATCAATATACATTACATTTAGCAGAGCCCTCAAAAAAATTGGTGCCACCAAAGGACCATAACCACCTCCCCATGTAATTCGAGTCTTGGTCAATGGGAGTGAACAGGGCATTACATTCTCCTCCCCTTAAGAAAGCATCGTCCTCGATGTGACATAACACAAAGGAAAAGAAATGGTATGCAATAAGGAATAAATATGGGTGAAGGTACGCTCTAAGGTTAAGTTTTCAGATATAAAATCACGGCCACGGGGTGGCCCTAGGAACATCAGGTAGAAATTTTATCTTCCAAGCTTCTCTGAAGATTGGTAGTTCGAGTTTACTATATTACTTTGTTAGCATTTTCTTTTACAATATTCCTTATCTCAAGATTATAATATTCATTATTTAGAATTTTTCAGTTGTCTTAAGTTTCGTGGGTGCCCAACAATAACTAACATCAAGATGTCACACAAAACTTAACACAACACAAACAACCCACGAGACATCTTGTTACCTACTTTCTTGACTATATCACATCACAAGGTCTTTTGATTCCTCCATAGAATGAAAACAAGTAGTCCACATAGCAAAGAATTTCCAATAATGACATCCTAGACATAGATCTAGTACACACATATGACTAACCAACATAATCAACACACTGATACAAAGGTAACTGTTATCACATCTCTCAAAACCATGACTATTAACGACATAGTTCCAATCCAATATCCAATAGTCCATACCGATGAAAATGTCAATCCTCAACCATAACAAGGTGTTAAAAGACTCACAAGGGCACACATAACTCACTATACCAGCTCCACACATCTCAAACTACCAAGAAATAACTCCATATATCTCCCAAGGATAAATAATCATAGTGCCAAAATTAAGTCGGGTCACTTAACCATAAAGCCCCATCAAGAGTAATAGGTCACTCAACCATAGAGTTCCATTAGAATAGCAGGTGACTCAACCATAGAGGACCATCTCCTTTCTCCTTTTAATGAGGTCGGGTCACCCTATGGCCCTAGGCACATAGAAACCCATCACCCCCAACCCAAGTGACATAATAACTCATGGTTCGACATCCTGCTAGTTATCTGTGACTCCTTAGGGCATACCCCCATACAACGAAGTGGGCCCTTAGGTTCAACCACTCCATGGTTAATCACACGAACCTATTCCAACACATTACGACATTAGAACCAACATAATAATCCATTTTAATGCCAAGTGGAAAACTCAAAAGCCTTGGGCTAGGCTACAAAACTTTTAAATATGACAAGAAATTTTTAATACCAAGAAAAACAAATGGCTAATTATCCATAGTGCAAAATCCAAATGTTAATGAAATAATCAAATAAATGCCCAAAATATAAGAACATGTAAGTTAAGAAAATGGCTGCTTCTAGCTAAAAGAGAGAATGATTAATTTACAAATAAAAATATGTATAGAGAAATAGCACATTACAATCACTATGTGGCCTCATATCTCCACCAAAGGGGTACTCATCGAGTTTCTAGCACTCAAACATCGAACCTCAGCTTGTAGAAATATACATGTAACCAAAAATGAGTATATCAATTAGTGTAATTGTCATCATCTCTACCTGAATCATTCCTCCATACTCCCACAAGGATCAAGATAGTCAAAATCACATAGGATTGTCCAATGAACAATCCAATAAGAAAGAGCAGGGAACTGTAGTTGCATAAGTTGAGCCTAAGGTGGTGCACACCCATAATATACTGAGCAAGCTCAAAGTATACTAAATAGATAGAAGTGGGTTTTCAGTCTATATAAGACTCCACTTCCTCACTCGTACTCAGCTCAAGATCATGAAAACCTGGACCACGCCTCCTCTCTCCACACATACACTCTTGATAGTTTATCCCCTTAGGGTCGTCTAGTGTAAGGTTCACAACATACACATAACTACATCACTAACACAATGGTGATTCACACATAGTAACCATAACGTCTTACGCATGGTATTTATATACAGGGTATAACACAATCACTTCTTTCACAGGTTACGATGCATCACATTACCACATCCTACACCCAAGGTGAAATCACTGTACACTAGGGGTCATACTCACCATATACCCCTAAATCATGACATGAACCATCACATATTACATGAATTTTATGTATGAGGAGCACAATGTCTAACCTTACAACATATAGTACTTTGGGATACAACACGATGATGCACACAACTAATCAAAATATGGTGATGACATCACGATAAACCATGATTCACTTTACATCAATTTTGTCATGTAATACATCAATACACCTTCACATCACATAAATCCAACATGTTTTAACCCTCTACAATCCACAATAACATTCCGTTCCCAAACAACAAGGCAGTACAACACACACGGATTCCTCATTGAATCAAAAACATAGAGAGTGAATACTCTCATCAAAAGCACATCAATATGATTTAAAAAATGCACTAAGTGACATGCACCACATGTGCTTCCATAAGGTCACAATTATGACATAGTTCACATAACAACATATATCACATTACTCTTCCAATATCCACCACCATCATGTAGAATCATCAGAACTCCAATCCATCCCAAAGGTTCGAGAGCATGAACCTCCACTCTAATACCATATGTAGTGCCCACATTTTACACACCCAAATACAACAGTAAAATACCAAGATAATTTTTTTTTGACTTAAATTGCTCTCTACACACAACACAGCAAGGGCTCCAAGTACAGAAACTCGACTCACATAGAAACATGAAAATAACATAGGCATGTCGATTCCACACTTTTCCCAACAAATGAATACTAGCAATGCCCCAACCTCAGAAAGAAGACTCAAGGATAGGAAAACCCACAACACTTCTTTTCTTTACTTGTATTTTAGTTACGATTAACATTCTAAGAGCATTATTGTGCAAGGATAACTTTCTCATTTTTCCATCTATAGAAACTTTAAGTTCATTCCACATTTAATTTACAGTTCAACCATAATAAGTTGACTTCTTATTCTTTACAAATAAATTTATAACTTGCATTCTTATTTGCCATAATTAAAAAGAATATAAGGTACTTGATTATCTTGTCCTTATGTTAAGAATATCCTTCTTAAACATATATTTAGTGTCTACCTTTTTATTCTTATAACTCAAGTGGATGTGACTTGGTGTCTATATAGTGATATTAAGATTTAAAAAAGACTTAAAACACGAGATATCTTATTAATAAAAACATACCTCGATCGAGGGTTAGTTATTTCTCTACCATAGTTATTCTAATTCAATGACTTGTGAAATTCCCTTTTGTTTTATACATGTATTTTTTTTGCTCAAAGGTTGAACACACCAAGGCAATTCATATTCTCTAAAACAAAAGAGTATTTTTAAATCGTGATATAAGATCTTCAAGAGAGGCATTATTCCGAACCTCCAATCCCATTTTTACTCTTATATGCTTTATTTTCTACGTCATGTTATGGCCTTATTATTAGCATTGTCTTGAAAAAGGAGATCCGAAGTGTTTTCATAACCTCTTGAAGACATAGAAAATTAGAAGACTTGTAGCTACAGTACATGAACCCAAGTTAACATCCAATCAACTGAGTTTTAGATTAATTCCAACTTCAACTAAGGGTCTACCCCTCAACTATATATGCATTTTAAGCAAGAGGACATATTTATGCTAAACCACCTTCAGAAAGGACCAAGGTGTTATGTTGAGAGAAGCCAAGGTAACACATTCAGATGAGCAGAGCTAAGGGGTTCATTAAAAAGAGTTTAAGACCTAGAACAACTAATTCACAACCTCAATCTATGTCATCTCGATCCAACAGGGATTTCAACAGATGAAGAAATTTAATTTTAAAACTATCTTAAGAAGACAAGGTAGTCCACTAGGGTATGAAGGAGGAGTTAGCTCTACATACTCCAAAAAATATTTGACTGTGTCAGTCCTATCTACCAAGTTTATGACAATGTCACTAACCGTACTGACTAAGACCATAAACCCTTTCTTAGGCTCTTGTTTACTAAAGCTAGGAGATTTCCATCGAGTGTAGGGTTTAAGTTCACTCTACGGTTTTCAATGTCTTATAGGATAAAAATTAACACACACGAAAACAAGTTATGCTCCGATATCGAACAAGGGTAGAGTATTTCGATTAAAGGTCTTTATTACATTTACAAAGTATGAATGCACAAGATGACTCATTAATCATTTATTGAACACTAAATATGCACTACAATATATTACTTCAAAATAAATTTACCTTATATAAAGATCAAACCCTTTTACCATGTGCACTATGAATCAAGATAGAACCTAATATTAATTGCACATTTCCTAGATCTCCTTGAAACCATCATCTCATACGTATAAACAAATTATAAAATATAACACTCTGTAACATGAGACAACATTATACATTTATTCATTTAACAATGAACTATATAAATTTCAAAAATAAATAAATGAATTACACATCGTCTTTTCGTCATCATTCTTTCATCCTGTAAAACCACATGAGCATGATATCAACAATAATTCGCTGCCATGGCATCCACCCTAATCTGACATAATTATAATTTTTTAGTTTTCCCATTTACATATGATAGTAATTACAATTTTCAATCGAAATAAAAAGGTTTAGAGCCCTGTATTCATTACATTTCATTTTACTTCATTTTGTTACCTAGGAGAGAGCAAAAGAAAGGAAGAGAGAAAAAACACCATTTTGTCAAAAGTTATATTTCACACAACAATTTACACTATAGAGTTTTAAACAGTTATTGACATGTGTCAAAAGTATCTACGGTGATTTCGCAACCCAACGAGGGTCCCACAGGTTTCCATTTTAACATTTTCTTACTAGCTATAAAAACGTTCAAAACAGGCTTGAAGGCTAAGAAACCGCTTCCAAAAGTTGTCTTCTGATGAGAATGCACACCACAATTAATTTTCTTTGTGTCCCCATATATACCAAGAGTTCATAGTAACTTACGAAATTAGGAAAGAGCAAATGGTTTGTGTTTGGCGGCTAGTTTTCCGGGGCCACTGGTGATAGTTGACCTAGTTGCAAATGAAAAAAAGTTAGTTCGAGGGCCCAGAAAACCATGTCAAAAACTGACGTTCGATGGATGAGCACGCAATGAGACACTTCCTACAAGTTCTCCTATATTAGGAGAATTCATCATAGTCGATGGGACTGAGAACTAGAAAACCATTTTCAAATGGCGACAAGTTTTATGAAGCCAAAGGTCCTAGTTTGTCCAATTCGACCTAGTCAAACTGCGACCAGAGGCCTACAAAATGTTATCGTCAAAATATCCAGAAAAGTTTTTTTCCCTAAACTGAAGGTTCCAAACAATTGTTTAGTAAGAACCATAGAGGTTTGCAAAGGCAGAAAACATTTTCTCTATACAAGGTTCAAATGGCGATTCAAAGTGAAAGCCAAATTTCTAGATTGAACAGCTTTGTACTATTGTAAACCAGTGTAACAGGGCTCCTATAAGAGCGTCAAAAGGATCACATATGTTTGTTTGGGGTCAATCCAGAGGTCAAGGTGACTCCTCACATAACAAGGTACACAAATGAAGCTTAACATTTTGTTTTCAGAGTTACGAAGGGTACTTAATGAGTCTCCAAAAAATGCAAAAATTAACTTATTTAAACAGGGAGATTATCAACTTTATTACTGAGAAGTAAATTTCTTCTGGTCGATAAAACAATACTGTAGCAATCTAGTGGGGTAGGAATTTTTCTAAATCACCTCAGAATGAGGGTTGAAGTTCATGTTTTAATACAAACGGGTTATTTTGACTTCGTGAGTTTTTGACACAACATTTCATTGTTTTTGTAATGAGTTGAAATAAACATTTAACGGTATTAAAATCCTAATATTTTAAAATTCTATTAAGTTGCAAAAGAGAACTAAAACATGAGAATTATGAGAGGTAAGGGAAGATGAACCATGCCTGGGAGGAACAGAGTCAGTTGAAACCATGGGATTTGGTTCAGCATCATCCTTAAGCATTTTGTTGAACAGATTATGAGCATCCGTAGTATTACCATTTTTCCTTTGCTCAAAATCCTCAAGCTTTCCCAATGAACCCATTTTGTACCTTCTACACCCATGTAAGGAGACGAGTAAGATTTCTTTCTAGGTTGTGCAAATGTCCAAGGTTCTTGATACTAACATTTTTGGCTAGCTCATCCAATACAGGGTAAGCCTCTCGCTCGATATCTGCAACATTTGAATCCATATATGTACAAACCACCTCTAGAACAATTTCCAACACACAGAAATCGAATGGCAGCTCATGTTATAGCCCATATATTGCTTCTGGGATAGGTAGCTAGTGTTTAGGGGAACTTGCAGAAGAAGTAACAGGCTTTTCCTTGAGGTATAAATGTATGTCTTTATAGAGCTGATCAAGAACTGTCCTACTGGAGGATGGCACAGTTTCCACAAAATCCAAGAATATAGCAGGGGATACATTGGAAAATGTGGCCATTTCTGTGAGATACTCATCTCATACTCTGGTAACTTTGCATGTGAATGGATTGCTGCTACTGGAGCTGTCAGAACTTGCATTTCCTTCATTGAAAATGGAGTAATCAGACTCTCCCCCCACATCAATTTGCTGAGACATGAACAAAGAAACTATATGATGCACACTCTCCATCTCCAAAATACCCAAATCATCAATTTAATCATTATCATTATTCAATGGTAATAAGAAATCCGCTGCAGTAGCATGATCTAGCTGGGTTGCAATTCTGTTTTCAAGCTTAATGTTGCACCCTTTTTCTGCATTCCATGCAAGAGAACATCTAAGGAGCCTGAACATGAAGGTAATAGGCACAATATTTTTTCCCACAGGGAGCAGCCTAACCAAACATTCCACCACATTTTTCATCTCATAACTCTTTTCCTACTTTGTGTTTAAACCTTGAATGTCCACGCAATCAAATACAGACCACTTAGTGTACAAAAATAGTGACCTGCAGATGAATTTATCATTAATGTCGTACCTTCTAATAGACTCTATTATCTACCTAAAGTAGTCTGGTGGAATGGTTATTGGGTCATAAAATAGATTCTCCATGTGATCACTCCCAAATGTGAGCTCCACAGGCGCCACTGGAGTTGATATAAGGGCTCATTTTTCTATTTCAGTGTAGGTTAAAAGGGATATTGCTTCAATACAAGTGCCGACCATCCCTAGCTCTTGGGAAATGGGATGCAGCTCCTCACAACAACGAACAATGTTGTGCTAGTAGGCTACAGTCCAAGCCATGATAGAGGAAAAAAAGAACAAAAAACATCCTAGAAAACATAGAGTTGCACCCAGCCTCCACCAAACCATACGCATGGTGTTTTTAGGCTGAAGAGAAAACCCACGCATACAAAAAGAGGGGAAAAAAAACTAGCATATGGTTAGCAATAGGAGACTAAATGCAAGATGCCATCACGAGCCAAGGAGGAAGGAGAAACAATGATCCAAAGAAAAAAAGACAGTGCATTAGTAACTCCATTTCAGACTGTACAGACTAAGGAACCATTCCAAAATGTGCACATCCTCCCAGATCTGTCCTTCCCCTAAAGCACTCATGCAACCAGGAGAAAGTGCATACCCAGCCACCAAAAGGAAGAAAATTACAAAGTAGACAGATTTTCAGTTTCATTAATACATGCCTTGGGAGATGTGCTTAATGATGAAAAGTTACAACCAAAAGGGGAGTTGGTGGGAGAATGAATCAATATACATTACATTTAGCAGAGCCCTCAAAAAAATTGGTGCCACCAAAGGACCATAACCACCTCCCCATGCAATTCGAGTCTCGGTCGATGGGAGTGAACAAGGCATTACATTCTCCTACCCTTAAGAAAGCATCATCCTTGATGCGACATAACATAGAGGAAAAGAAATAGTACGCAACAAGGAACAAATATGAGTGAAGGTACTATTGATGTCGAATCGCAGCACCCCTGAATGTCTGCAACACGATGGGTTGAGACTCTCAGTACGATTGCATAACATGGAGCTTTTCCCAAGTGTGGGACCTTGCGAAATCGGAAAAGCTCTCCGGATGAAGGGCGGTTCCTATTCCTCTGTTCAGATGCACACGTAAAAATGCAGAGGGTTTACTCAAAACCTAAACTAACTTGCCAAGGAGACAGGGGAAGAAAATGATAAAAATAAACCTAAGCTAACAGAGGTGATGCACCGAGGAATGAAGAAACATCTATCTTGCCAAATAAACACAGACCATTAAAATGCAATGCAAGATCATGCACAAATAGCCAGATCCACAGTGAAAGACCAAGGGGATGCAAATGAATACAGAGAGAGTTGAGAATCATCCATAGAAATGCATTAATTTACTCCAAATATTGATACAACACACTGCAAAATGTCAAGAGGCAAGGTTGCATTACAGTTTCAAATGGGAGGTTTTAACTCCACAAGTTCACCTGCCAAAGACAAGAAGGGAGGGGCAAAACAAGAATGTCCAACCTTTAGAAAGCAGCCCCTCCTTATAATTTATAGGAGAAAAAAGAGAGGGAGAAGAGAGGAATTCGAAATATGCCCCAACCACCTCCAGAATGCACTTAACTATCTCATTATGGTGGTGGGTGAGAACCCCAGTGAACCCAAAAATGGCGAATTATATTTTGCATTTTTAAGAATTTTTTCTCACCCAATGAAAGATATCTAGTCATAGTTGGACAGAGGACTCATAAGCTTTCCAAAAAGTCCAACCTTACATGAATCCGAGCTGCCAGTCAAAAGTTATGGCCATCTGAATATCTGTGCCAGGGGTTGCTTCCTGTCAGCGCTCAAAATGTTACACCTCCTGGAGGTGTGCCATAGGCGCATCCGTGTGTGTGTCGACATCCTCTTACATGTGCCAAGGTGCATACTTTTCTCTGTCGACACTCCATGTCGTGTGCCATTTCTGTGCGCGAAGGGTGCATACTTTTCTTTGTCGACACTCCGTGTCGTGCGCCATTTCTGTGCGCCAAGGGTGCATACTTTTCTCTGTCGACACTCTGTGTCGTGCGCCATTTCTGTGCACCAAGGGTGCATACTTTTCTCTGTCAACACTCCGTGTCGTGCGCCATTTCTGTGCGCCAAGGGAAAATACTTTGCTCTGTCGACACTCCGTGTCGTGTGCCATTTCTATGCACCAAGGGCGCATACTTTGCTCTGTCAACACTCCATGTCGTGTGCCATTTATGTGCGCCAAGGGCGCATACATGTCAGGGATTTGAGCTTCTTTGATTTCTATAATCTTCTGGTTGTCTATATCTACCTGGGGGAAGATATATACAACAATTTGGCGACTCAATGGGATCACCTGCCTGCTAGGTAGAAGATCAGTGGCCTTTTAGCAATCCATTGGGCATGGAGTCATAAGAAGTAACCTGAAACCAACCTGATATCTGATCCCGAACCTGATACCGTAACTTCTTCTCTGACAGCATTCTGAACTGTAGAAATCCAACCTAGGAGCAACAAAACCTGTGCCAAAGCACTTAGGGAAACAGAAACCTAACTACAACAAGAGAATGTGCATACGCACTTAGAGGAATTGAAATCTAGGCTAATATTTACAAGGGTAAACCTTTTCCTTTTAGTAGCAATGTTTAAGATAGATTTCGTTAACCGGAATCGGGAGTTCTCCTCCATCCAAAGTAGACAATTGGAAGGCATTACTACTTTTACATCTCGTGACCAAGTAGGGGCCACTCCAAATGGCGTCAAACTTGGAATGCCTTCCTGGTTTTGCACGATCTGCATCCCATTTCAAAACTAGGTCCCCTTCCTTGAAGGTGCTTGCTCTTGCTTTCTTATCAAACCATATTTTTACTAAGGCCTGATCTTTCTCAATTGTTTGAATTGCATGTTCTCTAATTTCTTCCAATTCCATCAACTCTGCATACCTGGCCTCCATTGGTTCAAACTCATCCAACTCCAACTGCTTCATGAACTCCAATGCAAGCAGTTCTAATGATATAGGCAATACTGCCTCTTTTCCATAGACCAACTTGTAAGGGGAATTACCTGTAGACCTCTTTGGTGTTATTCTGTCAGCCCATAATGCTGATTTTAGCTTGGTATTCCATGTTCTTTGATTTTCATCCAGAGTCCTGATGATTCTTAGCAAATTTTTGTTTGTGGACTCTGCCTGTCCATTACCCTGTGGGTAATAATTAGAAGAGGTGCTCAAGTAGATTCCATTCTTGACAGCCCATTCTGTAATCTTGGAACCTATAAATGCCAATGCGTTGTCTGATATGATAGTGGCCGGCACACCGAACCTTGTCACTATTCCTTCATAAAAGTCTAGTATGTTAGACTCATTTGCTTCTTTGAGTGCTGCTGCTTCGGTTCACTTGGTGAAATAGTCCGTTGCCGTGAGAATCCACTTGTGGCCCTGGCTTGAGTTTGGATTGAAGACCCCGACGAATTCCAATCCCCATTGCATAAATGGTTGGTCAACCAGAATTGGGTGCAATGGAAGTGCTGCTAGTCTTTCTTTTCCTGTGAAGAGTGCACATTTCTTGCACTTTCTTATCCATGTATTGCAGTCACTGAAGACTGTTGGCCAATAATACCCTGCCTTCATTATCTTGAGAGCTGTTACTCGTGGGGCAAAATGTCCTCCAGAATCTCCATCGTGAAAATCTCGTAACACCCTCTCAATTTGATTTTTCCCAGTGCACCTCAATAGAACTCCATTGATGTCTTTCTTAAACAAAACACCATCAACAAGCACATATGGAATGGCTTGTAATCTGAAGTATCTCCTCTTTGCTTTGCTCATTTCTGGGGGGCATAGGCCTATCTGTAGGAAGTGTATCACATTCTGAGTCCAACAAGGAGTAGGCACATCATCATTTTCTTGTTCTTGATCATCCTGTAGTACCAAGGCAGTCTCTTTTTCGTTACCTGCTTCAACTTGTTGACTCAAGGCTAGCTACTCACATAGTCCCTTCCCACGTACTAGTTTGGTGACCTTGATCTCGATGTCATATTCCATGACACGAGTTATCCATCCTGCACGTTTCTCATTCAGATCCTTGTTTAGAAGGAAGTCCCTGACTCCCGCATGAGAGACCTATAATTGGATTTTGTTGTTTGAGATTAGGTGCTTGAATTTCTTTAAGCTCCTGATTACTGCAAGGACATGCTTTTCAATGAAAGAGTACCTAGTTTCATATTCCTCCAAGCCTTGACTGAAGAAAGCAACTGGTTGTTCTAATCCTCCTTTATTTTGTTGTACTAGGATTGTAAAAATTGTGTCCCCACCACCAAAGGCATATAGCACGAAGTCCTTGGAGAAGTCTGGATTGACGAGAGTCAGAGCTTGAGATATAGCCTCTTTTATTGCCTCAAAACGTGCCTTTCCTTCAGATGTCCACTTAAATGCCATGCTCTTCTTTAACATCAGTGTTATTGGCTTTACGAGAGCTGTAAAGTTTGGAACAAACCTGCGGACAAAATTGATCCTTCCCAAGAAGCTTTGAAGAGCCTTCTTATGACTTGGCAATAGCAATGCTCGAATTGCTTTAACTCTTTCTGGGTCAATCGTCAACCCTTGCTTTGAAACAATATGGCCTAGAAGTTTTCCCTTGTGAGCCAAAAATATGCATTTTTTGGGATTCAATGATACCCCAAAACTTCTACACCTCTGAAATACTTGCCTCAAATGACAGAGGTGATCCATTGCATTTTTGAGAATACAGTGATGTCGTCAAGATATATTAGAACTATTTTATTGATCAACCCCTTAAATGCCATATCCATTGCCCTTTGGAAGGTGGCTCCAACATTTGATAGCCCAAATGGCATCTTCTTGTAGGCATAGGTCCCACATTTGGTGGTGAAAGCCATCTTGAATTGGTCATCTTCTTTCACCATCACCTGATTGTACCCTGAGTAGCCATCTAGGAGAGAGAATCTCTCTGAACCGGATACTACTTGCAATATTTGTTCCACTGAAGGAAGTGGGTAATGGTCTTTGAGAGATGCCCTGTTTAGGTCTTGGAAATCCACACACAACCTGATTTCTCCACTCTTCTTCCTGACCGGAACCAAGTTTGTGATCCAGCTTGAGTGCTTGATCAGAAAAATAATGCTTGCCTCTATTAGCTTATTTAGCTCTTTCTTCATTAGAGGTTCAATGTGAGGGTTGATTGGTCTCTGCTTCTGCCTGATGGGCTTAGCATCTGGATCTAATTCTATGGTCTGTTGTGCCAAATTTGGATCGAATCCTCTTAAGTCTTCATAGCTCCAAGCGAAGACATCTGGAAATTCTTGGCAAAGCTGTATGAAATCTGATTTCTCCTGCTCAGTGGCCACTTTACCAATTTGAAGAGTTTTGCCTTCCCCAACCGGAATTGTCCTTGAATCTTCTCTCTTGACCTGTATATTAGCCTTTTCCTTACGGAACTGGTCGTTAGGGTTGAAGATAGACTCCAATGTTACCAAACCCTTAGGAAGCTTGTTTGTCCGTAGCTACACTACTTGATCCTCATACTGCTGCTCTAATCTGTCCTGATTCCTAGCTGAGAATTCAGCCTCTTCTTGTAAGAAATTGATGATGTGTTGATCATTCTCAAACACCTGCCAGCTTGTGTTATTATCTGGAACTGCTAGCCTCACAATCACATGGATATGTGGCTGTGTTTTTCCCCTTCTGATGTTGTCAACCACATCAAACATTCCTCCAACTACTGTGAGTCTATCTGCGACTTCATTTTTCTTCCTGGGTATGGACACAATGTTGAAAGCTTCGAAATCCTCAATGAGGTTCCATACCCTATTTTTGTAGCTCTTCAGCGAGTCGTTCTTTGTAGCATGTTGTCCCCTAACTTGGTTGACGATTAGCTTGCTATCTCCAAACACCTGCAAGTTCTTTATGCCCCTTTTCCTAGCCCAATGAATTCCATGAATCAATGCTTCGTATTCAGCCGTGTTGTTTGAACAGGAAAACTGGAAACGAAAAGCTGAAAAATATTTGATGTCTTGTGGTGAAATCAACATTGCACCACCTCCAACACCTTTTCTGCTTCTCGAACCATTGAAAAATAACTTCCAAACTTTGTTTTCATCCTTTTGTTCAGGCTAAATGATGTTGGTAATGGGTGAATTTTCTTCGTGTATACAATACACGCCCAATTCAGATTCTTCAATTTCCTTGTATGGGTCAAATTCATGACTCTTGTTTGCCCATTCATCCAAAGTTAAATCAGGAATTCCCTCGACCTTAGTACCTGTTTCTGGATCATTTGAACACTCCTCCTGATAAAAATCCGAGCAATTTACATTGATAGGACCTGATACATGAGGCTCAATATGGAAATTGCCAATTGGTTCTGACCTGATTGTTGCTTTGGCTCCATACCTTGTCCTAAAAATCATGTGTGACCAATCTGCAGATAAATATCCACCGATTTTTGCAGTGAAGTCTCTTGATAGACACAACACAAAGAGTGGTGGAAGGTCAATCACATACACATCTTGCAGAACTGTAACATTAGGACAGGGATGTAGTGTTAGGCTTAACCCATTGATGACTCCAACAGTTCCTACTACCGTTCCATCTAGCTGTACTACTCCTTTCAGCACTGGGTCATATTTTAAACCCAGTTGATCCGCTATTTGCTTCGGCATCACTAAACTACTTGCCCCAGAATCAATCATGCAATTGTGTACTAATTTATCCCCGATGATTAATGAAACATAGAATGGAGGGGGTTTCAAAACTTTACCTTATTGTCCTCCATGATTCCCCTCAGGATGAGTAGCATTCGTGAGGACCTTCTCTTGCATATGGGCCTGGTGGTTCGAAGTTGACCAATTCTTCATGGCATCTTGTAGAAGATCTCTTTGTCCCGGGATGGATAAAGATTCCCACATTGATATATTCATGTTCGTCTTCTTCATTTGATCAATGATGCTGAAAGGGGATGAATTGTCCTTTTGTTGTCCCTTACTTGGTGCAAACTTTTCTAGAGCTTGAGCATGTGCGTGTGTTGCTACAACAGGTACCTTAGGTTGATTTTGCACATTTGGAGCTGCGTTTGGTCTACTGACCCCTTGTTGTGTAGGAGTGGACTGAGAAACAACTGGATTACACGGTTGTCCCTCTCCTATATTTCTCTTCTTTGACCGTGTGTTGGTAGCCACGCCTTGAAAAGGATGCTGGTTAACTCCATAGAAGTGTTCCGTTTCCCAATTTGCCAATGTGGTTTCTGTTGGAGGTCCTTCTTGTTGCATTTCTTGCTGTTGATTCTCCTCCTGGCTTGGTACTTGAGGAACACCAATGGTTTGCACCATCAAGGCCTGATTTAATGCACCATTGAAACATGCTGACTGATTGTGAGGTAGATTGCAAGGGTAACACCAGTCGTACTCCTGTGCCATGTTATTTTGTGTCGGGACCAAGGCTCTTGAGGACGTCGTTGCATTTGGATCGTACAGTCGAAATGGCCTGGCAGCTTGAGGTTTTCCTTGGTTTTGGTTTTGATTTGCAGCCTAAGGTGGTGGTCTATTTTGTTGGTATGGGGGCCTAGCTTGGTACTGTGCTTGAGGCTGATATGGTCTAGCACTTTGAGCTTGTTGTCTTTTGATAGTTACTAGCTCATTTCCAAGGTTCTATAGCTGTTTCATAACCTCCTGTAATTCCTTTGAAGTATCTGAAGAAGTCGATGCCCCATTATTGCTTTGATTTCTAGGAGTTGGAATGGGATTCAACTCCGGTGCTTGACTGGTTGTAGGATTTCCCATATCTAGATAGAGAGGCATTGGTGGCCTTGGTGCAAGCTTGCCAGCTTGGATCAAATAGTTCTCTGCCCTGATAGCTGTGTCATAGGCCCTTGGCAGTGTTGTTCCTCCCATTGATTGGATCATCATGGCTATGTCTAAATTTATAGCCTTTAAGAAATAAAGGAATGCTCCTTCGGCGGTTGGTCTCACAACTATTGGAATCCTATCCCATGTCCATTGGAATCTGAAGTTGAAATCTTTCATTTGTTCATTAGGAGCCCTTTTGATTGTTGTCAGCTGTTCCAATAAAGATAAATTGTCCGCCCTCTCCCCGAATTGGTTGCAAAGAGCTGAACAAAGTTGGTCCCAATTCGTAATAGACCCTGCTGCTAAGCTCCTAAACCATTGTAAGGCCTTACCTTTGAAGGATGAAGCCAACAACTTGACTGCAACATCCATTTCATTTATTTCTTGGATTGAACATGCATTAGCAATATCCTGGATGTGATCAATAGGAGTAGTATGATTTTCTCCTGTAAAATAGGGTATATTCTTTAGTGCTGCAACTGGAATTTGATTCTAAGCATTTAGGGCAAGTGGACTACTGCCCGTGAAGTTGACAAAGGGATTCGGTGGTATATGTGCAATTATTATTGGCCTAAGAACCCTGGTCGATGCGAGAAAAGGCCTACCAGGTGGAGGTGTAGACAAAGTCCTGTTAGGTGGAGATGGTGATCTTTGTGGTCTTCTTCCTCTTCCTGGTGATAGTTGCAAGTGGACAAATAGCCCCTCTTCTCGAGTATTTGACCTGTTTCGAATTCTTCTCATATTCCCGGGAAACTTTTGCTGCTACACTGCTGAATTCTATCCCTTCGGAGTCACCAGATGTGTTAGAAAAAATGAGCCTCAAAAGGCAGACTTCTGCCAAGTTACACACCAAACCTGACAATATTTAAAAAATAGAATTTGAGAGACCTGTATTTTTGATATTTTAGAGTTTGGAATTTGATTTGGAATGACAGTCCCGAAAATCCAAAAATGCCAGACTTCCGAAAACCTGAAATCTGAAAATAAAAAAACCATGAAATTTTGAAAGTCAAAATCTCAAAAATCTAAAAATACCCTTTTGAAGATTACCCCCCGATCTATCAACTGGTGAAGTTTTGAATTGTTTTGAGCAAGTTAAGCCCTTGAAAATTGATTTCAAAGTTCATCCTGGAAGGTGAAAAAACTGAAACTGTAAAACCTACAATTTTTAAGTCCGAATTTCTTGAAAATCCCTTCAAATTTTGTAGAATGACCTCTTGGTCCCACCGGGCGTGCCAAAACTGTTGATGTCAAATCGCAGCACACCTAAATGTCTGCAACACGATGGGTTGAGACTCTCAGTGCGATTGCATAACATGGAGATTTTCCCAAGTGTGGGACCTTGTGAAATTGGAAAAGCCCTCCGGATGAAGGCCGGTTCCTATTCCTCTATTCAGATGCACACGTGCAGAGGGTTTACTCAAAACATAAACTAACTTGCCAAGGAGACAGGGGAAGAAAATGCATAAAAATAAACCTAAGCTAATAGAGGTGATGCACCGAGGAATGAAGAAACATCTATCTTGCCAAATAAACACAGACCATTAAAATGCAATGCAAGATCATGCACAGATAGCCAGATCCACAGTGAAAGATCAAGGGGATGCAAATGAATATAGAGAGGGTTGAGAATCATCCACAGACATGCATTAATTTACTCCAAAGATTGATACAACACACTGCAAAATGCCAAGAGGCAAGGTTGCATTATAGTTTCAAATGGGAGGTTTTAACTCCACAAGTTCACCTACCAAAGAGAAGAAGGGAGGGGCAAAACAAGAATGTCCAACCTTTAGAAAGAAGCCCCTCCTTACAATTTATAGGAGAAAAAAGAGAGGGAGAAGAGAGGAATTCGAAATCTGCCCCAACCACCTCCAGAATGCACTTAACTATCTCATTATGGTGGTAGGTGAGAACCCTAGTGAACCCAAAAGTGGCGAACTGTATTTTACATTTTTAAGAATTTGTTCTCACCCAATTAAAGATATCCAGTCGTAGTTGGACAGAGGACTCGTAATCTTTCCAAAAAGTCCAACCTTGCATGAATTCGAGCTCCGAGTCAAAAGTTATGGCCATCTGAATATCTGCGCCAGGGGCTGCTTCCTGTCAGCACTCAAAATGTTGCGCCTCCTGGAGGTGCACCATAGGCGCATCCATGTGTGTGTCGACATCCTCTTACGTGCGCCAAGGTGCATACTTTTCTCTGTCGACACTCCGTGTCGTGCGCCATTTCTGTGTGCCAAGGGCGCATACTTTTCTCTGTCGACACTCCGTGTCGTGCGCCATTTCTGTGTGCCAAGGGCGCATACTTTTCTCTGTTGACACTCTGTGTCGTGTGCCATTTCTGTGCACCAAGGGTGCATACTTTTCTATGTTGACACTCCGTGTCGTGTGCCATTTTTGTACGCCAAGGGCGCATACATGTCAGGGATTTGAGCTTCTTTGATTTCTATAATCTTCTGCTTGTCTATATCTACCTGGGGGAAGATATATACAACAGGTACGCTCTAAGGTTAAGTTTTAAGACACAAAATCACAGCCACGGGGTGGCCTTAGGAACATTAGGTAGAAATTTTAACTTCCAAGCTTCTGTGAAGATTGGTAGTTCGAATTTACCGTATTACTTTGTTAGCATTTTCTTTTACAGTATTCCTTATCTCAAGATTATAATATTCATTGTTTAGAATTTTTCAATTGTCTTAAGTTTATTGGGTGCCCAACAGTAATTAACATCAAGATGTCACACAATACTTAACACAACACAAACAACCCACGAGACATCTTGTTACCTACTTTCTTGACTGTATCACATCACAAGGTATTTTGATTCCTCCATGGAATGACAACAAGTAGTCCACATAGCAAATAATTTCAAATAATGACGTCCTAGACATAGATCTAGTACACACATATGACTGACCAACATAATCAACACACTGATATAAAGGTAACTGTTATCACATCTCTCAAAACCATGACTATTAACAACATAGTTCCAACAAATATCCAATAGTCCATACTGATGAAAATGTCAATCCTCAACCATAACAAGGTGTTAAATAACTCACAAGGGCACACATAACTCACTATACCAACTCCACACATCTCAAACTACCAAGAAATAAATCCATATATCTCCCAAGGAGAAATAATTATAGTGCCAAAACCAATTCGGGTCACTCAACCATAAAGCCCCATCAAGAGTAACAGGTCACTCAACCACAAAGTTCCATTAGAATAATAGGTCACTCAACCATAGAGGACCATCTCCTTTCTCCTTTTAATGATTTTGGGTCACCCTATTTCCTTGGGCACGTAGAGCCCCATCACACCCAACCCAAGTGACATAATAACTCGTGGTTCGACAACCCGCTAGTTATCTTTATCTCCTTTGGGCGTACCCCCATACAACGAAGTGGGCCCATGGGTTCAACCACTCCATGGTTAAACCAATGACCCTATTCCAACACATTACAACATTAGAACTAGTATTGAACATTCAACATCTTGACACCCACAAACCATGCATCCCTCCACATTCCAATCAAATAATTAAAACCCCTTGAATGCCAAGCATTATTGTCTTTTAAAGTTCGATAAAACATATAGAATATTTTCTTATTGATGAAATGAGTTTCATCTACCCAAACTTGCTAGCAAAATTGAAAGTAGGCTACACAAGGATTTCCCACACTCAAAAACATCTAAAATTGGAAATAGATCAGTCATCTTCCTCAGCAACCTTGGGAAATTACCACTGGTTATGGATAATTCTCTATATGCAAGTAATTCCTATGGAGCCACCCTTTGGAAAGGATTTCATTCATCCATTACATTGCAAACAATATTTCGGAAACAAGGTACAACTGATGCACAAGTTTCATTCCGGAATTTACTACTCAACATGCAAGACTCAACCCCTCTTATTGAGTACTAGGAACTCCTATTGTCTCACACAGACACACACCTATCTCAGCAAGAGCTCAAAATTTTTAAGGACGCGTCACATTTGTTTGCAAAAAATGACCTTGTGGATTCCCACAACCTTCAAAAATTGAAGGAATTGAACATTCTGATCACCCAATCCATTGGTGAAAGTAACATGTGGGCTGGACTAAGAAATCCTAATGATGATCAGTAAAAGAAAAAAGTTCTGCTATGGAAACAACAAAAAATAATGCTTATTGTGAATTTATGGGTTGATGCAGGCCTCTTAAATGGTGCTATAGGAACAATCACCGACATTGTCTATGACACATCTATAGACACCAATTTTTGGTATAGCGCCCCTTTTATTCATCCCACATTCATTCACCTTCATGCAACTTCCCCTCTTGCCTTCCTCTTTACTAAATTTGAACAAATCTCATCCATTTGCTCACCTTATTTAATTAATTATCAAATGGGCTTCACATGGACACATTTTATAATTAGAATTTTGGCATTATCTCCCATGTCACAAATTATTCAATTCATGGATATTAAAATACCCATCTAACACCCCTTTCTTACATTCAAAAGATGGAATATATTATCTCATCTACCATGTCAATCACGCTCCCCACTTCATCTAATAAGTCAAACCATGGGCCCCACATGATCACATCATACCTCTTAACTTAGGTTACTCTACCCAACCCTGGTTACTTATTAACCCCAATCTAACCTCACCTCCAAATTATAAATATGGGTTTTCCCCCATCTTTCAAAGGACTGAAAAGACTTGGAAGGAGAGAAGGGAGCCTCGGAAAACCTGGAAGGAAACACCTTGACCTAGACCCAGAGAGGAGAAGAAAGAGCTTAATTAAGGTCTCCAAGTTTGAGGGAGAAATATTTGCCATGGTTCGTTATCTTACCTTCCTTATGCTCAGTTCATCTCCATAGCAGAGCACAAGCTAAGTCCCCTCGTCATTTCAGTTACTTGTCATTTTTTATTCAAGTATCTCTTCATAATATCCACTGCTCATATTCTATTGTTATCTTTCTTGACTTGGGGTTGACATCCTAAAAGGGAGTTAACATCCTTGTGGAACCAACACTGTCCGGGAAATCCCTGCAATATGTATCTAATCACATCTATTTCATTATTGCAGATATATCTTATTTGTATCACACATTTATCTTCTTTTAACCCATAGATCCACCTCTACATTTGAGGTCCTAAGCCCTCCATCAGTTGAAATTACTGGTGGCTTCCAGTATCGGATTTCACCCACGTGAGAACGAATTTTCCTGTACAACATTTTAGCACGCCTAGTGGAACCAGATCTTAGATCTAGTCGTTTTGTTTATTATTTTTACTTATTTTTTCTAACTTCCTTGTTTGCAAAATCTTAGTATTAGTCGATTTCAGTTTAGGATGATCACTCATTGAAATCACTAGGAGGTATGTGATCTTATTGTTTTCGGTTGAGATCTACCCGCATGGGAAGCAAATTTGGAAATTAATCTTGTTGTTTGACTGTCTTTTCAAGTTTGATTGTAAAATTTATTATTCTCCTAGTGGTCATCACGTGATATACTTTGTGAATAGTTCATTTGTAATCTTACTTGTTTACAATATTTAATGTGATCCCGCCATGTGGTGTCCTTTGTATATACGGTCATTTTTTTCGTCACTAAGGTAAGTTTTTTTTGTTGTTTGGAAAGGGTGTATACTTGGTATTAAAATTTCATGTTATTTCTATTTTAAAATAAAATAAAAATAGTTAAAACAATTAAACAATATCAAAAGAAAAACTTTCAGAAACCTAACTAAGCCATCTCCACTCCCCTTGGCTTCAACCCATCCAACACCTCATTCTTCTCCTCTCATCGGCCACTCCTCACTCTATATCCAATCCAGATCCCTCCCCTGCCAAGCTCTCGTCCTCACCAAACTCTCCAAATACCCGAACCACTACATAACTTCGTCCACTCCTTCATGCTACCTACCTCTTGTCTCTCCATGAGCCACCAAGTCCTCCAACCCACTTACAACTCTCCTTGCCCCGTACTGTTCTCCATCCACCCACATCGAGCTCTCATCCTCACACAACTCCCCATAGACCAAAGCCATTATAAATCCTCTCAACCATCCACCCACGTCGAACTCCCATCCACCCCATCCTCACATAGCTCCCATCTCCCCTCAACCTCTACCAATGCCAACCTCCACACTAATCTACACTGCTACATTGTATCCATCTGTCTCCTCTCCCCAGTTCACCATACATACTCCACTGTCTGCCCAACTCCCATTTCCAACTCTCCACCCATCTCTTTTCCTTCCCACATAGATCCTTCCCTCACTCGGCCAGCTTGACCACTTGACTCACCACCTATGTGCTCACACCCTACCGTAACTCCCACTACCCACTCAAATTGCCATCTCTCCCTTACCTGAGCTCCCCCATCCTCACACATCTCTTGAATCTACTTCCTTTCTCTCCATGAGCCATTGAGTCCTCAATCTCACTTCTTCCTCCACTTTCCCAACTCCCGAGCTATTTCCTTTCATCTTAACCCCATCCTCACACAACTCCCTTTCCTCCTCTCGAACCTACCTCCCTCCTACATTTCTCTCTATCCCATGTAGACAAAGATCTCACCTACGTTGACTGCCTCTCCCATCTCTTCTCCCTAACGAGCTATTGTCTTTCTCCCCACGAATCTACCACCATACCTCATTTTCTCCCTTCCCACAATCCCATTTTTAGTGATCCTGATTACATCATTGTACATGTGTAGAGCTCATCCATTGTATTTGATGCCTCAATGATTCAAACTATTTCCATGTCTATTTCAAATCCACCCAAAACTCTGTGCATAGTGACTATACAGTCTCTCTATAGCAATCGATGTATCATTCTTTGCAAGTAGTGATTGTATTCATAAATAGAGCTTGCATCATAATAGCCATTTATATATATTACTCATTTAGATTTGTTGTGATCTTCATTATATCATCGTACAAATACTGGCATGCTTGGTGCTTCCCACTGTTTCCATCTCCGTTTCAAACTCACGCAAAGTCTTTTATCGAATTTACCTCTCTTTCTATTAGTCGACAACTAATTATCTAAAGTCTAACTTCAAGCTCTGTTGCAGAATCACACAATATTTTGGGATAGTGACTGGCGAGTTTCTTTACCATAAATTGGTCACACTTGTTTACAAACAATTTTTAGACAGTTCTCGTAGCACCGAAATCACCATCCACGTTGCCTTCTAGGAGCTCCCATACATCTCTCCCCCAAACTGCTTCATCCTTCTCCACCAAGCCATTTTCCTCCTCTCCATCGAGCCATTCTATTCCTCTCCTCACTAAGCCCTCCCTTTTCCTCCCTCTTCACGACTCACCCCTCAATCCTAGCCACTCTACTCCATTAGCCTCTCCACCGATCCTACCTCAATTCGTCCCAACAGCCTTCCACTTCACCCCTCTCTCAACATAGACGTCCTCCAACTTGCCACGCATCCCACACCCCAGACCATCCTACACCGCTCCCTTTTTGCCTTATGTGTCAACTCCCTTTCCACAGCATATCCAACTCCTTTACTCCAAGATTCCATCCATCTCCCACACCGACTGCCTCTAACCTCTCACATCTCAATCTATAATGCATTTATTTTCACATCTCCCTTTTACGTGTACTGACTACCTCATAGCTCGACCACACACCACATGTAGGTTGACTTTAGACACAAACATCCTCTATCAAAACATAATCGTTTCAACCCATCACACACATAAAACATTATATTAGTAATTGCTTAGTTAGGTTTTATATAGGATAACTGTGTTATTGTTAGTTAAATCATTACGGTTGTTCGGTAACATTCATAGGTCAATTGTCTCATTTACTAGTTGATTAAATACAATTTGTTAACTAGAATTCCTAGGATCATTGTGTTATTATTCGTTAAATAATTATGATTTGTTCATATCCATAGATAATTGTTTTATTTACTATTTAGTTCGAAACAATTTGTTAATTAAAATTCCTAAGATAATTGTTCATAGGATAATCATTTTATTTCCTAGTTAATTAGTTACGATTTGTTACTTAGTATTCCTAGGTGGTACAATTATATTAGGAAAATTATTTTTTTATTCTTTATTTTTGTTGTGGTTGTTAACTAGAATAATTATTTGTTATTTTTTCCTTCAGTAAACTTTGTTGTTAACATCTAAATGACATGAATTAGAATTTTTTTTTCTTATTTTGTCAACTACATCCACTAATTGTTTTTTTCACTTCTGTAGGTACATAATAATGTTGTCAAAGACAATTACTAGACTAAGTAAACACACCTAAAATCTCTTTTGTTGACCCTTATTGCATTCGTAAACGATGCACTTTTAAGGTCATTGGACGTTTTGGGTCCGCGCTTAATACCTCTAAACACATGCATTCAAATAATAAGGAAAAGTGTTCTCCATGTTTTTCTCATTTTTCCCTATTTTCACCTTTTTGCATTGAATTTGCATTTTCTGAGTGACTATCTGCATCGAATGTCACATTTCATTTTGGCTTAAAAGGAACCTTTCTTTTTTGCATCCTACTTGATCACATAGCCTAAATAAGGGGTCTAACCTTCTACATCTCACTTATCACACACTACCTAAAACTTCATGAACAAAATCAACACATCAAAATACTCCTCTCGCCTAGTTCACTAATTGGGACTTGAACATCCAATAGACAACCGTTTTAGACATCTCCCAAGCCAAAACTACCTGAAACCAGCCTTAGACTTCCCATTCTTTAGGCACACCTTCATTATCCATTTTACTTTTTATTAACATCTCGTTATTAATTATGATGATAAAAAATTTATTGCTTGATTTGTTTGTCAACAAAATACATAAACAAATGTTTCTCTATTTCACACCTATTTTCACTCTCCCTGAAATCTAAACAAAACAATAATGTCCTCCACCCAATAAAGTTACTTCCTCTAATGACCTCACCCAACAATATTCTAAACTCAAAACCACTCCTTCAGTTACTCAACCTCTAGTCTCTATGACCTCGCCTCATGAGAACCATGTCATCCAAGATGGTTCCCACCTTGAAACCAATATGTTGGTATCCAAATTTGTTCTCCTTTTCAAGCCAAGAAACAACACATATTCAACGGGGAGCTTAGAGGGAGATATATAGATCCTAAATATATGTCATTTTGTAGCCGGGGAGGAAATCTAACTGTCCCTTTGTTACTTGGGTTTTTGGAGAGATGGATAACACCTTAAAAGGATGTGATATTATCCTAACTATACTAGATTGTGCCTTTCAACCAAGGTAATAGAACCTATTTTGTAACCTCTGTTGTTTGAAAGGAGACACAGGTACCTTTCTTTTACGTAAATTTTATAGAGAAGACCTTGGGGAAAATATGATCAACACTCCAAATCTGATTCACAAAATTGGATTAACAATTTGACCAAAAATATCCACAAAGAAAATGTAGAACATATGTGGATACAACACCGTTTATCTTGTACTGTAGGTTTTACAACGACCTCGACAATCCAAGTGTGACATATAGGCGATCAAACAAGAACAAGTGCAAACCTCCTGCAACACCCCAGATGAGATTTTTTGAGCATCTACGTAGACCAGAGTGCTCTAAAACAAGACCAGCGAACTCACGGGCACCCCCATCCCTCTCCAGGTGCCCTAGTCTAATCAAATCCTCCAAATTTGCAATTTTATAGGCTTCTGTGCGACAAAATTCCATCTCTATTCATCCGGTCTCCACTGTAACACTATTCAACAATCTCTGCGAATCAGCTAAGACTCTTCTAACCCTCCTTACACTTAAGGTTTCATACTTTTATTGCTTAGTTGCTTAGGTTAATTTCTATATTTCATTATTTATTTATTTAGTGATGCCATAACATTTAGATTAGGCTATAATTTTACATTTTAACATAATCATACATTCTATTATTATTATCATTTTGATAATTCATTAATCCAATTGGAAGAGGATAGATCTTATTCAATTTCATTGGAAACTGGGAATTGAAAGATTATTTATTGGACTTATTTCATGGACAAGATTTGTAACTACTTTAGTTACTTTGCGGGTTCTGCAAAATCCATGATTGTTGCATTTCTTGATGTTGGTAATGTACAATGGGCAATTTGCTTCTTGAAATATTCTACTCTCTTTCTCATGTGCGAGTTGGAACTATTTCCCGTTTATGTTGTGGGGATGTGGAGGGAGGAGATGGTCGGCGTAAATGGAGGGGGAAGATGTCTATGTTAGGCAACAAACTCGGGTAAAATTCATCCTAGATAATTTCTCTCATGAATTTTAACTTTATCTGCATGATTTCCACAAATGCAAAAATATGAGAAGGTAAAATGCAAAACAGTTATATTCGTCTTCTCTAATAAACGAGAGATTGCCAATTAACACGAAACTCCCAATGCCAAATGCGGACGACAAAACTGGACTTATAAGAAGATTCATGATCCCTTAAGTGACGCATTTCCGTCCCAATTCAATGCATGTCATTTCCGTCCCAATTCAATGCATCTCATTTCCCGTTTAAGAAACGCTCCTCTCCCTCTTGTTTAAGCTTCGGAAAACCCGCACCGCAATGTTTTCTCTGAAGATTCAGGCATTTAAATTTGTCCAATCAAACACAATTTCAGAGCCCACGATTGAAGATATTCCCAACTTGTTTCAAATAAAATGCGGCTGACAGATTACAGTTCCGTTAGGGAAGACAATTTGGGTATGGTTCATAATCTTCCAGTGGGGTACAAAGCCTACGCCCAGGCCAAGCACGTTCAGCTGGTGGAGAAAAACCCCGAGGCGGCAATACCTCTGTTTTGGGCGGCAATAAATGCAGGAGACCACGTAGAGAGCGCGTTGAAGGACATGGCCATCGTGATGAAGCAACTGGGACGACCCCTCGAAGCAATCGAAGCCATCAAATCCTTCAGACACCGCTGTTCTATCCAAGCTCAGGAATCCCTCGATAACGTTCTCCTCGACCTGTATAAAGTATATAATGCAATTCACTCAAATCAAATAATATTGATGTCTGTTTGGTAAAGGTGTATATATATATATATATATATATATTTTGTGGGTGCAGAAATGCGGGAGGGTGGAAGAGCAGATTGCAGTGCTGAAACAGAAACTGCGGCTTATTCAACATGGACTTGTTTTTAATGGTAATCCCACCAAAACCGCGCGCTCGCACGGGAAGAAGTTTCAGCTCTGTATTAGGCAAGAGACCGGTCGCCTTCTGGTACATAATTATAATTATGGTGTGCTCTACTCCGTTCTATTTTTTATTTTTCAGGGGAAGTGAGAACGTATATTTTGTATTGGCAGAGCAATTTAGGGTGGGCGTATATGCAGCAACTTAATTACCCCGCCGCGGAGCTTGTTTACAGGTAAATGTTGAGAAACCATAATTACTCGGCGGCACAATTTCTTGCGAGGCATATAAATAAGGAAACAAAATTATGTGCAGGAAATCATTACATTTTGATGCGGACGGCAACAAGGCGTGCAATTTGGGCGTGTGTCTGATCAAACAAAGAAAGATGGAGGAGGCTGTCGCAGTTTTAGCGAGTATAAATTCCATGGATAAGAAGGATGCGACGTCGGTTAATCGCGCAAAGCAATTGTTAAAGGAAATTAAGGAGAGCGAGGATGAATTGAGAATGGTTGAATGGGGCGCAGAAATAGATTGCAACATAGCTCGGAAAAGACATCGGCGGCTACCTGTATTCGAAGAAATAACTACGCTTAACGTGGTATCGGATTGAATCATAAAAGCAAGCTATGTACAGAAACATATTTAGAACTGAGAAATACGTTCATCTACGGGTTAAATTATATACCTACTTTGGCCAAAGGAATAAGGTTCTCTTAGGATCGGTGATGTTCAACAAGTTACTGTGGGTTTAGTAAAAAAATAAAACAATAAATCTAATGAAAAGTAGTTACAATTTTGTGTTCAATGTATTTATGGAAAGGTGGGCATTACATCTATTTTGTGGCATTTTCAAAATTGATTATTGTTTTTGTTTTTGTTTTTTTTAATATTAGTACTAATATTTCTGTTGTTTCCAATATTATCTCTTTAGTTTTTAATAGGGCTTGACTTTTTCTAGCCACTTTTTTTTTTAAATTTGTTAAGTGTCCTATATTACTAACTAATATATTAATGTGCTTTTAAAAAAAAATCTTAAAACTATTTCATTTTTGTTCATGTCCTCGTTAATATATATAACTAAAATATTTTTAATAATGAATAAATTTAAGTAGTATGTTATTTATCATTTTTACATGTATTTGATTGTTAAATCATAAAATCTATGTTCCCCAATTTTAGAGAATAGTGAATTATGGAGAGAATAATTTAAGCTACCATATATGTGTTTATTGTTAGGAAACCACAAACTTTGTAGCAATGAATAAGCAGAAAGTTGAACAACAAAATTATAATTTATTGAGATAGAGATAACACAAACATTCAAAATACGAAACATGTAAGAGACAAACACTAAATTTATGTGGTAAAGCCCTAGCTAAGTGCATATGGAAACATCAACGGTGCAAGATATCAAACTTTTATTAACTCAAGATTAACATATTACATGTGAACTTTTTATGAGAAACTTTGGATCACTACAAAAATAAATACACCTAATAGAATGAAAAAATGCCATTAGTATTTTCCTTCCTAAAAAAAGAATTCGGTGGAAATTATTTTTAAAAAAACAAGAGATTCACTCCTTAATTTTTGTTTCAGGGACTATGCCCCTGAAATCCCACCAAGGGAGACTCCATAAGATGTTGCCACCCCTATAGACCCCCTACAACATAAATGGGTAGGCAAGCGCCCGCACACCCCCTTTTAGGAATGAACTACAAACCATACCGAAAAACCCAAAATGTAACTTTTTTGCCACATATCTAACATTTAATGGAAAGCCACAAAAATGAAAAGGAGACAAATCCCACGGTAAATGCTAATATGAAAAATCAAAAAAGTGTTTCAATCGTCACATTTTAAAAATATTTAATTATGTTTGTATACATGTACAAATGTATTCTGAAGACTCAAATTTGAACATATAGAAAGGCGATCTTTTGTTTTTTCGTTCGTTTATGCTTATTGTATAAGAGGAAAAAAACTAAATTAAAAATGCTCTCTTATATTTCTCTCTTTTCTTTCTGTATCCTGGTTTTATATTAAGTTGATATAGATATGTAACAATTATGTAGTTGCAAATTAAAAGCATGATGTTTTTGGAGTAGATTTTGTCTATATATCATGTGCTGGAAAGGTGGAGGTTGAAGCTATGACTACATCTCATTTGAAATACCAAAAGGATAATATGAAATGAAGAAAAGTTTGGAAAAATAGTTTTAAAAAATTCCTATAAGTTTTGACATTGGCTATAAACATTTGATTCAATTGTTAAAGTTCAATATATATAAACAAATAATCTTATTTGTTATTTTAATATTACTTATGTATTGATATATAATATTTAATTTATAAAGTAAATATTTGGAACTATTATTCTGAAAAAGGTAAATATCTTTATTACGCCGAAGGCATTACCCCTATGGGAAAGGGCTTTGTGGAAATTCATGGGACTGTGTCAAATTTGATTGCATAAATGATAGTTTTGCTATTTTTAACAATTTTTATTTTATTTTATAGCTTTTGCATGCATTAATTTTTACTTTTTCTATTTTTAACAATTTTTCTTTTCTAATTTTACATGCTACTTTGACTTTACTTTTAATGTGAAGGTTTTGATGTTTTTATTTTTTTAATTTTCTAATAGATATTTTTAGCTTTTCCTTTTTTAACAATTGCAGAGTGAATGGTGAATATATATAGTCTATTGGAATATTGTTCTCAAGATTGTTTTCTAACAATTTAGTGGATCGGACATGTGACTGTTGGATCTGTAGTAGTACATGGTAGTTTATGGAATTGTTTTCTGAGCAGCAGAAGTTAGGGTCGTTTGTGCAAGTTCTTCACATCTATAGTCGTCTTCTGAATCAAGGTAAGTTTAGTTTATTTAAACCTTGTGCTAACTTCTTAAAGGCTTCAACATGTCAACACCAGTGATATAGATTTTGTTGCCTAAGTTATTGGGGATGCCGTCTGATAGGGTCAACTAGGATTAGCTACAGGTCCCTCTCTCTTTAATAATAGATAAGAAAGAATTATGATAATCATTAACCAGGAGTGTAGTTACATGTAGTCTAGAACTTTCAAATACATATCAAGAATAACATGCTTATTTTCTTGCCTATTGGCAGTAAATCTTAAAAATCTAGTTTCAGTTATTTTATGGATGTTTGTTCATTGTTACTAAACTCCATGTTAGGCACAAGCTAGGATAACACTAGCAAAGGTCGAGGAATCTAATTTCACATGTTGATTGCACCTACTTGAAAATATCCAAGGATTTATCAACAAGTCCATTTTGCATACATTATATCATCATATAATACATTGTATATTGGCATTAATGGTATGCTCATGATTTTTACTTTTTACCTAGATAACACAGATGTAGAGGAATACAAGTGCAATATAGGCCCAATGAAAAACATAGATAAGACTGAATTATTGCCCAAACATCTGACATTGTTAGACTGACGTTTAGCCAAACATGCGAATGGAACATGAAGCCATAAAGACATCTAGCATTGATTTGAGATTCCAACCTTATATGCTATGAATTGATATTGTGAACAACACAAGTTATGTGGACTTTAAAGAAATCATGCATATCAGTGAATACAATTTCTCATACACATGTACATGATCTAGCCAACCAATGATGACAATTGTATTATTACATAACAAGATGTGAACTCTTGATCCCAACTAAAAATGAGAAGACAAGTACATGTTTTTATTTTACATTCATCGTCGTCAAGAATGTGGTCAAATAAAATGAATTTGGCTGATGCTCAAATTATGTATTTGCAGTTCTTATGTGTTTTTGTAAATCTTCCTCCTTTTACATTCCTCTCTTTGCAAACTATTTCTCAAGGCATGGAAATGAAGGCAAGTATTTCAAGATAAACATGACATGTAATGGACTTTTTGATGAATAAATTTCCTTTCTCACAAACACACCAATCATTTTTGAGTTCATAGTTGGAAGGATTTTGATTTAGAGTTTCCGTGCCAAATTTTCTATATTTGGAATTTAATTTGCACCTATATATTCTTAAGACATCTTGATGTATGCCATATGTCATCAATGTCATATCCAAGGTTCTCTAAATGCCTAGCCTATCCAATTTTCATTCCTTGTGTTAATACCTTTACCGGTATCCATGCAGCTTTGCCATCCTTATTTTCATAAATTTCTATACAACTTGGAATTGCTTTTGTGGCTTCCCACACTACCTTATTACGATATGAGTTTGTTAATTTGATAATTCATGAATAAATTAATGCATTTCATTGTGGTTTTTCCCTTTATGTGCCCCAAAAAATAAATCCCATAGAAATAATTCATTTTTTAATGCTAACTCTTAACCAAAGGCTGCAAAAACTGAGGAATCTAGTATTTCTAAAACAAAACATATCTTTATAGAGAATTTGTATTTTAGCTGCTAGATATAATTGGTAAAAGAAACTGTACAACTAGAGGTTTACATGTCAGATACCTTTCAAAGCTGCAAGGTTTCCTTTACCATAAACCTGATGTCCTACATAATTACCTAAATGTCAAAACTTTTCATTTGCATTGAATATATTCTGGCTTAAGCAAGGAAATAATCTAAATTTCAAATAAGATCAAAACCCAAACCTTCGAGTCATGTGATTTTACTTTGGTACCTTCTTGTGATGGATCTAAAAGTCTAGATTAGAAAATCTAATTTAAATGTGAGACCAACTTGATTTAAATGGCTAACATATATAAATATACTTATAATTTACAATATAATTAAAAATAAATTACAATAAATTGTAAACTAATGCATAATATGAGCAATAATAGCTACATGTAAAGTAACTTTGAATAATTCAAATATATGAATACTAGTTCACTTTTGCCATTTCATGGTGGGGACCTAATATCATCCTAAGAAATGCTCTAGGGGACTCAACTTTTAAGCCATTTCTATGGTAGCACAAATTCTAAACAGGGAGGGCCTTATCAAGTCAAGGGGTTCCTGTGATAACAAAAAGTATGTGATTAAAACCCAATTTCTAGTACTGACTTAAATGAGTCAATAATTCAGGATTCAAGTACTACATTTTGGCTCTAACCAAGGCACAATTCTTCTTAATCATAGCAATTTTTAGGTAATGTTTATGTAGTTGATATGTCTATTTAACATAAATCAGGACGATGTAAAGCCTTGGAAGCTTGATTAATGAGATTTGGGCTCATGGGTGTGAAAATATTGTAAAATTACCTCTATATTAATTTACACCTTTGAAAATTGGTGCTCATATATTCATCAATCAATTTATATTCTCGTTGAAAATAGGGTTATTTTTTATGTAACTAATTGAATAAGTATAGATATATTGAGTTTTATTAACTTCTTTTTTCATTTTTTTATATGGTATTTGTGATTATCTTTCTCCTATAGTAAAGAAGAGATTTTCATCTCTAAACAAAATTCAGGTGGGTTTCAATATTGATTGAAGTATTTATTCATTTGTTTTGTTTATTACATGTTATGGACTAACAAATTATTGTAGAGTGCTTTCATGTTATTTACTTTTGATTGTTACAATTTTATTTTTAGCTGACTACAATCCTTTTTCTGAAGTGACATGTGGAAACAACGTTCAGAAACCTATCACCAAATGTTATCTAGATTTTCAAGCAATGCTGACAAATATTCTCGAGCACATATTACGATTCATAAAATGCTCACAAAGAGCATTGTTAATTAAACATGACATAAGAACACAAGAAAAAAGCCACATGCTGCAAAAATTTCCACTTGTTATGTACAACCATTCATTTGTATCATTAAATGTTGGCAAAAAAATATTGAGATGTGTCATTGAAAGTGACACCAATGTACAAGAAAATACCACTTTTTTGTATTCATATAGAGTTGACCCTATAACCATGGAAAACCTACCACTAATTTAGGTTACATGCTATTGGAGCTACAACATGAACCAGAAAGGAAATAAATGGAAACTGTGATCAACTAAAGCAATTTTTCAGGTCCACCCCAGATTTGTGGATGTCCCAACTCAAGATTCAATATTGTAATGCCCACTTCCCTACGACGCTTAGTGATTATCATTTTGAGTTATGCAGACTTTAGATATAGACATGGCTTATACTTATGTTGATTAGCATGATGTTTTGTGACTAGACGCATTTGGATTATGGTTGGATTTTGTTTTCAGTATGATCTGCACTGACTCATGGACAGACTATTGGATATTGATATTATTTTTATAGATATATTGCATGTGTTCTAACATTGGATTTCTTCGCCCTGATGAGTAGAACGTAGTTGTTGAATTTACATTACTATGATTTTGGAAAATGATGAAATGCATGATTAAATTGTGAATTAGACCTAGAAATAATGATTGCTTGAATTACGTAGAGATGTTAATAAATTTCATGCATATGATTATTTTGGATATTTTGACATGGCCACAAGGCTGAAGAGGGTATTTTGCATCTTTGCAGGAAACACAGCATGACGACAACCATGAGGGGGATTGGGGACCAAACACAACAGAATGTCAGGTGGTTACAACATTGGTCGTCAAGGCAACTTGTAAACTGTATTGTGTTAGCTTGTTCTTGTATGTGTTGAGAAAATTTCTTGAGGCGGGTAATGTTCTAATGTGACCATGGGGTTGAGAATTTTATTTAATTGTTTTATTTACTTTAGTAGGTGATTTCATTGGGATGCCCTTCTTTTATTACTTTTGCTAAGTAAGTTTAGATTAATTTAATATCTTGTTTTAGTCATGTGGGTGTAATAAATTTTGTTGGTTGGCTCCTTGAGCCATGTGTTGTCTCTTGTATTGAATGCTTATCTTGAGTGTTGACCACTCCAAATCTCTTGAAAACTCGAATTTGAGTTTGAGGGCAATTTTGGGGGACTTTTGGGACAAGTTAAACTTGTCCCACACTTCCCAAAACCCCTTACCAACCATATCTATGGGTTGGGAAGCCCAAAAAGGGATTAGTTATTGTTTTGGGAAGTGATATTGAATTGGAGTGCACTTTTTCTTCATTTTGCATTTATTTGTGCCTTAAGGCACATGGGAAAGGGATGGTTGTGGAAGAGAGTTGTCATTCAACCCAACCACCCATTTATGGTGTTTTGGGATTTGAGTTGACCTTGGGAGATGGTTTGAGGATGTGTGATGTGGCATCCTACATGGAGCCACATCACCCTCACCCTTACCTTTGATCTATTTATTGAAACTTCCTCTCTTGTGGAGGGGGTTGGAGCTTTGTTTTTGTGTTGTTGAAGAGTTCTCTTTTGTGATTTTGAGAGAGAAGAATTAGGAGAAAGAGATAAGAGAGTTTTTGGACTTGCATGCTTGGATTGATTTGGGAAGAAGCTTGGACAAGTTCTTGGTTTAGGCTACTCCAATGGAGAGGTAGGGAACCCTCTCCTTTGTTTTTGCTTTCATATTATTATTGCTTCTATGCTAAAATTGTGAAAAAAAATGCATGTTTACTTTGGTATATTGTGAAAGATGGATTGAATGCTTTTTGTGTAGTATAGGAGAGGTCTATGGGAATACACATGAGGGAGGCAAAAGAGTAGATTAAGATATTGTGGAGGGAGTTTGAGAGGGATGCCCATCTTGGGTAGGAATGTTTACATTCTACCTTGTCTTTGAGGGAGCCATAAGAGGAGGGAGGCATAAGAGTATGGGAGGAAAAAGGGGTACTTGAGGGAGGCATAAGAGTCTTAGGGGCTTGTGTTATATTGTGGAGGTTTTTTTGGATGGGCATCTCATCTCATTTGGGAGGCATAAGGAAAATATTCCCATAGCTCCTTCTCTTGTTGGCTTGGATGCAAGCCTTGTTGTGTAATGTTTAATGTTATTGTGTGTCTCTTGTTCTTCTATTTTTGCTTGAATGTTGTGAAGAACTTGTATTGTGGAAGCATGTATAGTTGCCTTAAGTTGGAGACCACCCTCCATTGTGTTGTGTTTGGGGCTCGTGGGTCAATGGAGGAGATTGCTTCTCTTCTCCATTGAGATTTGGTTGGGAGGAGAGTGTTGCCTCTCCCCCTATCTTGGTTGTGATTGATCTTCATGGAACTTGGAGCATGGAAGAAGAACTCTTGGGAGCACAAGAACCTTGTTGTTGACATTGTTAAAAATATCATGTAATTACCCACCTTGAGTGGAGAATGAAATGTAATATTGGCTTGTTTTCTCTAGTTTTCCATTATTGTAAATTGTTTCACATGAAGTAGGGTATGTTGCAATAAGATTTTAAGGAAAAGTTGTATTGAGATGTTAATTTCCTTATTTTAAAATTTATTGGAAACGTTGTTAAAACCTTTTGTGGGATGTTGGAAAGAAAAATACAAAGAATATGCATATTAGATCTCATTTTTGTTGTTTAAAAGGATATGTATTGAAAGGTAGAATGTTAGCATTTTTCCCCTCCTTGTACAATTGAAGAAAGAATTTAAGTTTTAAATAGCCTCCAATATAACCATGGAATCATTAAGGCTCTAGCTCTATTATGCTTCTTCATTTATGAAATCATTGTCAATATATGTGCAAATTGTAAAAAGGAGATCAAACCCGCTTGATACTTCATACAAATATCCCTATTGCAATGTGAAGAAAGAGGTTTTAGCACAAAATTCTAAGTTTAGTTAGTTTCTTACCCACCTCTCATCTAGTAGGAAACTAATACTTTCAATATAACTGATATCTAAGTAATGCCAAAGATTATGGGTTTATTAATATCAAATTACAACAATATTAATGAACTATCATTTATTTTCTTTTATTTATAATAACAAATAAAAACATGCTAACACTAACTTATATGCTAATAATCTACATCCAATTAAAAATGCCAATGAAATGCATAAGTAAGTTTACGTAGAAGGCGTGCTTACAAAATAAAAATTAAAGCAAAATTATGCCTCTGTATTTTTCTGATAGACAACTAGATACGCCATTAAAACACTCGCAAGATAGTTACTAGAGCTCACTCATGATAAAGCTTATACCATACAAAATTTACATGGAGATAGTCGTTGGATGTTTTAAAGCTTAGTAAAGGGAATAGCGTTGCACATGTTACAGTGCCCATAGCACAGGTGCTAAGAAGCAAGTCAATATAGTTTGACAATACGCTCGAATGAAGCGCCTTCTAAATTCTCACTCATCTTCTTATTCATCTGCATACAACAAACAAATAGGCACACAACAGTAGATACTCTCAGAGACAATGTAACCCGCTTCTGATATAGATACAAATATTCCAGTTCAATCAAATTTAGGAGATATCCACTTCTTGGAGACGCATTACTATAGTTTTGTCAGAGATAATTAAATCTCAGCCAATGCGTAAATTGGAACAGAATGGTATGGGAGTGACCTGCTTCGTGAACTCCATGACATGAAACAGATCCACCTCTGGGTGGTTCTCTCCATGTAACTCTCTCACTGTCCCCTCCTCAATCTATCTGACCAAATATCCTGAAGGCGAAGCCGCTTTGTGGGCGCATTCGATACTGTACAGATAACAACATAGTTGGACAACCATTCGACTTCTCACGCGGCTGGCACGGTGGAAGGTTTACAGATCGGCTGGACAGAGGCCAGATTTGTAAAACATAGGGTATTCATTGTTAGGCGCCTCCCTTCTCGCCTGAAACTTCAACTGCGACCCCCCCTGTTGTTGCATGTGGTCTAAGTGTTGGAAACGACTTCCCACCTGCTATACTCGCCTATAGATTTAACCCGCAACCACCACATTTACTTCTCTTAGTGCGCGGCTAGGACTGTTCAAATGAGCCGGCGGGCTGTCTGACCTGATGAAAGATTGCAATCTAAATACGTGTGTGTAGGCGGACAGTTGGAGATTTGTTTTATTTGTTTTGGTTGAAAACCAAGCCACCGCCCCAACCATAAACTTTATCATATGTTATCCTAGCCTATACGTGTATAGGCTAGCTTAGGTGTTAATCACTATATCAAATATTAAGTGACACATAATACCACCTTCTTATAATAAGCAAACTTAATACAAATAAGGTGCTATGTACAATGAAATGCATAAAGACATACAATGTAGTAATATAATGTTGAAACATATATTTTATCGTATGATTTCCTTGATAAATATATATAGAGAGAGCATAATGTATTAAATTCATGAGATAACGTAATATGACCAAATAATATAGTAAGAATAAAGAAATTGGAGTGGCTAATGTATTCAATTCAAAATAAATTATACCGTACTCTTGAATTACCTTTCAGTTTTATTGTCAGCACGATATTATCCGATATCAGACAAGCTTACTCGCATGATGACCCTACAAATCTCTGAGGGGCGTCGAATGAGATAGATCCAAATATCTCTGCCTTCGAAGCACCTTCGTGACCGAGGTGGTTTTCAACCCTGTTCCGAACTCGCCCGATGTAATTAATACTCATCGAGCCAGGTGGAAGAAACTCGTAGGTAATTAATTCGCCTTACCAAAAAAAAAAAAGTTTGTCGCATTTTCGGGTCACTTGTTTTTTTTACGGCGTCGTCATCATCGCTCGATGTCGTCGAGCGAGCGTCGTCTTTTTAGCGGCGTTACATTTTGGTATCAGAGCCAGGGGTTCGAAGCTGGGACCCTTGGGCACACGCAGGAAAATGCAGAACAGGAACACTCAACTTAGTACAAAACATTATTCTTTTAAAATATGAGACCATATTGTTGATAATTATAGTAAATAGCAAATTTTGAAAAAACGAGCACAAGACCTAGTACAGTGAACTAACTCTTGCCTTGATCTGTGCAGGAGGCGTGGATTGGGCGAGGGGTCTCTTCACATAGACCTAGACATACCACCGCCAGAGCAGGCCGTAGCAGCCCTTCTGCCTCAGATTTTGCAGACACTTCAGGATGTCAATGCCGCTATACGCGGAGAGCCCTTGGGAGGGCGACTTGCTAGGCATAGTTTGGAGCCATCAGTAGATGCCCAGGCATCCCCTCGACACAGCGAGGAGCACAGAGCAGAGAATTTCTGTGCAGAGTCGGTTAGGGTAGAGTCGCCTCAGAGAGGACATGGGGACAGGATTTCAGGTCATAGGGACAGGTCTCGGAGCCCTAGACAGAGGGAGGAGCATACAGAGAGACCTAGGATTCGTCATACTTCAGCTGCAGATCATATCAGGGAGATCCTGAAGCTGCGACCCTCTCACTATTCAGGTGATATAGGTGGTTTTCAGGCAGAGGCCTGGTTGGTGAGCTTGAGCGGATGCTTCAAGCTCTGTCCTTGTAGTAGCAACACGAAAGCTCGTGTTGCGATCCATCTTCTGAAGGATGGAGCAGGAGTCTGGTGGAGGACCGAGGAGCAGAAGCTCCATGTCGACTCAGAGACGATTACCTGGGAGCTGTTTGAGGAGCGGTTCAGGAGCAGGTATTTACCTAGGAGGTTTATTCAGCAGTGTATAGATGAGTTTCATGACCTCCGTCAGGGATCGATGACAGTAGCTGAGTATGAGAGTCGATTTCTGGACCTACTTCAGTATGTCGATTATATGCAGGATGAGCAGGTATGGATTCACAGGTTCATCCGGGGCCTGAACTTGGATTTAGCTGGCGCAGTGCACATTCACTACCCACAGACGTTAGCAGAGGCCGTGGAGAAGGCCTATATTGCAGAGGAGACACGGGGAAAGACACAGCAGGCTAGAGATAGAGTTCGGAGCCGTATCCAGCAGATGCAGGATAGTAGGTCGAAGGGGTCAGTTCCTCCTCCACGGGGTGGACAGAGTTCAGGGCAGGCTTCATTTAGGCCACCACAGCAGCAGACCCGCCCACCTTACCGACCTCCTCAGAGATTCGATGCACAGAGAGGACGTAGTATGGGGCCTCCTCCTAGGGGTCCCATCAGGACACAGGGTGCACCGAGAGCTCAGTCAGTCGGAGCTCGTCAACAGAGACCTCAGCAGTCCATAGCCGGATCGTCAGGATCGGCATCTCAGTCATCTAGAGTACCAGCTGGAGCCGCTTCCCACTGGAGAGGATCAGGCGGCTGTTATGGTTGCGGAGTCGTTGGGCATATTTGGAGAGATTGCCCACTTAACCCTACCAAGGGTAAGACACAGAGCTCAGAGCCTACTGTTGGAGATATGGCACGGAGTCATCGGATCTACGCAGCGGTCGAGAACCGCCAGGCTGAGCATCAGAGTACTGTGATTGAGACGACAGGTAGTGTTGGAGGTATTTCCACCTCTATATTATTTGATTCTGGTTCTTCTGATTCTTTCATTGCACCATCTTTGGTAGAGCGTTGTAGGCTGGTGGCAGTTAGGCAGGGCCATAGTTGGGATGTAGAGATGGCTTCTGGAGCCAAGATTTCTGTAGACTCCTTAGTCAAGGAGTGTGTAGTGGATTTGGGACCCTTCACCACTACTTCTGATCTTCGGATCCTTCCATTAGGATCTTATGGCATCATTTTAGGCATGGATTGGTTGTCCGCTCACAGAGCTAGAGTAGACTGTTACCACAAGACTATTGCTTGCATAGATGATCTTGGAGTAGAGTCAGTGATATCAGGAGTTAGGAGACCCGTTTCTATTCGCACCATCTCCGCTATGCAGCTTAAGCGGTGTATGCGACGGGGTTGCCAGTTGTATGCTGTTACAGTTAGTGACAGATCAGAGGATGAGTCAGGGGGACCTTCCCTCGATGATCATCCCATCTTATCAGAGTTTGCTGATGTGTTTCCAGGGGAGCTACCGGGATTACCTCCCCCACGTGAGATCGACTTCCATATAGATCTAGTTCCAGGCGCAGAGCCTATCTCACGAGCACCCTATCGGATGACTACACCTGAGTTATGTGAGCTCAAGTTGCAGCTTGAGGGCCTTCTGGAGAAAGGCCTAATTCGTCCTAGTGTATCCCCTTGGGGTGCACCAGTTATCTTCGTAAAGAAGAAGGATGGATCTCTTCGGTTGTGCATTGATTACCGTCAGCTGAATAAAGTAACGATCAAGAATCGTTACCCCCTTCCACGCATTGACGATTTGTTTGATCAGATGAAGGGGGCTACTGTTTTCTCCAAGATAGATCTTAAGTCAGGATACCATCAGCTCAGAATTACGGAGACAGATATTCACAAGACAGCTTTCCGCACGAGATATGGCCACTACGAGTTCACAGTGGTACCTTTCGGTTTGACGAATGCCCCCGCAGTGTTTATGAGCTTGATGAATGGGGTATTCAGGACCTTCCTTGATCGCTTCGTGCTTATCTTCCTTGATGACATTCTGATTTACTCACGCACACATGAGGAGCACGAGGAGCACCTTCGCCAGGTTCTTCAGTGTCTTCGCGAGCAGCGCCTTTATGGGAACTTGGAGAAGTGTGCGTTCTTTCAGACTGAGGTGCAATATTTGGGCCACGTTATTTCTGGGGAAGGTATCGCAGTCGATCCTTCCAAGATTCGAGCCATCATGGATTGGCCAGCACCCACTAGTGTGACTGAGGTGCGTAGTTTCATGGGACTAGCAGGATACTACAGGAGGTTTGTTCAGGACTTCTCTCGGATTGCGCACCCCATCACTTCTCTTCAGCGGAAAGGGAAGAAGTTTGTATGGACAGATAAATGTGAGCAGGCCTTCAGTACACTAAAGGAGTGCCTTACGAGAGCACCTATCCTTGCAGTGCCAGATCCTCATGGAGAGTTTTTCGTATGCACAGATGCTTCCTTGGCAGGACTTGGAGGAGTGCTAATGCAGGAGGGTAGGGTAGTTGCCTTTGAGTCTCGCAAACTCAAAGATTATGAGCTCAATTATCCGACCCATGACCTTGAGCTTGCAGCAGTAGTACATGCTTTAGTGCGGTGGAGACATTTTCTTCTTGGCCGGAGATTTACACTCAGGACAGATCACTTGAGTCTTCGCCACCTCTTCACGCAGCCCAATCTCAACGCTCGTCAGCGGCGTTGGATGGAGCTACTCTGTGAGTATGACATGGAGATAGAGCATGTGAAGGGAAAGGAGAACGTGGTGGCAGATGCCTTGAGTAGACGGAGACATGTGGCTATGGCCACCTCAGTGGGCACAGATTTGCGGAGTAGGATCTTGCAGCAGCTTCCTCAGGATAGTTTCTACCTTGCAGCCAGAGCAGAGATTGAGTCTCAGAGACCCCTTGAGGGGAGATTTGATGGATTTTCTTTAGAGGCAGATGGTCTTCTCAGACATAGAGGCCGGATATATGTTCCCAGAGATGGAAGCTTGAGACATGAAATTTTGACAGAGGCTCATCGTGCACCGTATTCAGCCCATCCTGGGGTGAAGAAGATGCACGCCACCTTGAGACAGCTGTACTATTGGAGAGGACTTCGGAGAGACATAGCTTCATTTGTATCCCGCTGTTTAGAGTGCCAGAGGGTGAAGGCCGAGCATCAGCATCCAGCTGGCCTTCTCTATCCTCATGCCATACCAGAGTGGAAGTGGGACACCATCTCTATGGATTTTATTGTTGGGTTGCCGACGTCGAGATACCACCATGACGCCATCATGGTCACAGTGGATAAATTGACGAAGGTAGCTCACTTCTCTCCAGTGAAGACTACCTACACGGCTAGTGCAGTAGCACGAGTATACCTTGATGAGATTGTCAAACTATATGGGATCCCGCGGAAGATCATTTGCGACCGCGACCGCTTGTATACCTCCCATTTCTGGACCACCATGCAGTATGCCCTCGGGACGAGGATTAATTTTAGTACAGCTTATCACCCTGAGACAGATGGACAGACAGAGAGGGTGAATCAGATTCTGGAGGACATGCTCAGGATGTACGTGATGGATCATCAGTCGAGATGGGAGGAGTATCTGTATTTGGTGGAGTTTGCCTACAACAACAGTTTTCAGAGTTCTATAGGCATGGCTCCTTTTCAGGCATTATATGGTAGAGAGTGCAGAACACCTCTCAGTTGGGACAGGATTGAGGACAGGGTTTCTCTTGGGCCAGCATTATTACAGGATATGGAGCAGCAGGTTACCTTGATTAGACAGAGATTGCAGGAGGCTCAGGATAGACAGAAGAAGTATGCAGACCAACATAGGACAGATCGCAGTTTTGAGGTAGGCACGAAGGTGTTTCTTCGTGTCAGGCCACATAAGAGCCCTATCCGTTATGGAAAAGGTTCTAAGCTTGCTCCTAGATTTGTGGGTCCCTTTGAGATCTTGGAGCGCCTCGGCCCCTTAGCCTATTGTCTAGCGCTGCCACCTATTTTATCGCGCATCCATGATGTATTTCACGTTTCTGTGCTTAGGAGATATGTTTCTGATCCTTCTCATGTATTAGATTGGACTGCATTGCAGGTGCAGGACCAGGGGCAGGTGATGGTGGAGCCCGTGTGCATTTTAGATCGTAGGACCCTGGGCCTTCGCGGTAGAGAGATTGATCAGGTCTGAGTCCAATGGGAAAGATACGATGAGACTGCTGCTACTTGGGAGGATGCTACATCATTGCGAGCTCAGTTTCCACACTTATTTCAGTGACTTCCAGGAGGAAGTCTAGTCTAAGGGGAGGGGGATGTAATGCCCACTTCCCTACGACGCTTAGTGATTATCATTTTGAGTTATGCAGACTTTAGATATGGACATGGCTTATACTTATGTTGATTAGCATGATGTTTTGTGACTAGACGCATTTGGATTATGGTTGGATTTTGTTTTCAGTATGATCTGCACTGACTCATGGACAGACTATTGGATATTGATATTATTTTTATAGATATATTGCATGTGTTCTAACATTGGATTTCTTCGCCCTGATGAGTAGAACGTAGTTGTTGAATTTACATTACTATGATTTTGGAAAATGATGAAATGCATGATTAAATTGTGAATTAGACCTAGAAATAATGATTGCTTGAATTACGTAGAGATGTTAATAAATTTCATGCATATGATTATTTTGGATATTTTGACATGGCCGCAAGGCCGAAGAGGGTATTTTGCATCTTTGCAGGAAACACAGCATGACCACAACCATGAGGGGGATTGGGGACCAAACACAACAGAATGTCGGGTGGTTACAACATTGGTCGTCAAGGCAACTTGTAAACTGTATTGTGTTAGCTTGTTCTTGTATGTGTTGAGAAAATTTCTTGAGGGGGGTAATGTTCTAATGTGACCATGGGGTTGAGAATTTTATTTAATTGTTTTATTTACTTTAGTAGGTGATTTCATTGGGATGCCCTTCTTTTATTACTTTTGCTAAGTAAGTTTAGATTAATTTAATATCTTGTTTTAGTCATGTGGGTGTAATAAATTTTGTTGGTTGGCTCCTTGAGCCATGTGTTGTCTCTTGTATTGAATGCTTATCTTGAGTGTTGACCACTCCAAATCTCTTGAAAACTCGAATTTGAGTTTGAGGGCAATTTTGGGGGACTTGTGGGACAAGTTAAACTTGTCCCACACTTCCCAAAACCCCTTACCAACCATATCTATGGGTTGGGAAGCCCAAAAAGGGATTAGTTATTGTTTTGGGAAGTGATATTGACTTGGAGTGCACTTTTTCTTCATTTTGCATTTATTTGTGCCTTAAGGCACATGGGAAAGGGATGGTTGTGGAAGAGAGTTGTCATTCAACCCAACCACCCATTTATGGTGTTTTGGGATTTGAGTTGACCTTGGGAGATGGTTTGAGGATGTGTGATGTGGCATCCTACATGGAGCCACATCACCCTCACCCTTACCTTTGATCTATTTATTGAAACTTCCTCTCTTGTGGAGGGGGTTGGAGCTTTGTTTTTGTGTTGTTGAAGAGTTCTCTTTTGTGATTTTGAGAGAGAAGAATTAGGAGAAAGAGATAAGAGAGTTTTTGGACTTGCATGCTTGGATTGATTTGGGAAGAAGCTTGGACAAGTTCTTGGTTTAGGCTACTCCAATGGAGAGGTATGGAACCCTCTCCTTTGTTTTTGCTTTCATATTATTATTGCTTCTATGCTAAAATTGTGAAAAAAAAATGCATGTTTACTTTGGTATATTGTGAAAGATGGATTGAATGCTTTTTGTGTAGTATAGGAGAGGTCTATGGGAATACACATGAGGGAGGCAAAAGAGTAGATTAGGATATTGTGGAGGGAGTTTGAGAGGGATGCCCATCTTGGGTAGGAATGTTTACATTCTACCTTGTCTTTGAGGGAGCCATAAGAGGAGGGAGGCATAAGAGTATGGGAGGAAAAAGGGGTACTTGAGGGAGGCATAAGAGTCTTAGGGGCTTGTGTTATATTGTGGAGGGTTTTTTTGGATGGGCATCTCATCTCATTTGGGAGGCATAAGGAAAATATTCCCATAGCTCCTTCTCTTGTTGGCTTGGATGCAAGCCTTGTTGTGTAATGTTTAATGTTATTGTGTGTCTCTTGTTCTTCTATTTTTGCTTGAATGTTGTGAAGAACTTGTATTGTGGAAGCATGTATAGTTGCCTTGAGTTGGAGACCACCCTCATTGTGTTGTGTTTGGGGCTCGGGGGTCAATGGAGGAGATTGCTTCTCTTCTCCATTGAGATTTGGTTGGGAGGAGAGTGTTGCCTCTCCCCCTATCTTGGTTGTGATTGATCTTCATGGAACTTGGAGCATGGAAGAAGAACTCTTGGGAGCACAAGAACCTTGTTGTTGACATTGTTAAAAATATCATGTAATTACCCACCTTGAGTGGAGAAAGAAATGTAATATTGCCTTGTTTTCTCTAGTTTTCCATTATTGTAAATTGTTTCACATGAAGTAGGGTATGTTGCAATAAGATTTGAAGGAAAAGTTGTATTGAGATGTTAATTTCCTTATTTTAAAATTTATTGGAAACGTTGTTAAAACCTTTTGTGGGATGTTGGAAAGAAAAATACAAAGAATATGCATATTAGATCTCATTTTTGTTGTTTAAAAGGATATGTATTGAAAGGTAGAATGTTAGCATTTTTCCCCTCCTTGTACAATTGAAGAAAGAATTTAAGTTTTAAATAGCCTCCAATATAACCATGGAATCATTAAGGCTCTAGCTCTATTATGCTTCTTCATTTATGAAATCATTGTCAATATATGTGCAAATTGTAAAAAGGAGATCAAACCCGCTTGATACTTCATACAAATATCCCTATTGCAATGTGAAGAAAGAGGTTTTAGCACAAAATTCTAAGTTTAGTTAGTTTCTTACCCACCTCTCATCTAGTAGGAAACTAATACTTTCAATATAACTGATATCTAAGTAATGCCAAAGATTATGGGTTTATTAATATCAAATTACAACAATATTAATGAACTATCATTTATTTTCTTTTATTTATAATAAAAAATAAAAACATGCTAACACTAACTTATATGCTAATAATCTACATCCAATTAAAAATGCCAATGAAATGCATAAGTAAGTTTACGTAGAAGGCGTGCTTACAAAATAAAAATTAAAGAAAAATTATGCCTTTGTATTTTTCTGATAGACAACTGGATACGCCATTAAAACACTCGCAAGATAGTTACTAGAGCTCACTCATGATAAAGCTTATACCATACAAAATTTACATGGAGATAGTCGTTGGATGTTTCAAAGCTTAGTAAAGGGAATAGCGCTGCACATGTTACAGTGCCCATAGCACAGGTGCTAAGAAGCAAGTCAATATAGTATGACAATACGCTTGAATGAAGCGCCTTTGTAAATTCTCACTCATCTTCTTAGAGAATCTGCATACAACAAACAAATAGGGACACAACAGTAGATACTCTCAGAGACAATGTAACCCGCTTCTGATATAGATACAAATATTCTAGTTCAATCAAATTTAGGAGATATCCACTTCTTAGAGACGCATTACTACAGTTTTGTCAGAGATAATTAAATCTCAGCCAATGCGTAAATTGGAACAGAATGGTATGGGAGTGACCTACTTCATGAACTCCATGACATGAAACAGATCCACCTCTGGGTGGTTCTCTCCGTGTAACTCTCTCACTGTCCCCTCCTCAATCTATCTGACCAAATATCCTGAAGGCGAAGCCGCTTTGTGGGCGCATTCGATACTGTACAGATAACAACATAGTTGGACAACCATTCGACTTCTCACGCGGCTGGCACGGTGGAAGGTTTACAGATCGGCTGGACAGAGGCCAGATTTGCAAAACATAGGGTATTCATTGTTAGGCGCCTCCCTGCCAGACTCGCCTGAAACTTCAACTGCGACCCCCCCTGTTGTTGCAGCGGTCTAAGTGTTGGAAACGACTTCCCACCTACTGTACTCGCCTATAGATTTAACCCGCAACCACCACATTTACTTCTCTTAGTGCGCGGCTAGGACTGTTCAAATGAGCCGGCGGGCTGTCTGATCTGATGAAAGATTGCAAATCTAAATACGTGTGTGTAGGTGGACAGTTGGAGATTTGTTTTTTTTGTTTTGGTTGAAAAACAAGCCACCACCCCAACCATAAACTTTATCATATGTTATCCTAGCCTATACGTGTATAGGCTAGCTTAGGTGTTAATCACTATATCAAATATTAAGTGACACATAATACCACCTTCTTATAATAAGCAAACTTAATACAAATAAGGTGCTATGTACAATGAAATGCATAAAGACATACAATGTAGTAATATAATGTTGAAACATATATTTTATCGTATGATTTCCTTGATAAATATATATAGAGAGAGCATAATGTATTAAATTCATGAGATAACGTAATATGACCAAATAATATAGTAAGAATAAAGAAATCAGAGTGGCTAATGTATTCGATTCAAAATAAATTATACCGTACTCTTGAATTACCTTTCAGTTTTATTGTCAGCACGATATTATCCGATATCAGACAAGCTTACTCGCATGATGACCCTACAAATCTCTGAGGGGCGTCGAATGAGATAGATCCAAATATCTCTGCCTTCGAAGCACCTTCGTGACCGAGGTGGTTTTCAACCCTGTTCCGAACTCGCCCGATGTAATTAATACTCATCGAGCCAGGTGGAAGAAACTCGTAGGTAATTAATTCGCCATAAATTAAAAAAAAAAAAAAGTTTGTCGCATTTTCGGGTCACTTGTTTTTTTTTACGGCGTTGTCGTCATCGCTCGATGTCGTCGAGCGAGCGTCGTCTTTTTGGCGGCGTTACAAATATCATATGACCTTTTCTGTTGGTCAGAACTCTTTTTATACAATCTTTTCAGAAATATTGCCTCCGAATTTGGCTCAAGCCCACATGACATCAATGAAACTTGGGACATGTTCAAACACAACTACAGACCATGACATGTATTACGCACTACCACAGACACATGAATTGATACAGATGTTAGTTCTGATTATGAGGTCGAATGCATTATTTAACACGAACCATTGTAAGATTGGAAGGTCTTCGCACAACTTCATCTAGGAAACAACATGAGTGTTGACAGTCTTGAAATGTTGGGGAAATGAGATTTTGACATACACAATAATTGGAACATACATGGCATTATGCATGATTTTTAGATAATTGGTTCATCATTCATCGAGAGAGAAAAGGCAGACACAAATAACACCAACATGTAGACCACACCAACATCTACCACAATACCTTTTTCTACATAACAAAAACAAGCTCTTGATACCAAACTGTGCCATTGAGTAAACAAAACAATTCTACCTCCACCAAGATTGATGATTCAAGGAAAAAATGGAACATGAAAATCATTTCTGATAAATAAAATCAAGAATTCATTTTTAGCAACATCAACCACATCTCCCTCGCTTCTCCTTCTGCTCACCCCTACTGGTGTTTCAACATTCAACATATTCACACCCATAATCCATGCATCCCTCCATATTCCAATCAAATAATTAAAACCCCTCGAAGGCCAAGCATTATACTCTTTTAAAGTTCAGTAAAACATATATACTATGTTCTTATTCATGAAATGAGTTTCATCGGCCCAAACTTGCTAGTAAAATTGACAGTAGGCTACGCGAGGCTTTCCAACACTCAAAAACAACTAAAATTGGAAATAGATCAGTCATCGTCCTTAACAACCTTAGGCAATTACAACTTGTTATCGATAATTCTCTATATGCAAATAAATCCTATGGAGCCACCCTTTGGAAAGGATTTCATTAATCCATTACATTGCAAACAATATGTCGCTAACAAGGTGCAACGGATGCACAAGTTTCATTATGAAATTTACTACTCAACATGCATGTAACGACCCAAAATCCACACACGAACAACACAGTGAAATACAGGATAATTTTTTTTTTTTTTGACTTGCTTGACACATAACATGACGCAACATGTCGTCACCAAGGATACAACTAACACTGTGAACAACTTGATACAAGGATGGCCATAAAGGCAGCACGGAAACGTTCACACCTATCAAGGACAATTTACTTTTCTTTTGCGAAAGGACATGGCAAAAGACCAACCACATTACATGGTTATAGCTGAAGACATCCCACTGTGAAAATCTTCTTAAGATTACTGATTTACTAGAGACATCTTACAATTCTTAGCTTACGTTCTAGAAGGTTCATGATATGTTTCATACCATTCTTCTTATAGGATTAAGTTTCTTTTCTTTTATATAACTTGAGGACTATCCTAGGATCACCTATAATATGAAAAATCCTTGATTAATTTGTTTACAAAACCAGGAGGTAAGAAATTCCACAAGGCTATCTATCTAAACCCCCACTACTGAAACTCATTTCATACCCACATTGCTTAAGGAGGAAAGCGTAAGATCAAAAGGAGTGGAGTATTGTTAAGGTTCAGAACCCTAATCATCTTTGATCAAGAATTTAAATTTTATCATAGCTTTGACAAGGACTACAAGGTACCATGGTAATGGTTAGAGAGAGAAGATAATTTATTTTATTATGATCTATTTAGTTATTAACCGGTCTTTTAATGAGTCTTAAGAGTTCAATTGAATTTTGGTAAAAGCTTCATTTAGAAATCATCTTGATTAAGTTCGTCGGGGAATACACAGGGGTTTCCAACATGGAAGCATTATACTTAATGTGTTTTTATTCAAACTCCTGTACTAGATAAGATCTACCGATATCCCCAAAAGCCAACAGTGATATTACTTTTTAAAATTAATTAATGTTTCCCAACAAGAGGACAATGTTTAATCCATAGCTTAAGGTTAGCAATGGTAGGTATTTTTTTTTTTTTCATCGTTAGATAAACACTTTCTTTCCAATTAAAGACTCTTAATTTTATCAACCAAATACAACTTCATTATTATCTTCTTTATTTATTCATCTATATATTCCTCTTCTTTTATCTTTGATTATCTTTAGAAAAAGGGGATTTCAACCCACTAAAATATGCCTAGAAAACATTGATACTAGTACCATGGAGGGTTACTAAACCAATAAGCATTATGACCTGAAAGAAGAAATTATCGTTATTTAGCAAGAACGCAAACCACGGTTATAACATTTCCATTCAACTAGGCACATGAACCAAAGGAGTCAAGAGATTGGATTTCACTTGGGTCAAGAACAAGAAGGTAACAAAATAAGCCAAGCCATGCTACAAAATTTCCATGACTGTAAATGATATCACCAAAAGAATACTCATAACAAGGTCAAGATTGAATATTATTTCTCACAAAATTAATTTACCAGTTAACCTACAGAAGGACAAGACAACATCATCACGAAATTTCAGAACAACCCAAGGCAAGAGGTTTTCTAAACTCCTTTGCAAGCACTATTACAAAATTTACCTCACATTGGACATTTTACAAGGAACTTCATAAATTGCACTGATGAAACCTTTACAACTCTTTCCTTTAATCTACTCGCATAATCCATCTGCACAAATACTAGCTGGAATCAGTTCACGAGAACTGAGCATGTTAAGGCTACTCATTGCAACAGTAAGCTAACATTTTAACAATATCAAGAAAGGAAAGTTCTAATTCAAAAATGGATTAAAACACAACCCACAACTCCAAAATTATTCGCATGAGAAAAAAATCAAAACCATCTAGCAAGGAGAAAGTCAAAATACCAGTAAGAACGAGATCACATAAATCAAGGCAAGACCTTATGGGTTAGGAACAAGAAGGTCAAGAGTGTTGATATCTCCTTCATGTAATCCTATGGATTATGTGATTGGAATCCAAAACTTACTCCATCCAACTAAAGGGGTCCAAGAGAAAACAAAACATACTAATTATGATCGTAGGCGTGAAACAAAACGACGTTATCCAAATCTCCCAAGGGGAGGCTTCATAGCAATAATTAGGGTTCGACGCCCTTAAAAGAAAAAAAACTATAGTTTCAGTTTTAACCAAGGAGTTTTACCACTACCTTCTTATAGGATTTCTTAAATGTAGGACTAGTTAACATTACAAAACCACTCTTCCAAAAGCGTACAAGGGAGATACAAAAAGGGCCATTATTCTACCAACAAACCTTATCCTAAACGTCAACTTCTCTACATAATATAAGGGGAGGCTAAATCTGAAAGTCGTCAATAATTTTTTTATATATTTCTGACAATGCCAAAAAGTATTTTAAAAAAAAAATAAAAATAAAAAATTGATTTCCTTAACAAAGCCACAAAATGAGAATTTTAGTAACCAAGTTTGAAGAATATGATATTCGAGTCCGAAAACAAAGGGGATTCGATACGCAGAGGGTAAAACACCAACGATGCCCCAGACTCAAAAGAACCTACCACGAGTGCAAGCACAAAAAAATAGGAACCGACACACCTATCCATCAGGAAGGTTACGCAGTGCAGTCAGGCCTAGAAGTTCTATGAGCTCCTGGCGAATGGTATAGAAGATGGAAATTTTACCCGATCCATGTGGGCTTATCTAGGACATGTCTAGCAAATATCAAACAGATGAACATAATAACCACCTATTATATTATCACTGTAATCAGCTGTCATCTAACAGGAAACGAGTTCACGAGTCCAATACCATGGATTCACCTACAACTTTTGTTTTGGTCCAGCTATTAATAACTTGCTTGCGACCCTTAATAAAATTTGTAGAGATTTCATTCAATAAAACTTACAATGCTTCCCCCTTACTTTAATCAAACAAGAGTTTGAACCAGGTAGTAGGTATAGTAATTTTCTCAACACGTAGAGGCCAAAATAGATGTCGGGTTGTTCATCCTCTAGAACTGGGTAAAAAAGTCAACCATGTACAGTTCTAAAAGCAAAACCCTAATGTCATATTCTAATTAAACAAAAAGTAAGGAATGCCCACAGGCTTAAACAAGTTTTAGAACCCAACGTCACTATTAATGTACCTTTAGCAAAACAGGAGAGCCCTAAATAGGAAATACGTATTCATTCAAGCAAATAGAGATATGAAGGCTTAACCTTCCATATAGTAAGCCTTCAATTACAAAATACCATCACAGAATTCTTTTAAAAGAGAGTCATATAAGCAAACGAAACTCTATAATGTTTCCTTCCCTACGAACTAGACTGCATCACTCAATATTGCAGTAGCCCATTTAGACAAATATGAAATAGAGTAAGCTATAAGAGAGGAAAAGAACATTCCAAGCAAAACCAGCGAACTAGGAATGAGATTTAAACAACCACGAAAACATTTAGTCTAGGCGCCATTCAAGAGGAAAGAAAATTCATTTCAAGATACTGAAAGAAGGTAGAAAACTACTACAAAGAGTATAGTTAACATGCCTAATTAGAATTCTTCCAATCCAACAAGCACGTCGACCAGGGCTCGGGCAACAGCAACACAACCTGCGTAACTTCTCTTCCTTAGCCTGCTGAAGGTCCAACTCTTTTAATGACCATGACCTTGACTTCATGAAATCAATTGTATAGTCTGCAATGTGCATCTCTGCCCATATACTGATGGGGTAAATGTTAAAGCCTCATTTTACAATATCATGGGGATGCCCTGACATTGAACTGTTTTCGAGAAACTTGTGCAAGTCTGGGATGATAAGTTGGGGGGGTTGAGAAACTTGAGCTTGTGGGACTTGGGACGCTATTTGTGCTGGATATTGTTGAACTCCAGCTTGTACCACTTGATTCTGCTCAGTGTGTGCTGTTGCAACTGCACCACCTTGAGCCTGAGGAGCATTTTCTTGTTGCTGAACCTGGCCCTGTGTCCCAAGGAAATTCTGAGCATGCTCTTGTACTTATCAGTGAACAATCTGGGTGCCACGTCTATTACATACAACAGGGGATGAACCATATTGGTAACCATTACCATGAGCCATACTCTCTGAAAGAGGCCCTTGCCAAGTGCACCTGCTCTTGTGGTACAGGCAATGAACTGTCACACGGCCTATAGCATCAGCGAGTACCGGATTTTCCTCTTGCAATGCCTTCGAATCTGTATCAATAACCAAATACCCGTCATAAGGGAAGGCCCTAGTAGTACTCAGCACATAAGCTAGGCAAGGCTTGCAGTAAAGATGTGTGCATCGGGTTTGCACAGTCTCATTAGGGTAAACAAGATGCCTACAAACTGGACAGAAAACCAATTTATGAGAAGACAGAGGCCGTAGTTGGTGGAGCAGCTGAAGTGGAATAACTCAACGGAGGTAAAAATTGTGTGAAGGCAACGAAAGAGGAGAAATATCTCCATTTCCACAGACAACAGCAACCTTGCCAGTAATCATGACATCAGTGGCTCTCATCAGACCATCTAGCAGAGAGTGCCTGCATCTGTACAAGTTATCGAACTTGGTCTTGGTAACAGAATCATTGTCATTAATAGCAGGGAAGAGCAGCGATCCAATAGCTTGCATCTGGTACAGCTTGTGAACACCGCTAGTTGTTTCCTCAGATGTACAACAACCAATCTTTCCTTCCTCTTGTGATATATGAGGACAACATCAAACTCTCGGTGTAAACAGTACAGCTGTAGCTTGTAAGGTGTGATAATTCCTATAGAAAAATTTATCCCTGCTAACTTGGTGACTCGTTGAAGAGGCTCATATTATTGCAAAGCAAATCGTGCTTCATGAATATACTGAAATGAAACAGATCCGTGCCTATGAGATTCTCTTCCATGAGCTGCATCGCAAAACAAGAAGAAAAGGTTTCAATAGAGAATCCTTGTGATAAACTTCATCTGGTCTCCTGGTAACACTCTCACTGTCACTTAGTCGATTTTGAGAAACAGATCTTGAAGGGGAAAAACCCGAATCTGAGGATGCACCTGATACGGAATAGAAAACACATAGATGGACAACCTGCTTGCTGGGAGCACTCACAAAGGCTTCTGCCATTCTACAACATGCCTGTCGCCTGGCTAAACACTGATGCAGGCCGCTGCTGTGGATATTCGGCAAGAATACAACTCGCAGCATCTAAGAAAATGGAGGAAACACGCCTACCTCACTCGCGGATAGCTGTGCACGGCTAGTAAAGGGAAACAACAAGCCTTTCTCCCCCAAATGCATCTAGAAACAACACAAAAAACCATGTCCAGGATCTGCGCACCAGCATAAGGCATGAGGAGGTTTCATGCGGCCAGGGAAGACAAAAAAGGACGCGCCCAGGAGGAATCAGGAAGGAAACATCTCATACATGCCTGCTTCACTGGCTTCAAGCTCCATCTAGCCATCATGTGAACCAGACTGCGCCCATGCGTTGAATGAAAGGATCAAAACAAAGATCTAGGTGAAGAAAAACGCCTCCACCAACTCCCATCTCCCTCAAGCAACGTAGAAAAACATGACAGCCAGTACAGCCGGCAGGTTGGGGTGGTTGGGAGGAGGCTAAGGTGGCAGAAACAGAATTCAATGCCCTACAGGGCATTACAATGCAAGATTCAACACCTCTTATTGAGTACTGGTAACTCCTATTGTCTCACACAGACACACACCTAACTCAACAAGAGCTCAAAATTTTTAAGGACGCATCACATTTTTTTGCAAAAAATGACCTTGTGGACTCCCACAACCTTCAAATACTAAAGGAATTAAATGTTCTGATCACCCAATCCATTAGTGGAAGTAACAAATGGGCTAGACAAAGAAATCTTGATGATGATCAGTTGGATAAAAAAGTTCTGCTATGTAAACAACAAAAAAGAATGCTTATTACAAATTTATGGGTTGATACAAGCCTCGTAAATGGTGCTATAGGAAAAATCACCGACATTGTCTATGACACATCTATAGACACCAATTTTTGGTATAGCGCCCCTTTCATTCATCCCGCATTCATTATCCTTCATGCAACTTCCCCTCTCACCTTCCTCTTTACTAAATTTCAATAAATCTCATCCATTTTCTCACCTTATTTAATTAATTATCAAATGGGCTTCACATGGACCCATTTTATAATTAGAATTTTTGCATTATCTCCCATGTCACAAATTATTCAATTCATGGATATTAATATAACCATCTGATACCCCTTTCTTAAATTCAAAAGATGGAATCTAATATCTCACCTACCATGTCAATCATGCTCCCCACTCCATCTAATAAGTCAAACCATGGGCCCCACATGATCACATCATACCTCTTAACTTAGGTTACTCTACGCAACCCTGGTTACTCATTAACCCCAATCTAACCTCACCTCCAAGTTATAAATATGGGTTTTCCCCCATCTTTCAAAGGACTGAATAGACCTAGAAGGAGAGAAGGGACCCCCGGAAAATCTAGAAGGAAATACCTAGACCCAGACCCAGAGAGGAGAAGAAAGATCTTAATTAAGTTTTGCAAGTTTGAGGGAGAGTATTTGACATGGTTTGTTATCTTACCATCCTTATGTTCAGTTACTTGTCAATTTTTATTCCATTATCTCTGCATAATATCTACTATTCATATTCTATTGTTATCTTTATCGACAACGGGGTTGACATCCTCCAAGGGAGTTAACATTCTCTTGGAACCAACACTATCTATGCAATCCCTGCAATATGTATCTAATCACATTTGTTTTAGTATTGCAGATATATCTTCTTTGTATCACACATTTATCTTCTTTGTGCCCATAGATCCACCTCTGCATCTGAGGTCTCGAGCCTTCCATCAGTTGAAGTTACTGGTGGCTTCTAGTATCGGCTTTGACCCGCGCAAGAACAAAGTTTCATGTACAACATTTTGGCACGTCCGGTGGGACTAGATCCTAGATATGGTCATTTTATTTATTATTTTTATTTATTTTTTCTAACTTCCTTGTTTGCAAAGTCTTAGTATTCGTCGATTTTAGTTTAGTATGATCACTCATTGAAATAACTAGGAGGTATGTGATCTTATTGTATTCTGTTCAGATCTACCCGCATGGGAAGTGAATCTGAAAATTAACCTTGTTGCTTGACTATTTTTTCAAGTTTGATTATGCAATTTATTATTCTCCTAGTGGTTGTCACATGATATACTTTGTGAATATTTCGTTTGTAATATTACTTGTTTGCAGGATTTAATGTGATCCTGCCATGTGGTTTCCTTTGTATATAAGGTCTTTTTTTCGTCACTGAGGTAAGTTTGTTGTGTTGTGTGGAAAGGGCGTATACTTGGTATTAAAATTTCACGTTATTTCTATTTTTAAAAAAAATTAAAACAATTAAAACAGTTAAACAATATTAAATTAAATTATTAAAAAAAAACTTTTAAAATCCTAACTAAGCCCTCTCCACTCCCCTTGGCTTCAACCCATCCGCCACCTCATTCTTATCCTCTCCTCAGCCACTCCTAACTCTATATCCAATCCAGCTCCTTCCCTTGCCAAGCTCTCATCCTCACCCAACTCCCAAAAGACCCGAGCCACTACACAACTTCATCCACTCTTTCATGCTACCTACCTCCCGTCTCTCCATGAGCCTCCAAGTCCTCCAACCCACTAATAACTTTCCCTGCCCCGTACTGTTCTCCATCCACCCATGTCAAGCTCTCATCCTCACCCAACTCCCCATATACCAAAGGAATTATAAATCCTCTTAACTATCCACCCACGTCTAACTACCATCCACCCCATCCTCACACAACTCGCATCTCCCCTCAACCTCTACCAATGCAAACCTCCACACCAGTCTGCGCCACTCCACTGTATCTATCTCTCTCCTCTCCCTAGTTTACCATACATACTCCACTCTCTGCCCAACTCCCATTTCCAAATCTCCACCCATCTCCCTTCCTTCCCACATAGATCCTTCCCTCACCTGGCCAGCTCGGCCACTTAACTCAGCAAAATCCTCACCACCCACGAGCCCATACCCTACCATAACTCCCACTAGCCACTCAAATCACCATCTCTCCCTTACCCAAGCTCCCCCATCCTCACACATCTCTCGAATATGCTTCCTTTCTGTCCATGAGCCATTGAGTCCTTAATCCCACTTCTTCCTCCACATTCCCAACTCCTGAGCTATTTCCTTCCATCTTAACCCCATCCTCACACAACTCCCTTTCCTCCTCTTGAACCTACCTCTCTCCTACATTTCTCTCCATCCCACGTAGTCCGAGATCTAGCTTATGTTAAATTCCTCTCCCATCTATTCTCCCTCACGAGCTATTGTCTTTCTCCCCACGAATCTACCACGATACCTCATTTTCTCCCTTCCCACAGTCCCATTTTTAGTGATCCTGATTACATCATTGTATATGTGTAGAGCTCATCCATTGTATTCCATGCCTCAATGATTCCAACTATTTCAAATTCAGTTTCAAATCCACGTAAAACTATATGCGTAGGGACTGTACAGTCTCTCTATAGCAATCGACATATCATTCTTTGCAAGTAGTGACTGGATTCATAAACAGAGCTCACATCATAATAGCCATTAATATATATTACTCATTTAGATTTGTTGTGATCTTCATTATATCATCATACAAATACTGGCATGCTTGGTGCTTCCCACTATTTCTGTCTCCGTTTCAAACTCACACAAAATCTTGTATTGAATTTACATCTCTTTCTATCAGTCGATGACTAATTATCTACAATATAACTTCAAGCTCCATTGCAGGATCACAAAATATTTTGGGATAGTGACTGGCGAGTTTCTTTACCATAAATTTTTCACACTTCTTTCCAAACAATTTTTAGACAGTTCTCGTAGCACCGAAATCACCATCCACATTGCCTACTAAGAGCTCCCATCCTCTCGTCTCCTCCACCGAGCCATTCTCTTCCTCTCCTCACTGAGCCCTCCCTTTTCCTCCCTCTTCGTGACTCACCCCTCAATCCTAGCCACACAGCTCCACTATCCTCTCCACCGATCCTACCTCGGTTTGTCCGAACATCCTTCCACTTCACCCCTCTCTCAACACAGACATCCTCCAACTTGCCATGCATCCTATACCCAAGACCATCCTACACCACTCCCTTTCTTCCTTTTGAGTCAACTCCCTTTCCACAACCAATCTAACTCCTTTACTCTGAGATTCCATCCATCTCCCACACCGACTACCTCTAACCTCTCACGTATCAATCTACAATGCATTTATTTTCACATCTCCCTTTGATGTGTACCAACTGCCACATAGCTCGACCACACACCACACGTAGGTTGAGTTTTGACACAAGCATATTCTATCAAAACACAATCGTTTCAACCCATCACATCCATAAATCATTATATTAGTAATTACTTAGCTAGGTTTGTAACACCCGCTCAAATTTTACAAGAAGAGGAGCTAGTTTTAACATCCCTCTCCTAGGGTTTGCTCTATTTCTAAATAGCATTTTACCCATTGTTAGTATTACATTTGAGAGAGATTTCTCTTACCTGGATTATGGTCTTTTCCCATTGTTATTCTAGTTTTGAAGGAGGGAAATACAACAAGAACCTTGATATCTATATGTGTATAAATACAAAAAAGAAATCAATTATTTTATAAAAACCCGGTAGCTTCATTTTTTTGCAGACAATATTATTTGAGTTGTGTGTATTTTTTTTTTCCAGTTTATTCTGATATATATATATATATATATATATATATATATATATATATATATATATAAACAAACTTTCTTTAATGGGTAAACCCTAAACCCAAAAAAATATTTTATAAGAGATTTAATATATATTGTAACGCTCGCTAAAAGTTTGAATGAGATCCAAGAACAACCTAGGTTTAGAGAGAAAAATTATGGATTAATTTATTTTTTAAGGGAACGACAATAACATTCATGGGAATTAAATTAAATTCTTGATAATAACAATTTATAAAAAATTTGAGGCAGTCGGAAAAAGAATGACAACTGAACAACATTGACCCCATTTCAAAAATTAAAAGAGGAATTAAATTCACTTACTAAGCTTCAATAATTATTTTAATATTTCTCATTTTTATTTTCATGTCATAGCCCCATTAATCCCCTCTATATTAATTACAAAAACTAGACTAAATATCCTTTAGTCTTAAATCATTCTGCTTAATATTTAGATTATTTCTTTAAAAAGGTAAGGGGTGCACATCTTAGTATAACCTCTTAGGTCCCCTTCAAAATATTACACCCATCATTTCATTATTTCACTCCCACTTAAATGCCCCATCACTTAAGTGATGTAGGGTTCATCCTCCACCATTGGATTTATTCTATCTGAGCCCTTAGATCTAGGTTACACTAAAGAAACCCTAGAAATCCTTATGGGCTTTCTTGTACTTATTTCTTGACTGATCCTCTCATTTCTCTTGTTTGTTTTGCAGGTTAAGGAAGAAGGGAGGTCATGGAAGGAAGTTCAAGCTCTTGGGAGAAGGCACACAAGAAGATGAGCTAGTTTTAACATCCCTCTCCTAGGGGTTTTCTCTATTTCTGAATATTATTTTACCAATTGTTATTATTTCATTTGAGAGATACTTCTCTTACCTGGGTTATGGCCTTTGCCCATTGTTTTTCTGGTTTTGAAGGAGGGAAATACAAGAAGAACCTTGATATCTATAAGTGTATAAACAGAACAAAAGAAATCAATTATTTTATCAAAACCCAAAAACTTCATTTTTTTTGCAATTTTATTCTGATATATATCTGTGTGTGTGTGTGTGTGTGTGTGTGTGTGTGTGTGTGTGTGTGTGTGTCCAAAGAAGGTTCAGCCGTAAAAGCAAAATATACAGTTTGCTATAAATCTAGTCGTAGATTTTTTTTATGTTAAAGTGGGGAAAGCCACATAGGGGGGGTGGTTATTAGTTAGGTGGGCGTGTAATTTAGATGGAGGGGGTTTGGAAATAGCTTAGGATAAATTGGGGGTGGGGAAATTGACCCCACCTCCCTTAAATTTTGTCTGCACACCCAAACCGCGGCCAAGGAGGGTCCCCTTTTTCTGTGTTTTTTTTTTTTTAAGTTTTTCTCTTTAATCAAAAGGAAGAATTTTATATAATATAAATTTATATGGAGACATTTCAATGGCTTTAAAAAAAATACTTTTATTACTATAATATTACCAAGAATCTATTAAGATAATAAGAATACTAGTATATTAATATAATAGTATTAATAGGATTTACATATTAATGTATCATCATACTAATAAATATTTAATTATTAGTAATAATGATAAGATTTGAGTAAAAATAAAATAAAATAAAATAAGTGGGGCTTAAATTTCATTTCCCTTAGCAATTTGCAATTGATTTACAACAAATTCTTAAATGAGGTTAATATACTAGAGCTAGAGCTTAACTTACTTTGTTGATCTATTGAGGGCTATTTAAATCTCAAATTCTCTCCATCAATAATACAAGGAAAAAATGAACTAATATTTCAACTTTTTTAATATATGTCTCATAAGTAACACAATGAAAGTTATTATTTCTTAATACAAATCTCCTATCAATCCAAAAGAGATTTTACAACAACATTTCCATTAAATTATTCTAAAACAAGAGCTTGAACAACACACTAAATGAAGGTTTTCATTCCACTAAAAGAGTAACAAACTATTTTCCTATAATATAATTGGAACAAGAACAACATATTTTTGTGGGAACAAATCAACTTCAATGGAATGAAATATTTCCTCTATAAAAATTTTCATTTCCACATACATCATAACTTTCAAACAAGGATACTAAAATTTCTCACCCATTTCAAAACTAATTCTCACAAATCTTTCTTCTTTCCTTTAAATATAGAATACACTTCTATAGACACAAAGGAATACAATATGTTTCTTTACAATAAAAATACAATGTCCTCTACTTGATGTGGGAAGTTATGCAAAATATGAATGCAAGAATGAATACATTATTACAATTTCTTCCACTCTAAGTGGGTAAACAACAAGGAAGTTTCACATGGTCATCAACAAGACTCCAATGCTCCAAACACCAAAAGGGTAGCTCCTCCAAAAATTTTCTTGATTCACAACAAAATAGGGGGAGAGGCAATGCTCTCCACCCAACCAAGATACCCAATGGAGAGGAGAAGCGATCCTCTCCATTTTCCCCCAAGCCCCAACCACATTACAATAGGAGAAGATCTAAACTCATGGAAACTACTAGCTTCCACAATACTTGACAAATAATTTCACATTCATTCCATTTATATACAAAACAAAAAAACAACTCAATAATAAGAAAAGAACAAAACAACAAGATCACAAGGCTTATCAAGAAAGCCAAAAGAGTAAGACCTATGGGGAGGCCACTTATGCCTCCCAATGGGAATGATTGCCACCTAAAAAACCTCCAATGCAAAACATAATACCCCTAACAACTCTTATGCCTCGCTCAAGTACCCCTTATCCCTCCATAAACTCTTATGCCTCCCTCAACTCTTATGGCTCCCTCAAAGTAATAACAAAAATAAAATGCAAGCATTTCTCATACTAGGTGGGCACCCAACCCAAACTCCCTCCTTAAGAAAATGATATCTTATGTCTCCCTCAAATAAACTCCCCATAGTCTCCTGCCACTCCTAACTTAGGCATTCTACCCATACCCAACAAGCATTTCAAAGAAACAATAACATTCCACACAACATATACACACATACATATAATAATAACATAATATAAACAAAGGTGAAGCTCCTACCTTTCCATGGTAGAGCTTGTTCCAAGTATGAAGTTCCAACCTTCTCAAAAGATCAAGCAAACATCCATAAAGCTCCAAATTCACAACCCTCTCCCAAAAAATTCAAGAGACTATAAAATATTATCCAACCCCAAAACAAACAACAAGAATTCAATAAATAGATAGAGACGAGGGAGGGGTGATGTGGCTCCAAGTAGGATGCCACCTCATTTCCTCTTCACCCCACATCACTTGGTCAACCTCATATTCCAATGCGTAATTAATAAGTGGTTGGAGGAATGACAAGCACCTTACACACTCCATCTAAGCCCACTCTCCCAAAGGAAAAAATTAAATTTTTGAAAGAAAGTGCAATTAACATTTTACCATTTTATCCTCCCAAGACACCTAAAAGAGCCTAAATTTGGCCTCCCAACCCATAGGTAGGGTTGGCATGGGATTTTAGGAGGTGTGGGACAAGTTTGACTTTTCCCACAAGCTTCCAAATTTGGCCTCTAAGGCCAAATTCGAGTTTCCCATGTGGGGTAGAGTGTGCTACACTCAAAACTCAAACACACATCACTCAACACAAAATCCAAAGTAAATCAAGCCTAATAAATGAACTCCTTTTTAGTCACATCTTCTAATTAGTTTAAAACAAATTCAAATTAACTTAATTAAGACACTAAAACGCATGACTAAAAAAAAGGTAAACACAATTCAAAAAATTTAAATAATAAACCAAGTGAAAAAAATCAGTACTAAAAGAAAACACATACTAACATAATAGAAAGGGAAAATTAAAACAAAACAACACATGACCCCTAGGTCACAAATTTCCCCTAACCAAATAATCCTAACACACACACAGTTACATGTTGCCACAGTGACCCTAGTTGGATTCTTCCCGAATTCCGATGTGGTTGGTCTCCACTCCTCGGATGTTGTTGTGAATATAATATACCTGAAAAACAGACGATACCTCCTTCGACCTCATGGCCGCATTATAATATTCATGCCGAAATATGCGGTATGAATCTAAAATCAACTATATATGTATTAATATTGTCTATGCAAATATGATATCACTTACAATTTCTAGAACATTTCTATTCCACATTTCATTAATGTCAAAACGATCATCACATTAATCCAATATCAAGATCTACTCAATATGACTAAATATATCACATGTCAGGATTACAAATAAATAACCATGTCAAAAGTATATCAATATCAACATCCAATGTCTCCAGTAGTACATATGCATCATATAAGAATCAAATCAATAATAGTTTAGTATCTATGATATCTACTAACATGCTATCTCAAAAACTATAATATATCCATAAGTGCAAACAACATTATCGAAAAACAACAATCAAAAGGTGTCGAAGGAAAGTGGGCACTACATCCCCCTCCCGTTAGACTCAAATTCCGCCTGGAAGTCACTAGAACAGGTGTGGAAACTATGCTCGTAGAAAAGTAGCATCCTTCTAGTAGCTGCAATCTCGTCATATCTATCCCACTGGACCCGAACCTGATAAATCTCTTTACCATGAAGGCCCAGGGTCCTGCGCTCTATAATGCGTATGGGCTCCACCATCACCTGCCTCTGATCTTGCATCTACCATGTGGTCCAATCTAACACATGAGAAGGATCGGAAATATATCTCCTAAGCACAGAAATGTGAAACACATCATGTATGCGAGACAAGCTAGGTGGCAATGTTAGACGATAGGCAAAGGGACCGTGGTGCTCCAAGATCTCAAAGGGAACCAAAAACCTAGGAGAAAGCTTAGAACCTTTTCTGTAATGGATAGGGCTCTTATGCAGTCTGACACGAAGAAAAACCTTCGTGCCCACCTCAAAACTACGATCTATCCTATGCCAGTTTGCATACTTCTTCTGTCTATCCTGTGCCTCCTACAATCTTTGCCTGATCAAGGTAACTTGCTTCTCCATATCCTACAATAATGCTGGCCCAAGGGAAACCCTGTCCTCAATCCTATCCCAACTAAGAGGTGTCCTACACTCTTTTCCATATAATGCTTGAAAAGGAGCCATACCTATCAAACTCTGGAAACTATTATTGTAGGAAAACTCCACTCAATACAAATACTCCTCCCATCTTGACTGGTGATCCATAATGTACATCCTAAGCATGTCCTCCAATATCTGATTCACCCACTCAGTCTGCCCATCTGTTTCTTGGTGATATGCTGTGCTGAAATTGATCCTCATCCCGAGAGAATATTGCATGGTGGTCTAGAAATGGGAAATGTACAAATGGTCGTGGTCATAAATGATCTTCTGCGGAATCCCATGCAATCTAAAAATATCATCAAGTTATACTTGTGCCACCACACTAGATGTATAGGTGGTCTTCACCGGAGAAAAATGAGCTACTTTCATCAATTTATCCACCATGACCATGATGGCGTTATGGTGGTATCTGGATGTAGGTAACCCAACGATGAAGTCCATGGAAATGGTGTCCCACTTCCACTCCAGTATGGTGTTAGGATAGAGAAGGCCAGCTAGATGTTGATGCTTGGCCTTCACCCTCTGGAACTCTAAATAGTGTGACACAAACAAAGCCACATCTCTTTGAAGTCCTCTCCAAAAATACAATTGTCTCAAGGTGGCGTGAATCTTCTTTACCCTGGGATGGGTTGAATAAGGTGCACGATGGGGCTCTGTCAAAATGTCATGTCTCAAGCTTCCATCTCTAGGAACATATATCCGACCTCTATGTCTAAGAAGACCATCTGCCTTTAATGAAAATCCATCAAATCTCCCCTCAAGGGGTCTCAAAGACTCAATCTCTGCTCTGGCTGTAAGGTAGAAACTATCATGAGGAAGCTGCTACAAGATCCTACTCCACAAATCTGTGCCCACTGAGGTGGCCATAGCCACATGTCTCTTTCTACTCAAGGTTTCTGCAACCACATTCTCCTTCCCCTTCACATGCTCTATCTCCATGTCATACACAAAAAGTAACTCCATCCAGTGTCGTTGACGAGTGTTGAGATTGGGCTGCATGAAGAGGTGGTGAAGACTCAAGTGATCAGTCTTGAGTGTAAATCTCTGACCAAGAAGAAAATGTCTCCACCACACTAAAACATGTACAACTGCTACAAGCTCAAGAGCAGGAGTTGGATAATTGAGCTCATAATATTTGAGTTTGCGAGACTCAAAGGAAACTACTCTACCCTCCTGCATCAACACACCTCCAAGTCCTATCAACGAAGCATCTGTGCATATGTAGAACTCACCCTGAGGATCTAGCACTGCAAGAATAGGTGTTATTGTGAAGCATTCCTTCAGTGTACTGAAGGCCTACTCACATCTATCTGACCATAAAAAATTCTTCCCTTTTCACTTAAGGGAAGTGAGGGGGTACGCAGTCCGAGAAAATTCCTGAACAAATCTCCAGTAATACCCTGCTAGACCCGTGAAGCTGCGCACCTCGATCACATTAGTGGGTGCTAGCCAATCCATGATGGCTCGAATCTTGGAAGGATTGACTATGATACCTTCCCCAGAAATAATGTGGCTCAAATATTGCACCTCAGTTTGAAATAATGCACACTCCTCCAAGTTCCTGTACAGGTGTTTCTCGTTAAGACACTGAAAAACGTAGCAAAGGTGCTTCTCGTGCTCCTCACATGTGTGTGAGTAAATCAGAATGTCATCAAGGAAGATGAGCACGAAGCAATCTAGAAAACCCATGAATACCCCATTCATCAAACTCATAAACACTGCGGGGGCATTCGTCAAACTGAAAGGCACCACTGAGAACTCGTAGTGGCCATATCTCTTACGGAACGCAGTCTTATGCATATCTACCTCTGTAATTCTGAGCTGATGGTACCTTGACATAATATCTATCTTGGAGAAAACTGTAGCCCCCTTCATCTGATCAAATAAATCATCAATGCGTGGAAGGGGGTAACGATTCTTGATCGTTACTTTATTCAGCTGACGGTAGTCAATACACAACCGAAGAGATCCATCCTTCTTCACGAAGATCACTAGTGCACCCCAAGGGGATACACTAGGATGGATTAGGGCCTTCTCCAGAAGGTCCTCGAGTTGCAACTCTAGCTCACATAGATCTGGAGTAGTCATCTGATAGGGTGCTCGTGAGATAGGCACTGTGCCCGGAACTAGATCTATATGGAAATCTATCTCACATGGGGGAGGTAACCCCGGTAGCTCCCCTGGAAACACATCAGCAAACTCTCTTAAGATACGATGGTCATCAAGGGATGATCCACTAAACTCATCCTCTAATTTGTCACTAACTGTAACATCATACAACTAACAACCCCATCGCGCACACCGCTTAAGCTACATAGCAGAGATGGTGCGAGTGGAAATGGGTCTCCTAACTCCCAATATCACTAACTCCACTCCAAGATCATCTACATAAACAATAGTCTTATGGTAATAGTCCACTCTACCTCTGTGAGTAGTCAACCAGTCCATGCCCAAAATGACACCATAAGATCCTAATAGAAGGATTCGAAGATCTGAGGTAGTGGTGAAGGGTCCCAAATCCACTATACACTCCTTAAATAAGGAGTCTACAGAAATTTTGGCTCCAGAAGCCATCTCAACATCCCAGCTACAGCCCTACCTAACTGCCACCAGCATGCAACATTCTACTAAGGATGGTGCAATAAATGAATCAGAAGAACCAGAATCAAATAATATAGAGGTGGAAATACCACCAATACTACATGTCATCTCAATCACAGTACTCTAGTGCTCAGCATGGCGGTTCTCAACCACTGCATAGATCCGATGACTCCGTGCCATATCACCAATAGTAGGCTTTGAGCTCTACATTTTACCCTTGCTAGGGTTCTGTGGGAAATCTCTCCAATGATGTCCAAAAACACCACAACCATAACAGCTGCCTAGTCCTCTCCAGTGGGATGTAGCTCCAGTCGGTAATCTAGATGTCTAAGCTATGGATCTTGAGGATCTGGCTATGGACTGCTGAGGTATCTGCTAATGAGCTCCTACTGATTGAGCTCTTGGCACACCCTTTGTCCTTGTGGGACCCCTAGGAGGAGGCCCCATACTCTTTCATCTCTGCGCATCAAATCTTTGAGGAGGTATGTAAGTTGGGCGGGTTTGCTATGGCTGCTGCTGCTGTGGTGGCCTGAAAGAAGCTTGTCCTGAAATCTATCCACCTCATGGAGGGGGGATTGACCCCTTTGACCTACCATCCTACATCTGCTAGATACGGCTCCAAACTCTGTCTCTAGCCTGTTGCATCTTTCCCCATGTCTACTCTGCAATATAGGCCTTCTCCATAGGCTCTATTGATGTCTATGGGCATTGGAAGCACTGCACCACCCAAATCCAAGTTTAGGCCCCTGATGAACCTATGAATCCATACTTGCTCATCTTGCATATAGTCGACGTATTGGAGTAGGTTAAGAAATAGATTCTCATACTCAGCTACAGACATCGATGCCTGATGGAGATCATGAAACTCATCTATCCGCTGTTGTATAAATCTCCTGGGAAAATACCTACTCTTAAAATGCTCCTCAAATAGCTTCCAGGTGACTGTTTCTGAATCAACATGGAGCTTCTGCTCCTTGGTCCTCCACCAGACTCCTGATCCATCCCTTAGAAGATGGATCGTAACACAAGCTTTCATGTTGCTAGTACAAGGATAGAGCTTAAAGCATCCTCTCAAGCTCACCAACCAGGCCTCTGCCTAAAAAATGCCTATATCACCCGAATAGTGGGATGGTTGTAGCTTCAGGATCTCCTTGATGTGGTTTGCAGCTAATGTCTGATGACCCCTAGGTCTATCTGTATGCTCCTTCCTCTGTCTAGGGCTCTGAGATTTGTCCCTATGTCCTAAGATCCTGTCCCCATGTCCTCTTTGTGGTGACTCTGCCCTAGCTGACTCCACGTGGAAGTTCTTTGCTCTATGCTCCTCGATGTGTCGAGGGGATACCTGGGCATCTGCTGATGGCTCAATACCATGTCTAGCAAATTTTCCTCCCAAGGGCTCTCCACGTATAGCGGCATTGACATCCTGAAGTTTCTATAAGATATGAGGTAGAATGGATGCTATAACCTACTTTGGTGGTGGTATATCTAGGTCTATATGAAAAGACCCCTCGCCTAATCCACACCTTTTACATAGATCAAGGTGAGAGTTAGTTCATTGTTCTAGGTCTTGTGCCAGTTTTCTAAGTTTGTTATTTCATATAATTATCAACATTGTGGTTTTATAGATTTAAAAGAATGAACTTGCACTAGGTTTAATGTTCATGTTTCATGTTTTCTAGGTGTGCCCAAGGGTCCAAGATTTGAACCCACGGATTTGATACCAAGTGTAACGCCCGCTAAAAGTTTACACGAGATCCAAGAACAACCTAGGTTTAGTGAGAAAAATTATAGATTAATTTTTTTAGGGAACGACAATAACATTCATTGGAATTAAATTAAATTCTTGATAATAACACTTTATAAAAATTTTGAGGCAGTCGGAAAAAGAATGACAACTAAACAACATTGACCCAATTTCCAAAATTAAAAGAGGAATTGAATTCACTTACTAAGCTTCAATAATTATTTTAATATTTCTCATTTTTATTTTCATGTCATAGCCCCATTAATCCCCTCTATATTAATTACAAAAACTAAGACTATATATCCTTTAGTCTTAAATCATTCTCCTTAATATTTAGATTATTTCTTTAAAAAGGTAAGGGGTGCACATTTTAGTATAACCTCTTAGGTCCCCTTCAAAATATTACACCCATTATTTCATTATTTCACTCCCAATTAAATGCCCCATCACTTAAGTGATGTAGGGTTCATCCTCCACCATTGGATCTATTCTATCTGAGACCTTAGATCTAGGTTGCACTAAAGAAACCCTAGAAATCCTTATGGGCTTTCTTATACTTATTTCTTGACTTATCCTCTCATTTCTCTTGTTTGTTTTGCAAGTTAAGGAAGAAGGGAGGCCATGGAAGGAAGTTCAAGCTCTTGGGAGAAGGCACACAAGAAGAGGAGCTAGTTTTAACATCCCTCTCCTAGGGTTTGCTCTATTTCTAAATATCATTTTACCCATTGTTAGTATTACATTTGAGAGAGATTTCTCTTACCTGGGTTATGGCCTTTGCCCATTGTTATTATAGTTTGGAAGGAGGGAAATACAACAAGAACCTTGATATCTATAAGTGTATAAACACAAAAAAAGAAATCAATTATTTTATAAAAACCCGGTAACTTCATTTTTTTGCAGACAATATTATTTGAGTTGTGTGTTTTTTTTTTTCCAATATATATATATATATATATAAACTTTCTTTAATGGATAAACCCTAAACCTAAAAAAATATTTTATAAGAGATTATATATATATGTATATATATATATATATATATATATATATATGTATATGTATATATATATATATACATATTCCCAAAGAAGATTCGACCGTAAAACCAAAATATACAGTCCGCTGTAAATCTAGCCGCATAATTTGTTTATGTTAAAGTGGGGAAAGCCACATAGGGGGAGTGGTTATTAGTGAGGTGGGCATGTAATATAGTGGGAGGGGGTTTGGAAATAGCTTAAGATAAATGGGGGGTGGGGAAATTGACCCCACCTCCCTTTCTTTTGGTCTGCACAACCAAACCGCGGCCAAGGAGGGTCCCCTTTTTTTTGTGTTTTTTTTATTGTTAAATTTTTTTCTCTTTAATCAAAAGGAATAATTTTATATAATATAAATTTACATGGAGACATTTCAATGGCTTTAAAAAAAATACTTTTATTACTATAATATTAACAAGAATCTATTAAGATAATAACAATACTAGTATATTAATATAATAGTATTAAAAGGATTTCCATATTAATGTATCATCATACTAATAAATATTTAATTATTAGGAAAAATGATAAGATTTGAGTAAAAATAAAATAAAATAAAATAATTGGGGCTTAAATTTCATTTCCCTTAGCAATTTGCAATTGATTTACAACAAATTCTTAAATGAGGTTAATATACTAGAGCTAGAGCTTAACTTACTTCGTTGGTCTATCGAGGGCTATTTAAAACTCAAATTCTCTCCATCAATAATACAAGAAAAAAATGCACTAATATTTTAACTTTTTTAATATATGTCTCATAAGTAACACAATGAAAGTTATTATTTCTTAATACAAATCTCCTATCAATCCAAAAGAGATTTTACAATAACATTTCCATTAAATTATTCTAAAACAAGAGCATGAACAACACACTAAATGAAGGTTTTCATTCCACTAAAAGAGTAACAAACTATTTTCCAATAATATAATTGGAACAAGAACAACATATTTTTGTGGGAACAAATCAACTTCAATGGAATGAAATATTTCCTCTATAAAAATTTTTGTTTCCACATACATCATAACTTTCAAACAAGGATACTAAACTTTCTCTCCCATTGTAAAAATAATTCTCACAAATATTTCTTCTTTCCTTTCAATATATAATACACTTCTATCGACAAAAAGAAATACAATATGTTTGTTTACAATATAAATACAATGTCCTTCACTTGATGTGGGAAGTTATGCAAAATATAAATGCAAGAATGAATACATTATTACAATTTCTTCCACTCTACGTGGGTAAACTACAAGGAATTTTCACATGGTCATCAACAAGACTCCAATGCTCCAAACACCAATAGGGTAGCTCCTCCAAAAGTTTTCTTAATTCACAACAAAATAGGGGAAGAGGCAATGCTCTCCACCCAACCAAGATACCCAATGGAGAGCAGAAGTCATCCTCTCCATTGGCCCTCGAGCCCAAACCACATTACAATAGGAGAAGATCTCAACTCATGGCAACTACTAGCTTCCACAATACTTGACAAATAATTTCACATTCATTCCATTTACATACAAAACACAACAACAACTCAACAAGAATAAAATAACAAAGCAACAAGATCACAAGGCTTATTACGAAATCCAAAAGAGTAAGACCTATGGGGAGGCCACTTATGCCTACCAATGGGAATGGATGCCACCTAAAGAGACTCCAATGCAAAACACAATACCCAAAACAACTCTTATGCCTCCCTCAAGTGCCCCTTATCCCTCCATCCACTTTTATGCCTCCCTCAATTTTTATGGCTCCCTCAAAGTAATAACAAGAATAAAATGCAAGCATTTCTCATACTAGGTGGGCACCCAACCCAAACTCCCTCCTCAAGAAAATGATATCTTATGTCTCCCTCAAATAAACTCCCCATAGTCTCCTGCTACTCCTAACTTAGGCATTCTACCCATACCCGACAAGCATTTCAAAGAAACAATAACATTCCACACAACATATACACACATACATATAACAATAACATAATATAAACAAAGGTGAAGCTCCTACCTTTCTATGGTATAGCTTGTTCCAAGTATGAAGTTACAAGCTTCTCCAAAGATCAAGCAAGCATCCACAAAGCTCTAAATTTACAACCCTCTCCCAAAAATTCAAGAGAGTAAAAAAGATTATCCAACCCGAAAACAAGCAATAAGAATTCAATTTATAGAGAAAGAAGAGGGAGGAGTATGCCACCTTGTTTCCTATCCACTCCACATCACTTGGTCAACCTCATATTCCAATGCACAATTAATAAGTGGTTGGAGGAATGACAAGCACATTACACACTCCATCTAAGCCCACTCTCCCAAAGGACAAAATTAAATTTTTGAAAGAAATAGCAATTAACATTTTACCATTTTATCCTCCTAAGACACCTAAAAGAGCCTAAATTTGACCTCCCAACCCATAGGTAGGATTGGCATGGGCTTTTAAGAGGTGTGAGACAAGTTTGACTTTTCCCACAAGCTTCCAAATTTGGCCTCTAAGGCCAAATTCGAGTTTTCCATGTGGGGTAGAGTGTGCTACACTCAAAACTCAAACATACATCACTCAACACAAAATCCAAAGTAAATCAAGCCTAATAAATGAACTCCTTTTTGGTCACATCTTTTAATTAGTTTAAAACAAATTCAAATTAACTTAATTAAGACACTACAACCCATGACTAAAAAAATGGTAAACACAATTCAAAAAATTTAAATAATAAACCAAGTAAAAAAATTCACTACTAAAAGAAAACACATACTAACATAATAGAAAGGGAAAGTTAAAACAAAACAACACATGATCCCTAGGTCACAAATTTCCCCTAACCAAATAATCCTAACACACACAATTACATGTTGCCATGGTGACCCTAGTTGGATTCTTCTCGAATTCTGATGTGGTTGGTGTCCACTCCCTCGATGTTGTTATGAATATAATATACTTGCAAAACAGAGGTTACCTCCTTTGGCCTCGTGGCCGCATTAAAATATTCATGCCAAAATATGTGGTATGAATATAAAATCAACTATATATGAATTAATATCATCTATGCAAATACGATATCACTTACAATTTCTAGAACATTTCTATTCCACATTTCATTAATGTCAAAACGATCATCACATTAATCCAATATCAGGATCTACTCAATATGAATAAATATATCACATGTCAGAATTACAGATAAATAACCATGTCAAAAGTATATCAATATCAACATCCAATGTCTTCAGTAGTCCATATGCATCATATAAGAATCAAATCAATAACAGTTCAGTATCTTTGATATCTACTAACATGCTATCTCAAAAACTATAATATATCCATAAGTGCAAATGACAGTATCGAAAAACAACAATAAAATGGTGTCGAAGGAAAGTGGGCACTATATATATATATATATATACATATACATATATACATATATATATATATATACATATACATATACACACACACACACACACACACATATATATATATATATATATACATATACATATATATATATATATATATGCCCAAAGAAGGTTCGGCCGCAAAACCAAAATATACAGTCTGCTATAAATCTAGCCGTAGATTTTTCTTATGTTAAATTAGGGAAAGCCACGTAGGGGGGGTGGTTATTAGTGAGGTGGGCGTGTAATTTAGTGGGAGGGGGTTTTTAAATAGCTTAGGATAAATGAGGGGTGGGGAAATTTACCCCACCTCCCTTTCTTTTGGTCTGCACACCCAAACCGCAGCCAAGGAGGGTCCTTTTTTTAAAGTTTATTTTTTTGTTAAAAGTTTCTCTCTTTAATCAAAAGGAAGAATTTTACATAATATAAATTTATATGGATACATTTCAATGGCTTTAAAAAAAATACTTTTATTACTATAATATTACCAAGAATCTATTAAGATAATAAGAATACTAGTATATTAATATAATAGTATTAATAGGATTTCTATATTAATGTGTCATCATACTAATAAATATTTTATTATTAAGACATTTTATTATTAGTAATAATGATAATATTTGTGTACAAAAAAAAATAAAAAATATGTGGGCCTTAAATTTCATTTCTCTTAGCAATTTGCAATTGATTTACAACAAATTTTAAATGAGGTTACTATACTAGAGCTAGAGCTTAACTTACTTCGTTGGCATATTGAGGGATATTTAAAACTCAAATTCTCTCCATCAACAATACAAGAAAAAAATGTACTAATATTTTAACTTTTTCAATACATGTCTTATAAGTAATAAATGAAAGTTATTATTTCTTAATACAAATTTCCTATCAATCCACAAGAGATTTTACAACAACATTTCCATGAAAATATTCTAAAACAAGAGCATGAACAACACACTAAATGAAGGTTTTCATTCCTCTAAAATAGTAACAAACTATTTTCCAATTCAACCCTTTTTTTTTATCCAAGGAATAAGCAAGAGGTTTAATAACTATCCAATGCAAGTATAATATGATAATGAATCTTTATTTTATATTTGCAAACTAACTTTACAATGACATCCTTTCTTCTTTCTTTTCTTATTTGTTTCTTTCCTCATGCAATGAAATACCAATAACAACTTTTTGAATACAACTTCCCTTTCTATATATACTACCCTTCCAGAGGCACAAAGGAATACAATATGTTTCTTCACAATATCAATACAAGAATGAAGTACATTATTAAAATTTCTTCCACTCTAGGTGGGTAAAAATACAAGAAGTTCACAAGGCCATCAACAAGACTCCAATTCTCCAAACACCAACGACGTAGCTCCTCCAAAAGTTTTCTTGATTCACAAGAAAATAGGGGGAGCGACAACGCTCTCCTCCCAACCAAGATACCCAATGGAGAAGAGAAGCCATCCTCTCCATTGGCCCCCGAGCCCCAACCACATTACAATGGGAGAAAATTCAAGTCATGGCAACTACTAGCTTCCATAAAACTTAACATATGATTTCACATTCATTCCATATTCATTCAAACATGACAAAAACTCAACAAGAGGAAAAAACAACCAAAATAACAAAGTTGCAAGGCTTATAAAGAAATCCAAAAGAGTAATACCTATGGGGAGGCCACTTATGCCTCCAATTGGAAATGGGTGCCACCTAAAAATCCTTCAATGCAAAACACAATACCCCTAACAACTCTTATGCCTCCCGCAAGTATCTCTTACTCCTCCATCCACTCTTATGCCTCCCTCAACTCTTATGGCTCCCTCATAGTAAGAACAAGAAGAAAATGCAAGCATTTCTCATACTAGGTGGGAACCGAGCCCAAACTCCCTCCTCAAGAACATGATCTCTTATGCCTCCCTCAAATTAAATCCCCATAGTCTCCTCCCACTCCTAACTTAGGCATTCTACCCATACCCAACAAGCATTTCAAAAAAAACAACAACATTTAACAAACATATACACATATATATGTAATAATAACATAATATAAACAAAGGTGAAGCTCCTACCTTTCCATGGTAGAGCTCGTTCCAAGTATTAAGTTCCAAAACTCCTCCAAAGATCAAGCATGCATCCATAAGCTCCAAAAACCAACAAGTATTAGCAAACTCCTTCCAAAAATCCTCTACTCTCCAAAATACAAGAGACTAACAATGAACATCTAACCCCAAAACAAGCAACAAGAATTCAAATAAATAGAGAAAAAAAAGGGAGGGGTTATGTGGCTCCAAGTAGGATGCCACCTTATTTCCTCTCCACTCCACATCACTTGGTCAATCTCATATTCTAATGCACAATTAATGAGTGGTTGGAGGAATGACAAACATCTTACACACTCCATCTAAGCTCACTCCCCTCAAAGGACAAAATTAATATTTGAAAGGAAGTGAAATTAACATTTTACCATTTTATCCCCCCCAAAACACCTAAAAGAGCCTAAATTGGACCTCCCAACCCATAGGTAGGGTTGGCATGGGCTTTTAGGAGGTGTGGGACAAGTTTGAATTGTCCCACAAGCTTCCAAATTTGGCCTCTAAGGCCAAATTCGAGTTTCCCATGTGGGGTAGGGTGTGCTACACTCAAAACTCAAACACACATCACTCAACACAAAAACCAAAGTAAATCAAGCCTAATAAATGAACTCTTTTTGGTCACATCTTATAATTAGTTTAAAAAAATTTAAATTAACTTCATTAAGACACTACAACCCATGACTAATAAAGGGGTAAACACCAATCCAAAAATATAAATAATAAAACAAGTAAAATTTCTCTTACTAAGAGGAAACACATACTAACATAATAGAAAGGGAAAATTAAAACAAAACAACACATGACCCCTAGGTCACAGTTTTCCCCTAACCAAATAATTCTAACACACAAAATTACATGTTGCCATGGTGACCCTAGTTGGATTCTTCTCAAATTACGATGTGGTTGGTCTCCACTCCCCCGTTATTGTTGTGAATATAATATACCTGCAGAACAAAGAATGCCTCCTTTAGCCTCATGGTTGCATTAAAACATTCATGCCAAATATACAATATAATCTAAAATCAACTATACATGAATTATCATCATCTATGCAAATACGATATCACTTACAATTTCTAACACATTTCTATTCCACATTTCATGTATGTCAAAATGATCATCACATTAATCCAATTATAAAGTTCTACCCAATATGACCAAATATATCACATGTCAGAATTAAAGATAAATAACCATGTCAAAATTATACCAATATCATCATCAAATGTATCCAATAGACCATATGCATCATATAAGGATCAAATAAATAATAGTTCAGTGTCTATGATATCTACTAGCATGCTAAATCAAATAAGCTATAATAAATCCATAAGTGAAGTAACTGGTATCTAAAACAACAAATCAAAATGGTGTCAAAGGGAAATGGACACTACAAGGTTTTATATGAGACAATTTTGTTATTGTTAGTTAAATCATTATGGTTGTTCGTTAACGTTCATAGGTCAATTGTCTCATTTACTAGTTGTTTAAATACAATTTATTAACTAGAATTCCTAGGATCATTATGTTATTGTTCGTTAAATAATTATGATTTGTTCATATCCATAGATAATTGTTTTCTTTACTATTTAGTTTGTTACAATTTGTTAATTAAAATTCCTAAGATAATTTTTCATAGGATAATCAATTTATTTCCTAGTTAATTAGTTACGATTTGTTACTTAGTATTCCTAGGTGGTACAATTATATTAGGATAATTATTTTTTTATTCTTTATTTTTGCTGTGGTTGTTAAATAGAATAATTATTTGTTATTGTTTCCTTCAGTAAAATTTGTTGTTAACATCTAAATGACATGACTTAGAATTTTTTTTCTTATTTTGTCAACTACGTCCACTAATTGTCTTTTTCACTTCTGTGGGTAAATAATAACGTTGTGAAAGACAATTACTAAACTAAGTAAACACACCTAAAATCTCTTTCGTTAACCCTTATTGCATTCATAAATGATGCACTTTTAAGGTCATTGGACATTTTGGGTCCGTGCTTAATACCTCTAAACACATGCAATCAAATATTAAGGAAAAGCATTCTCTAGGTTTTTCTCGTATTTCCCTATTTTCTCCTTTTTGCATTGAATTTCCATTTTCTGAGTGACTGTCTATATTGAATGTCACATTTCATTTTGGATTAAAAGGAACCTTTCTTTTTTGTATCCTACTTGATCACATAGCCTAAATAAGGGGTCTAACCTTCTACATCTCACTTATCACACACTACCTAAAACTTCATGAACAAAATCAACACATCAAAATACTCCTCTCACCTGGTTCACTAATTGGGACTCTAACACCCAACAAAAAACCATTTTAGACATCTCCCATGTGAAAGCTACCTGAAACCAGCCTTAGACTTCCCATTCTTTAGGCACCTTCATTATCCATTTTAATTTTTCTTTCACATCTTGTAATTAATCATGATGATAAAAAATTTATTGCTTGATTTGTTTTTCAACAAAATACATAAAGAAATGTTTCTCTATTTCACACCTATTTTCACTCTCTCTCAAATCGTAACAAAAAAATAATGTCCTCCACCCAATAAACTTATTTCCTCTAAGGACCTCGCACCACAATATCCTAAACTCAAAACCACTCCTTAAGTTACTCATCCTCTAGTCTCCATGACCTCACCTCATGAGAACCATTGTAGTGCCCACTTCCCTTTGACACTATTTTGATTTGTCGTTTTCGAGATTGGTTACTTCACTCATGGTTTTATTATAGCTTCTTTGATTTAGCATGCTAGTAGATATCATAGACACTGAACTGTTATTGATTTGATCTTTATATGATGCATATGGTCTACTAGAGGCATTTGATGATGATATTGGTATACTTTGACATGGTTATTTATCTTTAATTATGACATGTGATATATTTAATCATATTGGGTAGATCTTGATAACTGGAATTAATGTGATGATCGTTTTCTTTGACATAAATGAAATGTGGAATAAAAATGTGCTAGAAATAGTAAGTGATATCATGTTTGTATAGATGATAGTAATTCATGTATAGATGATTTTAGATTACATTATATATTTGGCATGAATGTTTTAATACGGCCAACAGACCGAAGGAGGTATTTTCTGTTCTGCAGGTATATTATATTCACAACAATATCAGGGGAGTGGAGACCAACCACATCGGAATTCGAGAATAATCCAACTAGGGTCACCATTGTAACATGTAATTGTGTGTGTGTTAGAATTATTTGGTTAAGGGAAAAATTGTGACCTAGGGGTCATGTGTTTTGTTTTAATTTTTCCCTTTATATTATGTTAGTATGTGTTTTCTTTTAGTAGTGAATTTTTACTTGGTTTATTATTTAGATTTTTGGATTGGTGGTTACCCCTTTATTAGCCATGGGTTGTAGTGTCTTAATTAAGTTAATTTGAATTTGTTTTAAACTAATTAAAGATGTGACCAAAAGGGAGTTCATTTATTAGACTTGATTTACTTTGGATTTTGTGTGGAATGATGTGTGTTTGAGTTTGAGTGTAGCACACTCTACCCTACATGGGAAACTCGAATTTGCCTTTAGAGGCCAAATTTGAAAGCTTGTGGGACAAGTCAAACTTGTCCCACACCTCTTAGACCCCCATGCTAACCCTACCTATGGGTTGGAAGGCCAAATTTAAGGTCTTTTAGGTGTTTTAGGGGGATAAAAAGGGTAAAATATTAATTGCACTTTCTTTAAAAAATTTAATTTCGTCATTTGGGGGAGTGGGCTTAGTTGGAGTGTGTAAGGTGCTTGTCATTCCTTCAACCACTCATTAATGATGCATTGGAATTTGAGGTTGACCAAGTGATGTGGAGTGAAGGGAAAAGGAGGTGGCATCCTACATGGAGCCACATCATCCCTCCCTCTCTTTTCTCTATTTATTGGATCCTTTTGTTTGTTTTGGGGTTGGATGTTTTTTTTTTTAATTTCTTGTATTTTGGAGAGGAGAGGATTTGGAAGGAGTTAGTAGATTTTTGGAGCTTATTGATGCTTGTTGGAGTTTTGCTTTGGAGCTTGTGGTTGCTTGCTTGATCTTTGGAGGGATTGGAAACTTCATGCTTGGAACAAGCTCTACATGGAAAGGTAGGAGCTTCACCTTTGTTTTTATTATGTTTTTTTATATATATGTGTGTATATGTTGTGTTGAATGTTGTTGTTTTTTTGAAATGCTTGTTGGGAAGGGGTAGAATGCCTAAGTTGGGAGTGGGAGGAGACTATGGGGAGTTTATTGAGGGAGGCATAAGAGATCATTTTCTTGAGGAGGGAGTTTGGGTTGGGTGCCCACCTAGTATGAGAAATGCTTGCATTTTCTTCTTGTTCTTACTTTGAGGGAGCCATAAGAGTTGAGGGAGGCAAAAGAGTGGATGGAGGGATAAGGGGTACTTGAGGGAGGCATAAGAGTTGTTAGGGGTATTGTGTTTTGCATTGGAGGCTTTTTAGGTGGCACCCATTCCCATTGGGAGGCATAAGTGGCCTCCCCATAGGTCTTACTCTTATGGCTTTCTTGATAAGCCTTGTGACTTTGTTGTTTTGATTGTTTCCCTCTTGTTGAGTTGTTGATTTTTTTTTGAATGATTATGGAATGAATGTGAAATTTTATGTTAAGTTATGTGGAAGCTAGTAGTTGCCATGAGTTGGATTTTCTCCCATTGTAATGTGGTTGGGGCTCGGGGGCCAATGGAGAGGATGGCTTCTCTTCTCCATTGGGTATCTTGGTTGGGAGGAGAGCATTGCCTCTCCCCTTATTTTGTTGTGAATCAAGCTAAACTATTGGAGGAGCTATTTTGTTGGTGTTTTGAGCTTGGAGTTTTGTTGGTGACCATGTGAAACTACCTTTGTATTTTTTTACCCACTCAGAGTGGAAGAAATTTGTAATATTATGGTTCTATCCTTGTGTACATTTTGGTATGTTTACCCCACTTCAAGTGGAGGAAATTTGTAATGGCTTTGTCAAAGAAAGTTGCTATCCTATTGTTGTTTTTGAGATTACATTGCATGGGAAAAGAAAGGAGAAATAATGCATTGTAAAAATAGTTGCATGTAGTAAAAGTTAGTAAATACACATTTTGTTTTAAATCTTGAATGTATTGAAAAACAGATCTATTTTACAATGGAAAAGAAAGTACATTTTCATTGAGAAATTATTGTATTGTAAATATGTGAAAGAAGAAAATGTAGATATTGTTATAAGTTGTTTTGTTGCAAAATAGCATTTTATAAAAAGAAAAAGAAAAAGTGAATATGGTTATTTTGAAGGAATGAAAATTGTAGTAAAATGGAAGAGAAAATAAATTAGATTGCATGGTATGTAGAAATGTTGTTTCTATAGTAGAAAATGACTAAACAATGAAATAAAGTTATATCCATCTTTGGCTTGTAATGAATAATAATAAAAAAAGACTTAGTTAAACAAATAGAAATTACTCTTGTAAGTAGATGGAGTAAATAGAAAAGAAACCACAAAAATATATATATATAAGGAATAGATTTAGCAAGAAGTGAATTAATGAGCAATAAATATCAAACCTGGAACTTAAAATAAACAAAAACAAATCAAGGATGCATTTTTACACCCTTTTACAACTTTAAGTTTTTGTAGAACTTCCGGCTGTAAGGTTCTGTTTTTCAGAAACAGGACCGCTGCCCTGTGCTGGGCGGCGGTCCTGTGTTTGTCACCCAACCTGGGCGGCGTTCCTGTGTTTGTTACCTAGCCTGGGCGGTGGTCCTGTGTTTGTCTCTCAGCCTGGGTGGTGGTTATGCGTTTGTCACCTTGCGTATGGTGGCGGTCCTGTCACTTATGACAGAATTCCGCGGATCCGCGCCTGTGCATAAACTGTAACCATTTTATCTATTTCCTAAGTGTAAAAGATTAAATATAAAGCTTCCAGCAAGTAAATAAAGATTAATGCATAGGGATGTGATATTAAAACCCCTCTAATGGTGAATCTAAAAGAATTTCTTCATTTTTATCAAAGGGGGTATGATTTTGCCCCAAATTTTAAAACCCAATACACTAAAACCTTAAAATAAAAAACTAGATTGGAGGAGGAAACTCCTCCCAATCCTTGAAAGGAATAAATTATGCAAATAAAAGACTAATTGATCAAATCTAAAACTAGATCTTCTTGAAGAATTCTCCATGGCTCTTTCCTTTTTTTGCTCTCATGGCTTCCTCTTCTCCAACCTACAAATTTAACAAAAGAAATTGAAGAAAATGAGAAGGATAGAGTAAGAAAAGGTTTTAATAAGACTTTCATAAGGATTTTAGGGCTAAGTTGGAGAACCCTAGGATCTAATGGCTAGGATGGTTTTGATCTAAGGGTGGAGAATTGACCCTATCTTTTAAAATAAAAAATAAAAAAAATTAAGCAATTTTAAAATAATCTCTTTTCTAAACCTTAAGGGTATGTGTAGATGGGTGAGTGGGGTCATTTGATTACCTAGTAGTGTGGTGACCTTAGGACCCTTAGTTGTGTAGGGTTTTATTAAAAGTTATTTTAAGTCCTTAAAGTAATGAATTTAATAATCTAGTATAAGGTTAACCCTGTAACAACTAAGCTTATTGGAAAAGAATAGAAACCATTTGTAAAAATATTTTAGCCATGTTATCCTTCTTAGAACGGTTAATTAATGAACCCTGGAAGTACTGTGTTAATACATACATCTTATCTGAATCTGGGTTCTCAATCTTGAACCTAAGCTAAGTAATGCAAGTAAGTTAATGAATTGTAAAGGTTGAAAACCCTTGCATTATTCTTGTATTGTAAAAAAATTAAGAAAAAATAAAATAAAAAAATTTACTCACATTTTCAGGTTACGTGTTTAAGTGGAAGCAAGTTCTTGAACGTCATTTTTGCAGGCGTTACAACCATGTCATCCAAGATGGTTCCCACCTTGAAACCAATTTGTTGGTATCCGAATTTGTTCTCCTTTTCAAGCCAAGCAACAACACATATTCAATGGGGAGATTAAAGGGAGATAGATCCTAAATATATGTCATTTTTTAGCTAGGGAGGAAATCTAATTGTCCCTTTGTTACTTGGGTTTGTGGAGAGATGGATAGCACCTTAAAAGGATGTGATACTATCATAACTATTTTAGGTTGTGCCTTTCAACCAAGGTAAGAGAACCTATTTTGTAACCTCTTTTGTTTGAAAGGAGACACATGTACCTTTCTTTTGCATAAATTTTATAGAGAAGACCTTGGGGAAAGTATGATCAACACTCCAAATCTGATTCACAAAATTGGATTCACAATTTGAACAAAAATATCCACAAAGAAAATGTAGAACATTTGTGGATACAACACCGTTTATCTTGTAGTGTAGGTTTTACAACGACCTCGACAATCCAAGTGTGACATATAGGCGATCAGAGGTGAACAAGTGCAAACCTCTTGCGACACCCCAGAGGAGATTTTTTGAGCATGTACGTAGACCAGACCACCCAAAAACAAGACCAGAGAACCCACGGGCACCCCCATCCCTCTCCAGGTGCTCTAGTCCAGTCAAGTCCTCAAAATTTGCAATTTTACAGGCTTCTGTGAAATGAAATTCCATCTCTATTCATCTGGTCTCCACTGCAACATTGTTCAACAATCTCTGCGAATCAGCTAAGACTCTTGTAACCCTCCTTACACTTAATGTTTCATACTTTTATCGCTTAATTGCTCGGGTTAATTTCTATATTTTTTTATTCATTTATTTAGTGATGCCATAACATTTAGATTAACCTATAATTTTACATTTTAGCATAATCATACATTCTATTATTATTATCATTTTGATTATTTATTAATCCAATTGGAATAGGATAGATATTATTCAATTTCATTGGAAACTAGGAATTGAAAGATTATTTATTGGACTTATTTCATGGACAAGATTTGTAACTACTTTAGTTACTTTGCGGGTTATTCGAAATCTATCCTATATAATTTCTCTCATGAATTTTAACTGTATATGCATGATTTCCACAAATGCAAAAATATTATAAGGTAAAATGCAAAATAGTTATATTCGTCTTCTCTAATAAACGAGAGATTTCCAATTAACACGAAACTCCCAATGCCAAATGCGGACGACAAAACTGGACTTGTAAGAAGATTCATAAACCCCAGGGTGTATTGGGATGCATTTCCATCCCAATTCAATGCATCTAATTTCCCGTTTAAGAAACGCTCCACTCCCAGTTGGTTAAGCTTCGGACAACCCGCATCGCAATGTTTTCTCTTAAGATTCAGGCATTTAAATTTGTCCACTCAAACACAATTTCAGAGCCCACGATTGAAGATATTCCCAACTTGTTTCAAATAAAATGCAGCTGATAGATTACAGTTCCGTTAGGGAAGACAATTTGGGTATGGTTCATAATGTTCTAGTGGAGTACACAGCCTACGCCCAGGCCAAGCACGTTCAGCTGGCGGAGAAAAACCCCGAGGTGGAAATACCTATGTTTTGGGTGGCAATAAATGCAGGAGACATCGTAGAGAGCGCGTTGAAGGACATGGCCATCGTGATGAAACAATTGGGACGACCCCTCAAAGCAATCGAAGCCATCAAATCCTTCAGAGACCAGTGTTTTATCCAAGCTCAGGAATCCCTCGATAACGTTCTGCTCGACCTGTATAAAGTATATAATGCAATTCACACCACTCAAATCAAATAATATTGATGTCTGTTTGGTAAAGGTATATATATATATATATATATATATATATATAGTGGGTGCAGAAATGCGAGAGGGTGGAAGAGCAGATTGCAGTGCTGAAACAGAAATTGTGGCTTATTCAACATGGGCTTGTTTTTAATGGTAATCCCACCAAAACCACCCGCTCGCACGGGTAGAAGTTTTAGCTCTGTATTAGGCAAGAGACTGGTCACCTTTTGGTGTATAATTATAATTATTGTGTGCTCTACTCCGTTGTATTTTTTTATTTTTCAGGGGAAGTGAGAACGTATATTTTGTATTGGCAGAGCAATTTAGGGTGGGCGTATATGCAGCAACTTAATTACCCCGCCGCGGAGCTTGTTTACAGGTAAATGTTGAGAAACCATAATCACTCGGTGGCACAATTTATTGCAAGGCATATAAATAAGGAAACAAAATTATGTGCAGGAAATAACTACATTTTGATGCGGAAGGCAACAAGGCGTGCAATTTGGGTGTGTGTCTGATCAAACAAAGAAAGATGGAGGAGGATGTCACAGTTTTAGCGAGTATAAATGCCATGGATAAGAAGGATGCAACGTCGGTTGATCGCACAAAGCAATTGTTAAAGGAAATTAAGGAGAGTGAGGATGAATTGAGAGCAGAAATAGATTACGATATAGGTCGGAAAAGACATAGATTACATCATAGCTTGGAAAAGACATCAACGGCTACCTGTATTTGAAGAAATAAATACGCTTAACGTGGTATCGGATTGAATCATAAAAGAAAGCTATGTACAGAAACATATTTAGAATTGAGAAATACGTTCATCTACGGGTTATATTATATACCTACTTTGGCCAAAGGAATAAGGTTCTCTTAGGATCGGTGATGTTCAAGTTACTGCGGGTTTAGTCAAAAATAAAATAAATTTTTTAATGAAAAGTAGTTACAATTTTGCGTTCAATGTATTTATGGAGAGGTGGGCATTACATCTATTTTGTGGCGTTTTCAAAATTGATTATTGTTTTTGTTTTTGTTTTTTTTTAAATTAGTACAAATATTTCTGTTGTTTCCATTATCATTTCTTTTGTTTTTAATAGGGCTTGACTTTTTCTAACAGCCTTTTTTTTAAATTTGGTAAGTGTCCTATATTACTAACTAATATATTAATGTGCTTTTAAAAAAAAATCTTATAACTATCTCATTTTTGTTCATGTCCTCGTTAACATATATAACTAAAATATTTTTAATAATGAATATACATAAGTAGTATGTTATTTATCATTTTTATATGTATTTGATTGTTAAACCATAAAATCTATGCTCGCCAATTTTAGAGAATATTGAATTATGGAGAGAATAATTTTAAGTTACCATATATGTGCTTATTGTTAGGAAACCACATACTTTGTAGCAATGAATAAGTGGAAAGTTGAACAAAAAAATTATAATTTATTGAGATAGAGATAACACAAACATTCAAAATACCAAACATGTAAGAGATGAACACTAAATTTATGTGGTAAAGCCCTTGCTAAGTGCATATGAAAACATCAATGGTGCAAGATATCAAACTTTTATTAACTCAAGATTAACATATTACATGTGAACTTTTTATGAGCAACTTTGGATTACTACAAAAATAAATACACCTAATAGAACGAAAAAATGACATTAGTATTTTCCTTCCTAAAAAAAATAATTCGGTGGAAGTTATTTTTTTTAAAAACAAGAGCTTCACTCCTTAATTTTTGTTTCATGAGACTATGCCCCCGAAATCCCACCAAGGGAGACTCCATAAGATATTGCCACCTCCTATAGATCCCCTACAGAAATAAATGGGTAGGCAAGCCCCTACACACCCCCCTTTTAGGAATGAACTACAAACCATACCAAAAAACCCAAAATTTAACTTTTTTGCCACATATCTAACATTTAATGGAAAGCCACAAAAATGAAAAGGAGACAAATCCCATGGTAAATGCTTATATGAACAATCAAAAAGGTGTTTCCATCGTCACATTTTAAAAATATTTAGTTTTGTTTGCATACATGTACAAATGTATTATGAAGACTCAAATTTAAACATATAAAAATGTGATCTTTTGTTTTTTTTGTTCGTTTATGCTTACTGTATAAGAGGAAAAAAACTAAATTAAAAATGCTCTCTTATATTTATCTCTTTTCTTTCTGTATCCTGGTTTTATATTAAGTTGATATAGATATGTAAAAATTATGTAGTTGCAAATTAAAAGTGCGATGTTTTTGGAGTAGATTTTGTCTATATATCATGTGCTGGAAAGGTGGAGGTTGAAATTATGACTACATCTCATTTTAAATACCAAAAAGATAATATGAAATGAAGAAAAGTTTGGAAAAAGTAATTTTAAAAAATTCCTATAAAGTTTTGACATTGGCTATAAACATTCGATTCAATTGTTAAAGTTCAATATATATAAACAAATAATCTTATTTGTTGTTTTAATATTACTTATGTATTGATATATAATATTTAATTTATAAAGTAAATATTTGGAACTATTATTCTAAAAAAGCTAAATATCTTTATTACGCTGAAGGCATTATTCCTATGGGAAAGGGCTTTGTCGACACTCAGGGGACTGTGTCAAATTTGATTGCATAAATGATGGTTTTGCTATTTTTAACAATTTTGCTTTTATTTTATAGCTTTTGCATGCATTAATTTTTACTTTTTGCTTTTCTAACAATTTTGCTTTTCTGATTTTACATGCTGCTTTGAATTTACTTTTAATGTGAAGGCTTTGATGTTTTTTATTTTTTAAAAGATATTTTTAGCTTTTCCTTTTTAATAATTGCATGGTGAATGGCGAATATATATAGTCTATTGGAATATTGTTCTCAAGATTGTTTTCTAGAAATTTAGTGGATCAGACACGAGACTATTGGATCTGTAGCAGTACATGGTACTTGACGGAATTTTTTTCTGAGTAGTAGAAGTTAGGGTCGTTTGTGCAAGTTCTTCCCATCTACAGTCATCTTCTGAATCAAGGTAAGTTTAGTTTATTTAAACCTTGTGCTAACTACTTAAAAGCTTCAACATGTCAACACCAGTGATATAGATTTTGTTGCCTAAGTTATTGGGGATGCCGTCTGATAGGGTCAACGAGGATTAAATACAGGTCCCTCTCTCTTTAATAATAGATAAACAAGAATTCTGATAATCATTAACCAAGAGTGTAGCTACATGTAGTCTAGAACTTTCAAATACATATCAAGAATAACATGCTTATTTTCTTGACTATTGGCAGTAAATCTTAAAAATCTAGTTTCAGTTATTTTATGGATGTTTGTTCATTGTTACTAAATGTAGTGCCCACTTTCCTTCGACACCTTTTGATTATTATTATTTTTTTCGATATTGTCATATGCACTTATGGATATATTATAGTTTTTGATATAGCATGTTAGTAGATATCAGAGATACTGAACTGTTATTGATTTGATTCTTTTATGATGCGTATGGACTACTGGAGACCTTTTTTGTTGATATTGATACACTTTTGACATGGTTATTTATCTGTAATTCTGACATGTGATATGTTTAAGTCATACTAAGTAGATCTTAATAATTGGATTAATGTGATGATCGTTTTGACATGATTGAAATGTGTAATAGAAATGTGCTAGAAATTATAAGTGATATCGTATTTGCATAGATGATAATAATTCATATATAGTTGATTTTAGATTTATATCGCATATTTTGGCATGACTATTTTAATGCGGCCACGAGGCTGAAGGAGGTATTCTCTGTTCTGCAGGTATATTATATTAACAACATCGGGGGAGTGGAGACCAACCACATCGGAATTCGAGAAGAATCCAACTAGGGTCACCGTGGCAACATGTAATTGTGTGTGTGTTAGAATTATTTGGTTAGGAGAAAATTGTGACCTAGGGGTCATGTGTTGTTTTGTTTTAATTTTCCCTTTCTATTATGTTAGTATGTGTTTTCTTTTAGTAATGAATTTTTACTTGGTTTATTATTTAGATTCTTGGAATTGTGTTTACCCCTTTTTCTAGTCATGGGTTGTAGTGTCTTAATTAAGTTAATTTGAATTTTTTTTAAACTAATTAAAAATAATGTGACCAAAAGGGAGTTCATTTATTAGGCTTGATTTACTTTGGATTTTGTGTTGAGTGATGTGTGTTTGAGTTTTGAGTGTAGCACACTCTACCCCTCATGGAAAACTCGAATTTGGCCTTAGAGGCCAAATGTGGAAGCTTGTGGGACAAGTCAAACTTGTCCCACACCTCTTAAAAGCCCATGCCAACCCTACCTATGGGTTGGGAGTTCAAATTTAAGGTCTTTTAGGTGTTTTGGGGGGATGAAAGGTAAAATATTAATTGCAGTTTTTTTCAAAAATTTAATTTTGTCCTTTGGGGGAGTGGGCTTAGATGGAGTGTGTAAGGTGCTTGTCATTCTTCCAACCACTCATTAATTGTGCATTGGAATAGGAAGTTGACCAAGTGATGTGGAGTGGAGAGGAAATGAGGTGTCATCCTACTTGGAGCCACATCACCCTTCCATCTCCTTTCTCTATTTATTGAATTCTTGTTGCTTGTTTTGGGGTTGGATGATCATTTTTAGTCTCTTGAAATTTTGGAGAGTGGGAGGATTTTTTAGGGAGTTTGTGGATTTTCTTTGGAGCTTGTGGATGCTTGCTTGATCTTTGGAGGAGTGTGGAACTTCATACTTGGAACAAGCTCTACCATGGAAAGGTAGGAACTTCACCTTTGTTTATATTATGATTATTGTAAGATGAATGTGTGTATATGTTTGTTGAATGTTGTTGTTTCTTTGAAATGCTTGTTGGGTATGGGTAGAATGCCTAAGCTAGGAGTGGGAGGAGACTATGGGGAGTTTATTTGAGGGAGTCATAAGAGATCATGTTCTTGAGGAGGGAGTTTGGGTTGGGTGCCCACCTACTATGAGAAATGCTTGCATTTTCTTCTTGTTCTTACCTTGAGGGAGCCATAAGAGTGGATGGAGGGATAAGGGATACTTGAGGGAGGTATAAGAGTTGTTAGGGGTATTGAGTTTTTTCATTGGAGGCTTTTTAGGTGGCACCCATACTCATTGGGAGGCATAAGTGGCCTCCCCATAGGTCTTACTCTTTTGGCTTTCTTGATATGCCTTGTGACTTTGTTGTTTGATTGTTTTCCTCTGGTTGAGTTGTTGATTGTGTTTTGAATAAATATGGAATGAATGTGAAATTTTATGGTAAGTGGTGTAGAAGCTAGTAGTTGCCATGAGTTGAAATCTTCTTCCATTGTAATGTGGTTGGGGTTCGGGGGCCAAAGGAGAGGATAGCTTCTATTCTCCTTTGGATATCTTGGTTGGGTGGAGAGTGTTGCCTCTTCCCCTATCTTATTGTGAATCAAGGAAACTTTTGGAAGAGCTGCCTTGTTGGTGTTTGGAGCATTAGAGTTTTGTTGATGACCTTGTGAACTTATTGTATTTTTACCCACCTAGAGTGGAAGAAATTGTAATAATGTATTTCATTCTTATATTTACATTTTGTATGACTTCCCACATCAAGTGGAGAACATTGTATTGATTTTTGTGATGAAAATATTGCATTCCATTGTGGCTATGGAAGTGTATTATACATTGAAAGGAAAGAAGAAAGATTTGTGTGAATTAGTTTGAAATAGAAAAGAAAGTTCATTTCCTTTGTTTGAAAGTTGTATTATAGGTGAAAAGGGGAAGGAAATATTTGTCCTTGTAGAATTAATTTTATTGCAATGTATGTGGAAATGGAAAGAACTTAAGTGTTAGTAATCTCTTGTTAACCAAAGTAGATCATCTCCTAGAACACAAATTTCATTTGTCTTTATTTTATTTGGTTAAGAAAGAAAGTTAATTTCTAAGGTTAGCTTGTAATTCTTATTTAGAAATTATTGCAAATCTACAAAATGGGTAAGGGAAACATAATCTACTTTCTCCTACTTCTCACTATAGTATCAAATTGTAAGTCTACAAAAATAAAATAAAAAAATCCTTTCTCAAGATTTTTGCTTGCTATCAATAACTCACATAAATTTATTATTACTTATTGATAGTAATCTTGATACTTTGTATTTTTATCAACATTAAAATATTATTAATATTAATCAACTTATTAATATTAATGATAAATTAATATTAACATCTTAAAATTTTATTACTCTTATATATTAGATTATACACATTTATAAAATTTAGATGTAAATTAACATATAAAAGTGGGTTATTTGAATACATGGGTAATATAAGTAAAAAAGTACTAATAAGACAAAACTTTAAAGGTGAAGCTTTAAAATCAAAAGTGCAGATTTTTTTTTATATATAAATTTAAACTTTTTAAAAAAATATATATGCATTGAAGTGGGCTTATAACCGTGGCCTTTGTGGAGGTCAAATAAAATGGTGGTGGGGCCGACCCCACCCCCATAGTCTTTGAATAATTAAATTTTATTTACACCCCCCTCCTCATTTTAACATAAAAAAATCTGCGGCTAGTTTTACAGTGAACTGTATATGTTGTTTTTACGGCCGAACCTCATTCGGGCATATATATATATATATGTATAATCTCTTATAAAATATTTATTTTGGGTTTGGGGTTATCCATGAAAGAAATTTTTATATATATATCATAATAAAATGGCAAAAAATAAAAAAATAAACCCACAACTCAAATAATATTGTCAACAAAAAAATGATGTTTTTGGGTTTTGATAAAATAATTGATTTTTTTTTTTTTTTTGTTTTGTTTATACACATATAGATATCAAAGTTCTTGTTGTATTTTTCCCTCCTTCAAAACCATATTAACAATGGGCAAAGGCCATAACCTAGGTAAGAGAAATCTCTCTCAAATGAAATGCAACAATGGGTAAAATGGTATTTAGAAATATAGCAAACCCTAGGAGAGGGATGTTAAAATTAGCTCCCCTTCTTGTGTTCCCTCTCCCAAGAGCTTGAACTTCCTTCCATGGCCTCCTTTCATCCTTAACCTGCAAAATAAACAAGAGAAATAAGAGGATAGGTTAAGAAATAAGTATAAAAAAGCCCATAAGGATTTCTAGGGTTACTTTAGTGCAACCTAGATCTAATGGCTCAAATAGAATAGATGCAATGGTGGAGGATGAACCCTACATCACTTAAGTGATGGGGTGTTTAGGTGGGAGTGAAATAATTAAATGATGGGTGTAATGTTTTGAAGGGGGGGCCTAAGGGGTTAGACTAAGTTGTGCACCCCTTACCTTTTTAAAGAAATAATCTAGATATTAAGGAGCAAGATTTAAGACTAAAGGATATTTAATCTTGTTTTATAATAAATTTAGAGGGAATTAATGGGGCTATGACTTGAAAATAAAAATGAGAAATATTAAAATAATTATTGAAGCTTAGTAAGTGAATTTAATTCCTCATTTAACTTTTGAAATTGGGTCAATGTTATTCAGTTGTCATTTTTTTTATTTCCTTGAAAGTTTTATAAAGCATTATTATCAAGAATTTAATTTAATTCTGGTGAATGTTATTGTCATTCCATTTCAAAAAAATAAAAAATAAAATAAAATTATTCCATAATTTTCTAACTAAACCTAGGTTACTCTTGGATCTTGTTCAAGCATTTTAGTGGGCGTTACACTTGGTTTGGGGTTATCCATTAAAGATATATATATATATATATATATATATATATATATATATATATATATATATATCATAATAAAATGGCAAAAAAAAAAAAACCCACAACTCAAATAATATTGTCAACAAAAAAATAAAGTTTTTGCGTTTTGATAAAACAATTGATTTTTATTTTTTTTGTGTTTATACACATATAGATATCAAATTTCTTGTTGTATTTTTCCCTCCTTCAAAACTAGATTAACAATGGGCAAAGGCCATAACCTAGGTAAGATAAATCTCTCTCAAATGAAATGCAACAATCGGTAAAATGGTATTTAGAAATAGAGCAAACCCTAGGAGAGGGATGTTAAAATTAGCTCCCCTTCTTGTGTTCCTTCTCCCAAGAGCTTGAAATTCCTTCCATGGCCTCCCTTCATCCTTAACCTACAAAATAAACAAGAGAAATGAGAGTATAGGTTAAGAAATAAGTATAAGAAAGCCCATAAGGATTTCTAGGGTTACTTTAGTGCAACCTAGATCTAATGGCTCAAATAGAATAGATCCAATGGTGGAGGATGAACCCTACATCACTTAAGTGATGGGGTATTTAGGTGGGAGTGAAATAATTAAATGATGGGTGTAATGTTTTGAAGGGGGGCCTAAGGGGTTAGACTAAGTTGTGCACCCCTTACCTTTTTAAAGAAATAATCTAGATATTAAGGAGAAAGATTTAAGACTAAAGGATATTTAATCTTGTTTTATAATAAATTTAGAGGGAATTAATGGGGCTATGACTTGAAAATAAAAATTAGAAATATTAAAATAATTATTGAAGCTTAGTAAGTGAATTTATTTCCTCATTTAACTTTCGAAATTGGGTCAATGTTGTTCAGTTGTCATTTGTTTTTATTGGCTTGAAAATTTTATAAAGCGTTATTATCAAGAATTTAATTTAATTCCGGTGAATGTTATTATCGTTCCATTTCAAAAAATAATAATTTATTCCGTAATTTTCTAACTAAACCTAGGTTACTCTTGGATCTCGTTCAAGCATTTTAGTGGGCATTACACTTGGTATCAGAGCCGTGGGTTCAAAGCTTGGACCCTTGGGCACACCTAGAAAACATGAAACATAAACATTTAACCTAGTGCAAGTTGATTCTTTTAAATCTATAAAACCACAATGTTGATAATTATATGAAACAAAAAACTTAGAAAAAACTGGCACAAGACCTAGAACAATGAACTAACTCTCGCCTTGATCTGTGTAGGAGGCGCGGATTAGGCGAGGGGTATTTTCATATAGACCTAGATATACCACCGCCAGAGTAGGCTGTAGCGGCCATTCTACCTCAGATCTTACAGACGCTTCAGGACGTCAATTCTGCTATACGCGGAGAGACCTTAGGAGGACGAGTTGCCAGACATGGTTTGGAGTCATCAGTAGATGCTCAGGTATCCCCTTGACACAGCGAGGAGCATAGGGCAGAGAACTTCCGTGCGGAGTCGGCTAGGGCAGAGTCACCAAAGAGAGGACATGGGGACAGGATCTCAGGCCATAGAGATAGGTCTCGGAGCCCTAGACAGAGGGAGGAGCGTACAGATAGACCTAGGATTCATCATACGTCAGCTGCAGACCATATCAGGGAGATCTTGAAGCTACGACCATCTCACTATTCATGTGATACATGTGGTTTTCAGGCAGAGGCCTGGTTGGTGAGCTTGAGCGGATGCTTCAAGCTCTGTCCTTTTACTAGCAACACGAAAGATCATGTTGTGTTCCATCTTCTGAGGGATGGAGCAGGAGTCTGGTGGAGGACCGAGGAGCAGAAACTCCATGTTGACTTGGAGACGGTTACCTGGGAGCTATGTAATGTCCCCTTCTCAGACTTGATCTTTCCAGTGACCGTTGACCTTTTTTCTGGAAACCCAAAGGCTAGTCGGAAGGTAAATTAGGGTTTCCTATTTTTGAGGATGTCTTTGCTCGGAGTTGGTGGATTCAAAGGCGGATTCTTTCTGGGTTTTCCGAAAGCTTCGCAGTGGTATGTTCATTTCGGCATTCTGAGTATTTTTTGGAATTTACTATTTTTAGTAAATTCTATTTTTGGCAGTTTCCAGTTGGGTTCAACTTGGTTGACTTCCTACTTCAGTTTGGTCTGTTGACTGGTCATTATTGGCTTCAGAGCATGATTGAAGAGTTAAGTTGATATATTTAATTAAAGGTCACGTTTTAATATTATATTCGAACGTTGACCCCTTGGCCTAGTCTATTGACTTTATGTTGTTTTGAAAAGTGGGTTTCTTGAGGGAGGCGCCTTCATTAAGATTATTTTATTAATTTCCAAAGTCAAAGCAAGCTTAAGGTGGGTGCATTTATCAAGGTATTGAGTTTAATTAAAATATCAATATTAAGCTTGAAAGGAAAAAGGGCGCCATCTTGGAGAAAGGATTAGGGTTTGGATGTTGAAGTGTTTTTTAGGGTTTGGTGAAGTCAACAGGAAGTTATAAAAGGAAGACTTTGAGCACCATTCATCATCTTGGGACTACCATATTGTTATGCTGCCGGTTTGGCTCTAGGTTTGCTTCGAGGAATGAAGGCCTCCTAGCTCGGGCATCGCTTCTTGTTTGTAAGACAACAACTAGTGGTGATTTTACTTTAGATTGTGAGTTCAGTGGATTTAGTGCTGTGTAATCTGCATTTGTCTAATTAGGTTCAGATCTTACATATTAGAGTTTCCTGGTTTCTGTATTTTTGCTACAGCAGATTCGAATTTTTATTCATAAATCCAAAAAGACAAAAAAATTCTTAGTGGGTATTGTTTCATTCTGTCCTTCTTGGCTAGGCGCCCATGTATGCAAGGCTGTAGAATCTTTGGAAGACAATTTGATTTTTAAAAGCAAAATCGCCCCTGTGCTGGGCCGTACCATTAATGGTGTCTTGAAATTCGTGCATTTAATATAGCCTGCATTTTGAGTCTGTTTTTGGGGGTTAGTCTGAGCGCCCTCTTGCTAATAGTGCTTTGTAATTAGTATCAGGTTATTTGATTAAGTTTTACGGAATTTCTGAGCTATTCCAGAAAACTGTGTGCTGCTGGTTATATTCTGAGCCATTCCAGAAAATCTGTGTGCTGCTGGTTATATAAAAAATACAGAACTGTCATAACAGCGCGGAGAAATCTGCATCTTTAATCTGATCCGTATTGTTAGCAAGATCTCACCATTTATATTGTAAGCTGGCAGTAGTACTGGCAGCAACTTAGATCTCTTGCTTATCATACTGTAATGCACTTCTTACTTTCAGCAGTTAATATTGTTCTAATTTGACCTCCGCCCTATGGTAGCTACTATCCCATTCTGGGTTAGCAAGCACATTCTGGGTGTTGAGTATTTCCAGCTTTCCGCATTTCTTTTCAAGCATAGTTTTCTGTAACACTCCGTCATATGGTCGCCCCTCACTCCATACTGGATTGGGTAGCACATACTTGGCGTTGAGTTCCCATTCAGCATTTAGGTAGAAGATTAGTATTCTGTAACACTCCGTCAGATGGTCGCCCCTCACTCCATATTGGATTGGGTAGCACATACTTGGCGTTGAGTTCCCATTCAGCATCTAGCGTAGAAGATCCTCTGACCATATGCTCGCCATCATCGGCGCCATTCTTGGTTAGAGTTGCTTTCGTACGTTTTGGTTTACCTTCTAACCTTAACAGGTACTTTGATTGTAATGTTGTAATCTGTTTTAAAACAGAAATAGAAAAACAAAAAAAAAATTGGCCCGGTATATTTCAGTGGTATCAGAGCGAAGATCTTCCCATCCTGTGAACAATCTGTCTATGAGTGACAGAGAAAAGAGGTACATTGCAAGGGAAGACAAGAAGGTTGGAAAACAGTTCCAGCCTTACCAAGCTCCAGAAGGTCAGACAGCTTCAAAGATCTTGAGGGCTCATTGGGAGTCTTCTCAGGAATCAGATATGGCAGAGGGTGAGAGATCAGTTGGGGGTAACGAGAGAGTTATCAACAACAGAGATGACAATGGGAAAGGAAGAGAAAGGTCTATGAGTCCCGGAACGAGATTTGGAAGAAAGATGGATGCCTTGATGGACATGGTATCTCTCATGATGGGGACAGTGGGTCAGAATACCATTCCACAGAACAACTTAGAGCACAGAGGAGAGCATAGTGCCTCCAACCAGCATGATGGATATGCAGCCCGGACTGTGTCAAACAACACTTATATTTCTTCCAGGCCTTTCAAACCCCCCTTTTTGGCACCTGTAAACACTCAGCCAGATCCTGAAGAGAATGTTTCATTCGTGGAGCAGTTGAGACTTGGTCGTGCAGAGTATGACTCTCTACCTGACGACATCAAGATGGATATGTCCTATAACGATTTCATGGATCATAAAAGGAAAAACAAAGGACACGGGAGACACTATGATCAAAGAAGACCATCAAATCAAGGAGACTTGTACCAAGCTGTCAACAAGGTGTCACTTCCACACTTTGACGGGAATGATACTAGTTCAGCCCGAGCTTGGATTCAGAAGCTGGATAACTATCTAGCTCTCAGACCTATGGCAGAAGAGGAAGCGATCAAGTTCGCTACACTACATCTTGATGGGGTGGCGCATGAATGGTGGTACCATGGCCTAGTTACCTTGGGTCATCGGTCTATCACAACGTATGATGAGTTCACTACTAGGCTCATCGAGAGGTTTGAAAAGAAGGATCCTGAAATTCATTTCAGGGAACTGGCACAATTGAGACAATATGGCACAGTTGATGCCTACATTATGGAGTTTCAGAGATTATCAGTCATGGTGACTGGAATCACGGAGAGGAGATTGGTGATCCTTTTCAGTGAAGGGTTGACAGAACCACTCAAAGGTTGGGTTAAGGCCTTTGATCCACCAACCCTGCAGGAGGCCATGAAGAAAGCAAGAAACATGGAGTGGGCTGCTCCTAAGGCAAAATTTCAGTCAAATTCCCCCTTTCAGAAAAGGGATAAAGGGAAAAGACCTCAGCATAGACCTCCCTTGAGACCTCAGCACAAGGAGTTCAAACAGCACAATCCCCATGTCACCAGGTTGGATCCTGAAACCCTAAATGAACTCAGAAGAAAAGGGTTGTGTTTCCGGTGTCGGGACAAGTGGTCTCAAGATCATGTTTTCCCTAAGGGAGTTAAATTCAATCAGATTGAGTACTATTCTGCTGGTGAAAGTAGTTCTGATTTTTCTGACCAGCAATCTGATGTTGAAGAAAGTGAGGTAGATAGACCTCCAGAAGAGTCCGGAGATGAGAAAGAAAGTGTTGGAGTCTTAGCTCAACTTTCTAGCTTCCAAAGAAACGAATCATTCAAGGTTCGAGGGATGATCAAAGGGCAGCGAATCGTTGCCTTGATCGACACTGGAGCAACACATAACTTCATTGATGAAGTTGTGGTGGCGAAGAAGGGGCTGCAAACAGAGGAGTTTGAAGGGTTCAAGGTCATGGTTGCCGATGGATTCCATATTTCATGTACTAAGAAAATCTCGAACCTGACCATGCAATTGGGGAATTACGAAGTCAAGGATGACTTCTATGTAGTCCACATTGGAGATACTGATGCCGTCCTAGGCATTCAATGGCTGCGTTCTCTTGGGGAGATCTCCTTGAATCTGCAGACTATGGAGCTGAAGTTTCAATCTGATGGTAAGAAGATAGTCCTAAGAGGAATGTCCAATGGGGGCCCTCGGGTAGTGTCATTCAAAAGTATGGCAAGGCTGATCCGTCACGATCAAGCCGAGTGGGTTGCAGAGTGCATGATCCTTCCTACTAGTCCGTTTGAGACTAAACGAGACCATCCTCCTGATGTTCAGTCTCTACTCACGAAGAAGAGCAAGGTCTTTGCAGACTTGCCTCCTGGACCACCACCTGAAAGGGGTTCAGAACATATCATAGAGCTCAAGGAAGGAGCTAAACCGGTGATTACAACTCCATATCGGTACCCAAAGAGGCAAAAGGATGAGATTGAGAAGAATATTCAAGAACTCTTGGAGATGGGCTTCATTCGCCCAAGCAAGAGCCCCTTTGCATCTGCCGTAGTTCTTGTGAAGAAGAAGGATGGTACCATGCGCATGTGTGTGGACTATCGTGCTTTGAATCAAAGTACCATAAAAAACAGATACCCCATTCCCAGGATAGATGAGCTCATTGATGAGCTACATGGGGCCAAGTTCTTCTCGAAGATCGATTTGAGATCGGGTTACCATCAGATTCGAATGAGAGGATCGGATGTGGAGAAGACAGCTTTCAGATGTCACTATGGCCATTTCGAATTCTTAGTCATGCCATTTGGGTTGACTAATGCTCCGGCTACCTTTCAGTCTTGCATGAACCGTGTTTTTCAAAATCAGTTAAGGAGGTTTGTGTTGATTTTTTTTTGATGACATTCTGATTTACAGCAAGACTTGGGAGGATCATCTCAAGCACTTGGAGGAAGTGCTTAGTATTCTCGAATCTGAGAGTTTGTTCGCAAAAGCATCCAAATGTGAATTTGGAATGGAGGAGTTACTGTACCTTGGCCACATAATCAGTGCTGAGGGAGTGAAGGTGGATCCGGAAAAGATCAAAGCAGTAGTTGATTGGCCACCTCCTGAGAGCTTGACTCAGTTGAAAGGTTTTTTGGGTCTTTGTGGTTTTTATCGGAGATTCGTAAAGGGGTATTCACAGAATGCTGCTCCCCTTACTGATCTCACCAAAAAAGGAGCCTTTTGTTGGTCAGAAAAGGCTCAAATTGTTTTTGACAAGTTCAAAAAGATCATGAGCTCGTGTCCGGTTCTGGCTATTCCAGATTTCTCCAAGCCATTCGAGCTGCAGTGTGATGCATCAGGGGAAGGAGTTGGGGCTGTCCTGATGCAAGACAAACACCCTATTGTGTATGAGAGCCGAAAATTAAGGGGTGTGGAAAGAACATACTCAATTTATGACAAAGAAATGCTTGCCATTATGCATGCATTAGCCAAGTTCAGGCAGTACTTGGTGGGGAACAAGTTTGTGGTTAAGACTGATCACAATAGCCTCAAGCATTTCATGCACCAGAAGGACCTGAATGAGAGGCAAAAGAAGTGGGTGAGTAAGCTTCAAGCTTACAACTTTGACATTGAATATGTCAAAGGGAAAAATAATATTGTGGCTGATGCTTTATCCAGGAGACCTCATCTTAGCTCATTATGTGAGCTTACTGCAGATTGGAGAGACATGTTGCTTGCTGATTATGCCAAAAATCAGTTTGCAACCAGCATTATTGAGGGTACTTTTCATGATGAAAGGTACAAGGTGACTGAGGGATTGATACACTATAAGGGAAGAATCTTTTTAGTGGCTGATTCAAAGCTTAAGAAGAAGATTCTTTTGACTTTTCATGATATTCCAGTTGCTGGTCACCAAGGGTTTTTCAAGACATATAGGCAGATCCGAGAAAGGTTTTCTTGGAAAGGATTGAAAGGAGAAGTACAACGCTACATTCAGGAGTGTCCTGTTTGTCAAGTGAATAAGAATGAGCATACATTACCAGCCGGTTTGCTGCAACCACTCCCTATTCCCAATCAAAAGTGGGAAAGCATTTCGATGGATTTCATCACAGGGTTCCCCAAGGCCCAAGGGAAGGATTGTATTTATGTAGTGGTGGATAGGCTAACCAAATTTGCTCATTTCTTTGCCATTACCAGCACTTTTTCTGCAGCCCAAGTTGCAGATCTGTTTTTTCGAGAGGTGTTTAGGCTGCATGGGTTGCCAAAGAACATTGTGAGTGATAGGGACAGCAAGTTCCTAAGTACTTTCTGGCAAGAAGTCTTCAGAATGAGTGGTACTGTGCTCACTCCAAGCACTAGTTACCATCCCCAAACAGATGGACAAACGGAAGTAGTGAACAAGTGGTTGGAAGGCTACTTGAGAAACTATGTTTCAGAACAGCAGAGAGCTTGGGTCAAGTGGCTGCATATAGGCGAGTACTGCTACAATTCGTCTTTTCATATGTCGATTAAGATGTCTCCTTTCTTGGCTCTTTATGGGTATGAAGCACCTAGCTTTGCCGATTTGGTGTTTGGTGAGAGCAGAGCACCCCAAGCCAAGGACTTGTTGCAGCAAAGTCAAGACATCATGAAATCTTTGAAGGATAATCTGCAGATTGCACAGAATCAGCAAAAGATGTATGCTGATCAGAGACGTGTTGAGCGTTCTTTTGAGGTTGGGGATATGGTTTATCTCCGATTGCAGCCTTACAGACAGTCTACTCTCAAGAAGAGTGGAGCTGAGAAGCTCAAACCTCGTTTCTATGGGCCATTCAAGGTCATCAGAAAAGTTGGGGCAGTAGCTTATGAGTTAGAGCTACCCTTTGATAGTAGAGTGCATAATGTTTTCCACGTATCTCGCCTCAAAAAGGCACTTGGACATAATGTGGTTGCTTCATCACAGTTACCGCCTTTGGATGAGGAGGGACAGTTGGTTCTAATTCCAGAGGGGATACTTGATTTCAGAGAGCGTACTTTGAGGAAAAAAACTATCAGAGAATACCTGGTGAAGTGGAAGAACCTGCCGATGGAGGATGCGACTTGGGAAAGTGATGAGATTCTGTAGCATCCTGGTTTACGATTGCTTGAGGACAAGCAATCTTGGGGAGGGCGGACTGTAATGTCCCCTTCTCAGACTTGATCTTTCCAGTGACCGTTGGCCTTTTTTCTGGAAACCCAAAGGCTAGTCGGAAGGTAAATTAGGGTTTCCTATTTTTGAGGATGTCTTTGCTCGGAGTTGGTGGATTCAAAGGCGGATTCTTTCTGGGTTTTCCGAAAGCTTCGCAGTGGTATGTTCATTTCGGCATTCTGAGTATTTTTTGGAATTTACTATTTTTAGTAAATTCTATTTTTGGCAGTTTCCAGTTGGGTTCAACTTGGTTGACTTCCTACTTCAGTTTGGTCTGTTGACTGGTCATTATTGGCTTCAGAGCATGATTGAAGAGTTAAGTTGATATATTTAATTAAAGGTCACGTTTTAATATTATATTCGAACGTTGACCCCTTGGCCTAGTCTATTGACTTTAAGTTGTTTTGAAAAGTGGGTTTCTTGAGGGAGGCACCTTCATTAAGATTATTTTATCAATTTCCAAAGTCAAAGCAAGCTTAAGGTGGGTGCATTTATCAAGGTATTGAGTTTAATTAAAATATCAATATTAAGCTTGAAAGGAAAAAGGGCGCCATCTTGGAGAAAGGATTAGGGTTTGGATGTTGAAGTGTTTTTTAGGGTTTGGTGAAGTCAACAGGAAGTTATAAAAGGAAGACTTTGAGCATCATTCATCATCTTGGGACTGCCATATTGTTATGCTGCCGGTTTGGCTCTAGGTTTGCTTCGAGGAATGAAGGCCTCCTAGCTCGGGCATCGCTTCTTGTTTGTAAGACAACAACTAGTGGTGATTTTACTTTAGATTGTGAGTTCAGTGGATTTAGTGCTGTGTAATCTGCATTTGTCTAATTAGGTTCAGATCTTACATATTAGAGTTTCCTGGTTTCTGTATTTTTGCTACAGCAGATTCAAATTTTTATTCATAAATCCAAAAAGACAAAAAAATTCTTAGTGGGTATTGTTTCATTCTGTCCTTCTTGGCTAGGCGCCCATGTATGCAAGGCTGTAGAATCTTTGGAAGACAATCTGATTTTTAAAAGAAAAATCACCCCTGTGCTGGGCCGTACCATTAATGGTGTCTTGAAATTCGTGCATTTAATATAGCCTGCATTTTGAGTCTGTTTTTGGGGGTTAGTCTGAGCGCCCTCTTGCTAATAGTGCTTTGTAATCAGTATCAGGTTATTTGATTAAGTTTTACGGAATTTCTGAGCTATTCCAGAAAACTGTGTGCTGCTGGTTATATTCTGAGCCATTCCAGAAAATCTGTGTGCTGCTGGTTATATAAAAAATACAGAACTGTCATAACAGCTCGGAGAAATCTGCATCTTTAATCTGATCCGTATTGTTAGCAAGATCTCACCATTTATATTGTAAGCTGGCAGTAGTACTGGCAGCAACTTAGATCTCTTGCTTATCATACTGTAATGCACTTCTTACTTTCAGCAGTTAATATTGTTCTAATTTGACCTCCGCCCTATGGTAGCTACTATCCCATTCTGGGTTAGCAAGCACATTCTGGGTGTTGAGTATTTCCAGCTTTCCGCATTTCTTTTCAAGCATAGTTTTCTGTAACACTCCGTCATATGGTCGCCCCTCACTCCATACTGGATTGGGTAGCACATACTTGGCGTTGAGTTCCCATTCAACATTTAGGTAGAAGATTAGTATTCTGTAACACTCCGTCAGATGGTCGCCCCTCACTCCATATTGGATTGGGTAGCACATACTTGGCGTTGAGTTCCCATTCAGCATCTAGCGTAGAAGATCCTCTGACCATATGCTCGCCATCATCGGCGCCATTCTTGGTTAGAGTTGCTTTCGTACGTTTTGGTTTACCTTCTAACCTTAACGGGTACTTTGATTGTAATGTTGTAATCTGTTTTAAAACAGAAAACAAAAAAAAAAAATTGGCCCGGTATATTTCAAGCTATTTGAGGAGCGTTTCAGGAGTAGATATTTACCTAAGAGGTTTATACAGTAGCAGATAAACAAGTTTCATGACCTCCGTCAGGGATCGATGACAGTAGCTGAGTATGAGAGTCGATTTCTGGACCTACTCCAGTATGTCGACTATATGCAGGATGAGTAGGTACGGATTCACAGGCTCATCCGGGGCCTGAACTTGGATTTGGGTGGTGCAGTGTGCATTCACTGCCCACATACATTAGCAGAGGCCGTGGAGAAGGCCTATATTGCAGAGGAGACACGAGGGAAGACACAACTTGCTAGAGATAGAATTCGGAGCCGTATCCAACAGATGCAGGATGGTAGGTCGAAGGGGCCAGTTCCTCATCCATGGGGTGGACAGAGTTTAGGGCAGGCATCATTCAGGCCACCACAGCAGCAAAAGACCCACCCACCTTACCGACCTCCTTAGAGATTTGATGCGCAGAGAGGATGTAGTATGGGTCCTCCTCCCAGGGTCCCATCAGGACGCAAGGTGCGCGAGAGCTCAGTCAGTAGGAGCTCGTTAGCAGAGACCTCAGCAGTCCATAGCCAGATCATCAGGATCTATAGCTCAGACATCTAGAGTACCATCTAGAGCTGCTTCCCACTGGAGAGGAGTAGGTACCTGTTGTGGTTGTGGTGTTGTTGGAAATCATTGGAGAGATTGCCCACAGAACCCTAACAAGGGTAAGATGTAGAACTCAGAGCCTACTGTTGGAGATATGGCACGGATTCATCAGATCTACGCAGCGGTCGAGAACCATCAGGCTGAGCACCAGAGTACATTTATTGAGACGACAGGTAGTATTGGTGGTATTTCCACCTCTATATTATTTGATTCTGGTTCTTCTGATTCATTTATTACACCATCACTAGTAGAGCGTTGCAGGTTGGTGACAATTAGGCAAGGCCGTAGTTGGGATGTTGAGATGGCTTCTGGAGCCAAAATTTCTGTAGACTCCTTAGTTAAGGAGTGTGTAGTGGATTTGGGACCCTTCACCACTACCTCGGATCTTCGAATCCTTCCATTAGGATCTTATGGCATCATTTTGGGTATGGACTGGTTGTCTACTCACAGAGCTAGAGTGGATTGTTACCATAAGACTATTACTTGCATAGATGATCTTGGAGTGGAGTTAGTGATATCAGGGGTTAGCAGACCCGTTTCTATTTGCACCATCTGCACTATGCAGCTTAAGCGGTGTGCACGACAGGGTTGTCAATTGTTTGCTGTTACGGTTAGTGACAGATCAGAGGATGAGTCGAGTGGACCATCCCTCGATGACCATCCCATCTTGATAGAGTTTTTTGATGTGTTTCCAGGGGAGCTACCGGGGTTACCTCCCCCACGTGAGATAGATTTCCATATAGATCTAGTTTCGGGCACAGAGCCTATCTCATGAGCACCCTATCGGATGACTACTCCTGAGCTATGTGAGCTCAAGTTGCAACTCGAGGGCCTTCTAGAGAAGGGCCTAATCCACCCTAGTGTATCCCCTTGGGGTGTACCAATGATCTTCGTGAAGAAAAAGGATGGATCCCTTCAATTGTGTATTGACTACCGTCAGCTGAATAAAGTAACGATCAAGAATCGTTACCCCCTTCCATGCATTGATGATTTATTTTATCAGATGAAGGGGGCTACTATTTTCTCCAAGATAGATCTTAAGTCAGGGTACCATCAGCTCAAGATTACGGAGATGGATATTCATAAGACCGCATTCCGTATGAGATATGGCCACTATGAGTTCATAGTGGTACCTTTCGGTTTGACAAATGCCCCTGCAGTGTTTATGATTTTGATGAATGGGGTATTCAGAACTTTCCTTGATGACATTCTGGTTTACTAATGCATGCATGAGGAGCACATTCACCAGGTTCTTTAGTGTCTTCGTGAGCAGCACCTTTACGGGAACTTGGAGAAGTGTGCGTTCTTTCAAACTGAGGTGTAGTATTTGGGCCACATCATTTCTGGGGAAGGTATCGCAGTCGATCCTTCCAAGATTCGAGCCATCATGGATTGGCTAGTACCCACTAGTGTGACCGAGGTGCGTAGATTCATGGGTCTAACCAGGTATTACAGGGGGTTTGTTCAAGACTTTTCTCGGATTGCACACCCCATCACTTCCCTTCAGCAAAAAGGGAAAAAGTTTTTATGGTCAGATAGATGTGAACAGGCCTTAAGTACACTGAAGAAATGCCTCACGACAGCACCTATTCTTGCAGTGCCAGATCCTCAGGGTGAGTTCTACGTTTGCACAGATGCTTCCTTGGCAGGACTTGGAGGTGTGTTGATGCAGGAGGGTAGAGTAGTTGCCTTTGAGTCTCACAAACTCAAAGATTATGAGCTCAATTATCCGACCAATGATCTTGAGCTTGCAGCAGTTGTACATGCCTTAGTGCGGTGGAGACATTTTCTTCTTGGCCAGAGATTTACACTCAGGACTGATCACTTGAGTATTCGCCACCTCTTCACGCAGCCTAATCTCAACGCTCGTCAGTGGCGTTGGATGGAGTTACTCTGTGAGTATGACATGGAGATATAGAGCATGTGAAGGGGAAGGAGAATGTGGGTTGCAGATGCCTTGAGTAGACGGAGACATGTGGCTAAGGGCCACCTTAGTTGGGCATAGATTTACGGAGTAGGATCTTACAACAGCTTCCTCAGGATAGTTTCTACGTTGCAGCCCAGAGCAGAGATTGAGTCTCAGAGACCCCTTGAGGGGAGATTTGATGGATTTTCATTAGAGGGTAGATGGTCTTCTTAGACACAGAGGTCGGATATATGTTCCTAGAGATGGAGGCTTGAGACATGACATTTTGATAGAGGCCCATCGTGCACCTTATTTAGCCCATCCCGAGGTGAAGAAGATGCACGCCACCCTGAGACAGTTGTATTTTAGGAGAGGACTTTGAAGAGATGATGGCTTTGTTTGTGTCACACTGTTTAGAGTACTAGAGGGTTGAAGACCGAGCATCAACATCCAGTTGGCCTTCTCTATCCTCACGCCATACTGGAGTGGAAGTGGGACACCATTTCTATGGATTTCATTGTTGGGTTACCGATGTCGAGATACCACCACGACGCCATCATGGTCATGGTAGATAAATTAACGAAAGTAGCTCATTTTTCTCTGGTGAAGACCACCTATTCAGCTAGTGCTGTGGCACAAGTATATCTTGATGAGATTGTCAGATTACATGGGATTCTACGTGAAAGATCATTTGCGACTGCGATCCTCTTTACACTTCCCATTTCTGGACTACCATGTAGTATGCCCTCAGGGACGAGGATTAATTTCAGCACAGCTTATCACCCTGAGACAGATGGACAGACAGAGAGGGTGAATAAAATTTTAGAGGATATGCTCAGGATGTATGTGATGGATCATCAGGAAAGATGGGAGGAGTACCTGTACCTGGTGGAGTTTGCATACAATAATAGTTTCCAGAGTTTGATAGGCATGGCTCCTTTTCAGGCATTATATGGCAGAGAGTGTAGAACACCTCTTAGTTTGGGACAGGATTGAGGACAGGGTTTCCCTTGGGCCAACATTATTACAAGATATGGATCAGCAGGTTATCTTGATCAAATAGAGATTGTAGGAGGTGCAGAACAGATAGAAGAAGTATGCAGACCAGTATAGGACAGATCGTAGTTTTGAGGTGGGCATGAAGGTGTTTCTTTGTGTCAGGCATGCATAAGAGCCCTATCCATTACGGAAAAAGGTTCTAAGCTTGCTCCTAGGTTTGTGGGTCCCTTCGAGATCTTGGAGCGCCTCGGTCCCCCTGGCCTATCGTCTAGCATTGCCACCTAGCTTGTCTCACGTCCATGATGTGTTTCACGTTTCTGTGCTTAGGAGATATATTTTTGATCCTTCTCCACGTGCTAGATTGGACCGCATTGCAGGTGCAGGATCAGGGACAGGTGATGGTGGAACATGTCCGCATTATAGAGCGCAAGACCCTGGGCCTTCACGACAGAGAGATTGATTAGGTTTGGGTCCAATGGGATAGATATGACGAGACTTTAGCTACTTGGGAGGATACTACCTTGCTACGAGGACAGTTTCCACACCTTTTCACAGTGACTTCCAGGAGGAAGTCGAGTCTAAGGGGAGGGGGATGTAGTGCCCACTTTCGTTTAGAAACCTTTTGATTATTATCATTTTTTTCGATATTGTCATATGCACTTATGGATATATTATATTTTTTGCTATAACATGTTAGTAGATATCAGAGATACTGAACTGTTATTCATTTGATTCTTATATGATGCATACGGACTACTGGAGACTTTTGTTGTTGATATTGATACACTTTTGACATGGTTATTTATCTGTAATTTTGACAAGTGATATGTTTAAGTCATATTAAGTAGATCTTGATAATTGGATTAATGTGATGATCATTTTGACATGAATGAAATGTGGAATAGAAATGTGATAGAAATTGTAAGTTTATATCATATTTGCATAGATGATATTAATTAATAATATAGTTGATTTTAGATTTATATCACATAATTTGGCATGAATGTTTTAATGCGGCCACGAGGCCAAAGGAGGTATTCATCTATTTTGTAGGTATATTATATTCACAACAACAGTCGGGGGAGTGGAGACCAACCACATCGGAATTCGAGAAGAATCCAACTAGGGTCACCGTGTGGCAACATGTAATTGTGTGTGTGTTAGAATTATTTGGTTAGGGGAAAATCGTGACCTAGGGGTCATGTGTTGTTTTGTTTTAAATTTCCCTTTTTATTATGTTTAGTATGTATTTTCTTTTAGTAGTGAATTTTTTACTTGGTTTATTATTCAGATTCTTGGAATTGTGTTTACCCCTTTTATTAGTCATGGTGTTGTAGTGTCTCAATTAAGTTAATTTGAATTTGTTTTAAAACTAATTAAAAAAAATGTGACCAAAAAAAAAAAGGAGTTCATTTATTAGACTTGATTTACTTTAGATTTTTGTGTTGAGTGATGTGTGTTTGAGTTTTGACGTGTGGCACACTCTACCCCACATGGGAAACTCGAATTTGTCCTTAGAGGCCAAATTTGGAAGCTTGTGGGACAAGTCAAACTTGTCCCACACCTCTTAAAAGCCCATGCCAACCCTACCTATGGGTTGGGGAGGTAAAATTTAGGCTCTTTTAAGTGTTTTGAGGGGATAAAAAGGTAAAATGTTAATTGCACTTCCTTTCAAATATTTAATTTTTTCCTTTGAGGGAGTGTGCTTAGATGGACTGTGTAAGGTGCTTGTCATTCCTCCAACCACTCATTAATTGTGCATTGGAATAGGAAGTTGACCAAGTGATGTGGAGTGGAGAGGAAATGAGGTGGCATCCTACTTGGAGCCACATCACCCCTCCCCGTCCTTTCTCTATTTATTTTTATTCTTGTTGCTTGTTTTGGGGGTTGGATGATCATTTTTAGTCTCTTGAAATTTTGGAGAGTGGGAGGATTTTTTTGGGGGTTTGTGGATTTTCTTTGGAGCTTGTGGATACTTGTTGCTATTTGGAGCTTGTGGATGCTTGCTTGATCTTTGGAGGAGTTTGGAACTTCATACTTGGAACAAACTCTACCATGGAAAGGTAGGAGCTTCACCTTTGTTTATATTATGATTATTGTTACATGTATGTGTGTATATGTTTTGTTGAATGTTGTTGTTTCTTTGAAATGCTTGTTGGGTAATGGTAGAATGCCTAAGCTAGGAGTGGGAGGAGACTATTGGGAGTTTATTTGAGGGATGAATAAGAGATCATGTTTTTGAGGAGGGAGTTTGGGTTGGGTGCCCACCTAGTATGAGAAATGCTTGCATTTTCTTCTTGTTCTTAATTTGAGGGAGCCATAAGAGTTGAAGGAGGCATAAGAGTGGATGGAGGGGATAAGGGATACTTGAGGGAGGTATAAGAGTTGTTAGGGGTATTGTGTTTTTTTTTTTCATTGGAGGATCTTTAGGTGGCACACATACTCATTGGGAGGCATAAGTGGCCTCCCCCATAGGTCTTACTCTTTTGGCTTTCCTTGATAAGCCTTGTGACTTTGTTGTTTTGATTTTTTTCCTCTTGTTGAGTTGTTGATTGTGTTTTGAATGAATAGGGAATGAATGTGAAATTTTATATTAAGTGGTGTGGAAGCTAGTAGTTGCCATGAGTTGAAATCTTCTTCCATTGTAATGTGGTTGGGGCTCGGGGGCCAAATGAGAGGATAGACTTCTCTTGTCCTTTGGATATCTTGGTTGGGTGGAGAGTGTTGCCTCTTCTCCTATCTTGTTTTGATTCAAGCAAACTTTTGGAAGCAGCTGCCTTGTTGGTGTTTGGAGCATTAGAGTTTTGTTGATGAGCTTGTGAACTTATTGTATTTTTACCCACCTAGAGTGGAATAAATTGTAATAATGTATTTCATTCTTATATTTACATTTTGTATGACTTCCCACATCAAGTGGAGAACATTGTATTGATTTTTGTGATGAAAATATTGCATTCCATTGTGGCTATGGAAGTGTATTATACATTGAAAGGAAAGAAGAAAGATTTGTGTGAATTATTTTGAAATAGAAAAGAAAGTTCATTTCCTTTGTTTGAAAGTTGTATTATATGGTGAAAAGGGGAAGGAAATATTTTTCCTTGTAGAATTAGTTTTTGTTGCAATGTATGTGGAAATGGAAAGAGCTTAAGTGTTAGTAATCTCTTACTTGTTAAACCAAAGTAGATCATCTCCTAGAACACAAATTTCATTTGTCTTTATTTTATTTGGTTAAGAAAGAAAGTTAATTTCTAAGGTTAGCTTGTAATTCTTATTTAGTAAATTATTGCAAATCTACAAAATGGGTAAGGGAAACGTAATCTACTTTCTCATACTTCTCACTATAGTATCAAATTGTAAGTCTAAAAAAAAGAAAAATCCTTTCCTCAAGATTTTTGCTTGCTATCAATAACTCACATAAATTTTATTATTACTTATTGATAGTAATCTTGATACCTTATATTTTTATCAACATTAAAATATTATTAATATTAATCAACTTATTAATATTAATGATAAATTAGTATTAACATCTTAAAATTTTATCTACTCTTATATAATAGATTATACACATTTATAAAATTTAAATGTAAGATTAATACGTAAAAGTGGATTATTTATATATTAGATTACTTTCTCCTACTTCTCACTATAGTATCAAATTGTAAGTCTACAAAAAAAAAAAAAAAAAAAAATCGTTTCTCAATATTTTTGCTTGCTATCAATTAACTCACATAAAAGTTATTATTACTTATTGATAGTAATCTTGATACCTTGTATTTTTATTAACATTAAAATTTTATTAATATTAATCAACTTATTAATATTAATGATAAATTAATATTAACATCTTGAAATTTTATTACTCTAATATATTAGATTATACACATTTATACAATTTAGATGTAAATTAATATATAAAAGTGGGTTATTTGAATACGTGGGTAATATAAGTAAAAAGTACTAATAAGACAAAACTTTAAAGGTAAAGCTTTATAATCAAAAGTGCAAATGTTTTTCTTATATATAACCGTGGCCTTTGTGGAGGTCAAATATAACGGTGGTGGGGCCGACCCCACCACCAATAGTCTTTGAATAATTAAATTTTATCTACACCCTTCCCCCGCTACGTGGTTTCTTTTCCCCATTTTAATATAAAGAAAATCTGCGGCTATTTTTACAGTGAATTGTATATGTTGTTTTTACGGCCGAACCTCATTCGGGTATATATATATATATATATATATATATATATATATATATATATAATCTCTTATAAATCTATTTATTTTGGGTTTAGGTTTATCTATTAAAGAAAGTTTTATATATATATCATAGTAAAATGGCAAAAAAAATAAAAATAAACCCACAACTCAAATAATATTGTCAACAAAAAATATGAACGTTTTTGGGTTTTGATAAAATAATTGATTTTTTCTTTTTTTTTTGGTGTTTATACACATATAGATATCAAGGTTCTTGTTATATTTTTCCCTCCTTCAAAACCAGATTAACACTGGGCAAAGGCCATAACCTCGGTAAGAGAAATCTCTCTCAAATAAAATGCAAACAATGGGTAAAATAGTATTTAGAAATAGAGGCAAACCCTAGGAGAGCGAAGTTAAAATTAAGCTCCCCTTCTTGTGTGCCTTCTCCCAAGAGCTTGAACTTCCTTCCATGGTCTCCCTTCTTCCTTAACCTGCAAAACAAACAAAGAGAAATGATAGGATATGTTAAGAAATAAGTATAAGAAAGCCCATAAGGATTTTCTAGGGTTACTTTAGTGCAACCTAGATATAATGGCTCAAATAGAATAGATCCAATGGTGGAGGATGAAACCTACATCACTTAAGTGATGGGGTATTTAGGTGGGAGTGAAATAATTAAATGTTGGGTGTAATGTTTTGAAGGGGGGGCCTAAGGGGTTAGACTAAGTTGTGCACCCCTTACTTTTTTTAAAGAAATAATCTAGATATCAAGGAGCAAGATTTAAGACTAAAGGATATTTAATCTTGTTTTTATAATAAATTTAGAGGGAATTAATGGGGCTATGACTTGAAAATAAAAATGAGAAATATTAAATTTTTTTTATTGAAGCTTAGTAAGTGAATTTAAATTCCTCATTTAACTTTCGAAATTGGGTCAATGTTGTTTAGTTGACATTTTTTTTTATTGCCTTGAAAATTTTATAAAGCGTTATTATCAAGAATTTAATTTAATTCCAGTGAATGTTATTGTCGTTCCATTTCAAAAATTAAAAAAAAATAAAATTTATTCCATAATTTTCTAACTAAACCTAGGTTACTCGTAGATCTTGTTCGAGCATTTTAGTGGGCGTTACACTAAACTCCATTTTAGGCACAAGTTGGGATAACACTAGAAAAGGTTGAGGAATCTGATTTCACATGTTGATTGCACCTGCTTGAAAATATCCAATGCTTTATCAACAAGTCTATTTTGCGTACATGTTATCATCATATAATACATTGTATATTGGCATGAATTGTATGCTCGTGGTTTTTACTTTTTACCTAGATAACACACAGATGTAGAGGAATACAAGTGTAATATAGGCCGAATGAAAAACATAGATAAGACTGAATTATTGCCCAAACATCTGATAAGATCTAATTAAGAGACTGAACTGTTAGACTGGCGTTTAGCCAAACATGCGAATGGAACATGAAGCCATAAAGACGTCTAGTATTGATTTGAGATGCCAACCTTATATGCTATGAATTGATATTGTGAATAGCTCAAGTTATGTGGAATTTGAAGAAAGCATGCATATCAGTGAATACAATTTCTCATACACATGTGCATGATCTAGCCAACCAATGATGAAAATAGTAATATTATAGAACAAGATGTGGACTCTTGATCCCAACAAAAAATGAGAGGACAAGTACATGTGTATATTTTGCATTCATCATTGTCAAGAATGTGGTCAAATAAATTGAATTTGGATTATGCTCAAATTATGTATTTGCAGTTCTTATGTGTTTTTGTAAATCTTCCTCCTTTTACATTCCTCTCTTTGCAAACTGTTTCTCAAGGACTGGAATTGAAGACAAGTATTTCAAGATAAACATGACATGTAATGGACTTTTTGATGTATATAATTCCCTTCTCACAAACACACCAATCATTTTTGAGTTCATATTTGGAAGGATTTTGAATGAGAGTTTCTGTGCCAAATTTTCTATATTTGGAATTTCATTTGCATCTATATATTCTTAAGACATATTGAAGTATACCATATGCCATCAATGTCATATTCAAGGTTCTCTAAATGCCTGGCCTATCCAATTTTAATTCCTTGTGTTAATACTTTTACCCGTATCCATGCAACTTTGCCATCCTTATTTTCATAAATTTCTATACACCTTGGAATTGCTTTTGGGGCTTCCCACACTGCCTTATTACGATATGAGTTTGCTAATTTGAAAATTCATTAATAAATTAATGCATTTCATCGTGGGTTTTCCCTTTATGTGCCCCGAAATAAAAATCTCGTAGAAATAATTCATTTTTTAATGCTAATGACTCTTAACGAAAGGTTGCAACAACTGAGGAATCTAGTGTTGCTGAAACAAAATAGATCGTTATAGAGAATTTGTATTTTAGATGCTAGATATAATTGGTAAAAGAAAATCTAAAACTAGAGGTTTACATGTCAAATACTGTAATGCCCACTTCCCTTCGACACTAAATGAACCATGAGTATCTTTTCCAAATTGTTTATAATCATAAACATGAATGTTGTGTTCTAGTTAGCATGAAAATAAAAAGGTGTGGACACCAGGATTTCTCTTTTGTTTTGGTTATTATTATTACCTTGATTCTATGTCGTATTGTGGACCTTGATGGGAATTTAAGGATATGATGATGATGATCTAGAATAGTTTCCTTATTACAGACTGATTGTTATGTCATTACTATTTTTTGTATTGTTTTCGCTCTGGTCACTCTTTATTGGATCCCTAGACCTTGATATCGTAATAAAAGTTAGACATTTCTAGATGGACATTGATACACTCGGTTTACTTATTAGAGAGATAGTATAGACATGTTAGACTTGCAACATGATGTGACTATTGCAGTAAATTTATATGCTTGATTCCTATATCAGTATTCAATGTTCTAACTGTTAGTACTATAGGGATGTATTGGACACAAATTATGAATATTTCTAGATGATTTTTGATGTTGTGATCTTAGTGCAAATTGATGGATTGTTATAATCGAAATGTTAGAAAATTAAACTATTGGTGAATTATTTGATTCTAACATTGGTTTGATTATGATATTCAATGATGTAAATTGTTATGTATACATGCATGTGTTTTATTATTTTGATGTCATTAATATGGCCACGCGGCCAGAAAGGTATTGTTGGATTTTGTAGGAAATTATAACACAACAAACTACAGGGTATAAGAGACCAACAATGAAGGAATGTGGGGTATTGGCAATAGGTTATCATGGCAACTCATGCATTCGTATGTTGTGTATTGTTGTTGAATTTTTTTGGAGGTCCCCATTGGGGGGTGACCTCAATACTGACCTTGGGTAAGTTTGTGATTTTGTCTTGTTGATGTTATTTTATTTGTGAGTTTTGTAGTTTTATTAGTATGTCGAGTCACTTTATTATTATTGTTTAACACCCCTCTTAGGTTATTAAAATTGTTTAACTAGTGTTACTTAGGATGTGAAAAAAGGAGAAATAAATGTGATTTGGTAGCTTTTTATGTGTATTGGATGAGAATGAATTAAATTGTTTTGAAGTAGTGTGTACTCAATCTCTCAGGTGAAATTCGGATTTTTACCTTCTAGGCCATTTTGGTGACTTGTGGGACAAGTTAAGCTTGTCCCACACCTCTTAAAGTGACCCACCCACTAGGCCTATGATGTGAGGGACTTATTTTAGGTCCTATTTTGTGTTTTTTGGAGGAAAACAGCAATTGTGTGCACTTTTATTACATAGGTATTTAATTTTTTCCTTGAGGGGTGTGGATTGGGTTGAGTGTGTAAGAGGGTGGTCTTTTCCCCAACCACCAATTTATTATGCTTTGGGGTTTGGGTTTGACCTTGGTGATGTGGGTTGGAGGATAGATGATGTGGCATCCTACATGGAGCCACATCACCCCTCTCTCCCTCTTTTTTATTTATTTCATTTTGTGTGAGGATTTGGGGGTTACTTACTCTTTTATTTTTGGGAATGTTTGAGGTTTTGGAGAGCTTGTTTGAGAATGGTGTTTGAGCTTCGAATTGATGGTGCTTGGTTAGGATTTTGGAAGGCTTAGAACTTGTTTGTGCTTGATCCTCTTCATTTTGAAGGTAGATCTTCACTATTTTATTTACTTTGTTATTTGTGGTACTCATATGTGTGGATGATGGTGCTTGTATTGCTTATGATTATGGGAAATAGATTTGATTCTTAAGTTGTGGGAGAAATGGAAATGTGGGTAAAACTTGAGGGAGGTATAAGAGAAATGTTATTGGGATTTTAGGAGGGATTTGGGTTGGAATGTCCACCTTGTTGATAAATATGCTTTGTATTTATCTTGTTATTTTCTTGAGGGAGGCCTAAGAGTGAGGGAGGTATAAGAGTGGGTTGATTTCTTGAGGGAGGCATAAGAGTGGAATATCTTCTTGGAGGGAGGCATAAGAGTGTTGTGTGTATTGTGATGGAATTTTTGGAGGCTCATAGGTAGAAACCCAGGCCCTTGGGAGGCATAAGAAGAACCCCCATGTTCCTTTCTCCTCCATGGCTTTAGCATGAAGCCTTTGTGTTTTGATATTTGATGATTGGTTGTAAATAAATTGGTATTGTGTTATTTCATTCTTACCTTGATTGAATGTGTGTGTGAAAGCCATTCTTGAGTTGCCAAATTCGAGTTTCCCATGTGGGGTAGGGTGTGCTACACTCAAAACTCAAACACACATCACTCAACACAAAATCCAAAGTAAATCAAGCCTAATAAATGAACTCCTTTTTGGTCACATCTTTTTATTAGTTTAAAACAAATTCAAATTAACTTAATTAAGACACTACAAACCATGACTAATAAAGGGGTAAAGACCAATCCAAAAATATAAATAATAAAACAATTAAATTTCTCTTACTAAGAGGAAACACATACTAACATAATAGAAAGGGAAAATTAAAACAAAAAAACACATGACCCCTAGGTCACAGTTTTCCCCTAACCAAATAATTCTAACACACACACAATTACATGTTTCCATGGTGACCCTAGTTGGATTCTTCTCGAATTACGATGTGGTTGGTCTCCACTCCCCCGATATTGTTGTGAATATAATTTACCTGCAGAACAAAGAATACCTCCTTCGGCCTCGTGGCTGCATTAAAACATTCATGCCAAATATAAAATACAATCTAAAATAAACTATACATGAATTATCATCATCTATGCAAATACGATATCACTTACAATTTCTAGCACATTTCTATTCCACATTTTATGTATGTCAAAATGATCATCACATTAATCCAATTATAAAGATCTACCCAATATGACCAAATATATCTCATGTCAGAATTAAAGATAAATAACCATGTCAAAATTATACCAATATCATCATCAAATGTATCCAATAGACCATATGCATCATATAAGGATCAAATAAATAATAGTTCAGTGTCTATGATATCTACTAGCATGCTAAATCAAAGAAGCTATAATAAATCCATAAGTGAAGTAACCGGTATCTAAAACAACAAATCAAAATGGTGTCAAAGGGAAGTGGGCACTATAAGGTTTTATATAAGACAATTGTGTTATTGTTAGTTAAACCACTATGGTTGTTCGTTAACTTTCATAGGTCAATTGTCTCATTTACTAGTTGTTTAAATACAATTCGTTAACTAGAATTCCTAGGATCATTGTGTTATTGTTCGTTAAATAATTATGATTTGTTCATATCCATAGATAATTGTTTTCTTTACTATTTAGTTTGTTACAATTTGTTAATTAAAATTCCTAAGATAATTTTTCATAGGATAATCAATTTATTTCCTAGTTAATTAGTTACGATTTGTTACTTAGTATTCCTAGGTGGTACAATTATATTAGGATAATTATTTCTTTATTCTTTATTTTTGCTGTGGTTGTTAAATAGAATAATTATTTGTTATTGTTTCCTTCATTAAAATTTGTTGTTAACATCTAAATGACATGACTTAGAATTTTTTTTTCTTATTTTGTCAACTATGTCCACTAATTGTCTTTTTCGCTTCTGTAGGTAAATAATAACGTTGTGAAAGACAATTACTAAACTAAGTAAACACACCTAAAATCTCTTTCGTTAACCCTTATTGCATTCATAAACGATGCACTTTTAAGGTCATTGGACATTTTGGGTCCGTGCTTAATACCTCTAAACACATGCAATCAAATAAGAAGTAAAAGGATTCTCTAGGTTTTTCTCGTTTTTCCCTATTTTCTCCTTTTTGCATTGAATTTCCATTTTCTGAGTGACTGTCTATATTGAATGTCATATTTCATTTTGGCTTTAAAGGAACCTTTCTTTTTTGTATCCTACTTGATCACATAGCCTAAATAAGGGGTCTAACCTTCTACATCTCACTTATCACACACTACCTAAAACTTCATGAAAAAAATCAACACATCGAAATACTCCTCTCACCTGGTTCACTAATTGGGACTATAACACCCAACAAAAAACCATTTTAGACATCTCCCAAGCGAAAGCTACCTAAAACTAGCCTTAGACTTCCCATTCTTTAGGCACCTTCATTATCCATTTTAATTTTTCTTTCACATCTCGTAATTAATCATGATGATAAAAAATTTATTGCTTGATTTTTTGTCAACAAAATACATAAAGAAATGTTTCTCTATTTCACACCTATTTTCACTCTCTCTCAAATCGTAACAAAACAATAATGTCCTCCACCCAATAAACTTATTTCCTCTAAGGACCTCGCACCACAATATCCTAAACTCAAAACCACTCCTTCAGTTACTCAACCTCTAGTCTCCATGACCTCACCTCATGAGAACCATGTCATCCAAGATTGTTCCCACCTTGAAACCAATTTGTTGGTATCCGAATTTGTTCTCCTTTTCAAGCCAAGCAACAACATATATTCAATAGGGAGCTTAGAGGGAGATAGATCCTAAATATATGTCATTTTTTAGCCAGGGAGGAAATCTAACTGTCGCTTTGTTACTTGGGTTTGTGGAGAGATGGATAGCACCTTAAAAGGATGTGATACTATCATAACTATTTTAGGTTGTGCCTTTCAACCAAGGTAAGATAACCTATTTTGCAACCTCTTTTGTTTGAAAGGAGACACATGTACCTTTCTTTTGCATAAATTTTATAGAGAAGACCTTGGGGAAAGTATGATCAACACTCCAAATCTGATTCACAAAATTGGATTCACAATTTGAACAAAAATATCCACAAAGAAAATGTAGAACATTGGTGGATACAACAACCTTTATCTTGTAGTGTAGGTTTTACAATGACCTCGACAAACCAAGTGTGACATATAGGCGATAAGAGGTGAACAAGTGCAAACCTCTTGCGACACCCCAGAGGAGATTTTTTGAGCATCTATGTAGACCAGACCACCCAAAAACAAGACCAGGGAACCCACGGGAACCCCCATCCCTCTCCAGGTGCTCTAGTCCAGTCAAGTCCTCAAAATTTGCAATTTTACAGGCTTCTGTGCGATGAAATTCCATCTCTATTCATCCGGCCTCCACTACAACACTATTCAACAATCTCTGCGAATCAGCTAAGGCTCCTGTAACCCTCCTTACACTTAAGGTTTCATACTTTTATCGCTTAATTGCTCAGGTTAATTTCTATATTTCCTTATTCATTTATTTAGTGATGCCATAACATTTAGATTAAGCTATAATTTTACATTTTAGGATAATCATACATTCTATTATTATTATCATTTTGATTATTCATTAATCCAATTGGAATAGGATAAATATTATTCAATTTCATTGAAAACTGGGAATTGAAGGATTAGTTATTGGACTTATTTCATGGTCAAGATTTGTAACTACTTTAGTTACTTTGCGGGTTATTCAAAATCTATCCTATATAATTTCTCTCATAAATTTTAACTGTATCTACATGATTTCCACAAATGCGAAAATATGATAAGGTAAAATGCAAAATAGTTATATTCGTCTTCTCTAATAAATGAGAGATTGCCAATTAACACGAAATTCCCAATGCCAAATGCGGACGACAAAACTATACTTGTAAGAAGATTCATAAATCCTAGGGTGTATTGGGACACATTTCCGTCACAATTCAATGCATCTCATTTCCCGTTTAAGAAATGCTCCACTCCCTCTTGGTTAAGCTTTGGACAACCCGCACCGCAATGTTTTCTCTGAAGATTCAGGGATTTTAATTTGTCCACTCAAACAAAATTTCAGAGCCCGCGATTGAAGATATTCCCAACTTGTTTCAAATAAAATGCGGCTGACAGATTACAGTTCCATTAGGGAAGACAATTTGGGTATGGTTCATAATGTTCCAGTGGGGTACACATCCTACGCCCAGGCCAAACACGTTCAGCTGGTGGAGAAAAAGCACAAGGCAGCAATACCTCTGTTTTGGGCGGTAATAAATGCAGGAGACTGCGTAGAGAGCGCGTTGAAGGACATGGCCATCGTGATGAAGCAACTGGGATGATCCCTTGAAGCAATCGAAGCCATCAAATCCTTCAGACACTGTTGTTCTATCCAAGCACAGGAATCCCTCGATAACGTTTTTCTCGACCAAATAATATTGATGTCTGTTTGGTAAAGGTGTATATATATATATTTTGTGGGTGCAGAAATGCGGGAGTGTGGAAGAGCAGATTGCAGCGCTGAAACAGAAACTGCGGCTTATTCAACATGGACTTGTTTTTAATGGTAATCCCACCAAAACCGTGCACTCGCATGGGTAGAAGTTTCAGCTCTGTATTAGGCAAGAGACCGTTCGCCTTCTGGTACATAATTATAATTATGGTGTGCTCTACTCCATTGTATTTTTTATTTTTCAGGGGAAGTGAGAACGTATATTTTGTATTGGCAGAGCAATTTAGGGTGGGCGTATATGCAGCAACTTAATTACCCCGCCGCGGAGCTTGTTTACAGGTAAATGTTGAGAAACCATAATCACTCGGCGGCACAATTTCTTGTGAGGCAAATAAATAAGGAAACAAAATTATGTGCAGGAAATCACTACATTTTGATGTGGACGGCAACAAGGCATGTAATTTGGGCGTGTGTCTGATCAAACAAAGAAAGATGGAGGAGGCTGTCACAGTTTTAGCGAGTATAAATGGCATGGATAAGAAGGATGCGACGTCGGTTGATCGCGTAAAGCAATTGTTAAAGGAAATTAAGGAGAGCAAGGATGAATTGAGAATGGTTGAATGGGGTGCAGAAATAGATTACAACATAGCTCAGAAAAGACATCGGCAGCTACCTGTATTCGAAGAAATAACTACGCTTAACGTGGTATCGGATTGAATCATAAAAGAAAGCTATGTACAGAAACATATTTAGAACTGAGAAATACGTTCATCTATGGGTTACATTATATACCTACTTTGGCCAAAGGAATAAGGTTCTCTTAGGATTGGTGATGTTCAAGTTACTGCGGGTTTAGTCGAAAATAAAATAAAAAATCTAATGAAAAGTAGTTACAATTTTGTGTTCAATGTATTTATTGAGAGGTGGGCATTACATCTATTTTGTGGCATTTTCAAAATTGATTATTGTTTTTGTTTTTCTTTTTTTAAAATTAGTACTAATATTTCTGTTGTTTCCAATATCATCTCTTTAGTTTTTAATAGGGCTTGACTTTTTCTAGCAGCCTTTTTTTTAAATTTGGTAAGTGTCCTATATTACTAACTAATATATTAATGTACTTTAAAAAAAAATATCTTATAACTATCTCATTTTTGTTCATGTCCTCGTTAACATATATAACTAAAATATTTTTAATTATGAATATACATAAGTAGTATGTTATTTATCATTTTTACATGTATTTGATTGTTAAACCATAAAATCTATGTTCGCCAATTTTAGAGAATAGTGAATTATGGAGAGAATAATTTAAGCTACCATATATGTGTTTATTGTTAGGAAACCACATACTTTGTAGCAATGAATAAGTAGAAAGTTGAACAACAAAATTGTAATTTATTGAGATAGAGATAACACAAACATTCAAAATACCAAACATGTAAGAGACGAACACTAAATTTATGTGGTAAAGACCTTGCTAAGTGCATATGGAAACATCAATGGTGCAAGATATCAAACTTTTATTAACTCAAGGTTAACATATTACATGTGAACTTTTTATGAGCAACTTTGGATCACTACAAAAATAAATACACCTAATAGAATAAAAAAATGCCATTAGTATTTTCCTTCCTAAAAAAGGAATTCGGTGGAAGTTATTTTTTTTAAAACAAGAGATTCACCCCTTAATTTTTGTTTCAGAGATTATGCCCCCGAAATCCCAACAAGAGAGACTCCATAAGATGTTGCCACCCCTATAGATCCCCTACAACATAAATGGGTAGGCAAGCCCCCGCACAGCCCCCTTTTAGGAATGAACTACAAACCATACCGAAAAACCCAAAATGTAACTTTTTTGCCAAATATCTAACATTTAATGGAAAGCCACAAAAATGAAAAGGAGACAAATACCATGGTAAATGCTTATATGAACAATCAAAAAGGTGTTTCTGTCGTCACATTTTAAAAATATTTGGTTATGTTTGTATACATGTACAAATGTATTCTGAAGACTCAAATTTGAACATATAGAAAGGCAATATTTTGTTTTTTTGTTCGTTTATGCTTACTGTATAAGAGGAAAAAAACTAAATTAAAAATGCTCTCTTATATTTCTCTCTTTTTTTTCTGTATCCTGGTTTTATATTAAGTTGATATAGATATGTAACAATTATGTATTTGCAAATTAAAAGCGCGATGTTTTTGGAGTAGATTTTGTCTATATATCATGTGCTGGAAAAGTGGAGGTTGAAGTTATGACTACATCTCATTTGAAATACAAAAAAGATAATATGAAATGAAGAAAAGTTTGGAAAAAGTAATTTAAAAAAATTCCTATAAGTTTTGACATTGGCTATAAACATTTGATTCAATTGTTAAAGTTCAATATATATAAACAAATAATCTTATTTGTTATTTTAATATTACTTATGTATTGATATATAATATTTAATTTATAAAGTAAATATTTGGAACTATTATTTTGAAAAAGGTAAATATCTTTATTACGCCGAAGGCATTACCCCTATGGGAAAGGGCTTCGTGGAAATTCATGGGATTGTGTCAAATTTGATTGCATAAATGACGGGTTTGCTATTTTTAACAATCTTGTTTTTATTTTTAAATTTTATTTTATAGCTTTTGCATGCATTAATTTTTGCTTTTTCTATTTTTAAGAATTTTGCTTTTTTCTTTTCTAACAATTTTGCTTTTCTAATTTTACATGTTGCTTTGACTTTACTTTTAATGTGAAGGTTTTGATGTTTTTATTTTTTTAATTTTCTAAAAGATATTTTTAGCTTTCCCTTTTTTAACAATTGCATGGTGAATGGTGAATACATATAGTTTGTTGGAATATTGTTCTCAAGATTGTTTTCTAAAAATTTAGTGGATCAGACACACGACTGTTGGATCTGTAGCAGTACATGGTAGTTGACGGAATTGTTTTCTAAGCAGCAGAAGTTAGGGTTGTTTGTGCAAGTTCTTCCCATCTACAGTCGTCTTCTGAATCAAGGTAAGTTTCGTTTATTTAAACCTTGTGCTAACTTCTTAAAGGCTTCAACATGTCAACACCAGTGATATAGACTTTGTTGCCTAAGTTATTGGGGATGCCATCTGATAGGATCAAGGAGGATTAGCTACAGGTCCCTCTCTCTTTAATAATAGATAAATAAGAATTATGATAATCATTAACCAAGAGTGTAGCTATATGTAGTCCAGAGCTTTCAAATACATATCAAGAATAGCATGCTTATTTACTTACCTATTGGTAGTAAATCTTAAAAATCTAGTTTTAGTTATTTTATGGATGTTTGTTCATTGTTACTAAGCTCCATGTTAGGCACAAGCTGGGATAATACTAGAAAAGGTCGAGGAATCTGATTTCACATGTTGATTGCAACTGCTTGAAAATATCCAAGGCTTTATCAACAAGTTCATTTTGCGTACATGTTATCATCATATAATACATTGTATATTGGCATGAATGGTATGTTCATGGTTTTTATTTTTTACCTAGATAACACACAGATGCAAAGGAATACATGTGCAATATAGGCCCAATGAAAACCATAGATAAGACTGAATTATTGCCCAAACATCTGACAAGATCTAATTAAGAGACTGAACTGTTAGACTGACATTTAGCCAAACATGCGAATGGAACCTGAAGCCATAAAGACGTCTAACATTGATTTGAGATGCCAACCTTATATGCTATGAATTGATATTGTGAACAACTCAAGTTATGTGGAATTTGAAGAAAGCATGCATATCAGTGAATACAATTTCTCATACACATGTGCATGATCTAGCCAACCAATGATGACAACAGTAATATTATAGAACAAGATGTGGACTCTTGATCCCAACAAAAAATGAGAGGAAAAGTACATGTGTATATTTTGCATTCATCATCGTCAAGAATGTTGTTAAATAAATTGAATTTGGATGATGCTCAAATTATGTATTTGCAGTTCTTATGTGTTTTTGTAAATCTTCCTCCTTTTACATTCCTCTCTTTGTAAACTATTTCTCAAGGCCTGGAATTGAAGACAAGTATTTCAAGATAAACATGACATGTAATGGACTTTTTGATGCATAAATTTCCCTTCTCACAAACACACCAATCATTTTTTAGTTCATATTTGGAAGGATGTTGATTGAGAGTTTCTGTGCCAAATTTTCTATATTTGGAATTTCATTTGCACCTATATATTCTTAAGACATATTGAAGTATACCATATGCGATCAATGTCATATTCAAGGTTATCTAAACGCTTGGCCTATCCAATTTTCATTCCTTTTCTTAATACCTTTACCCGTATCCATGTAGCTTTGCCATACTTATTTTCATAAATTTCTATATACCTTGGAATTGTTTTTGCGGCTTCCCACACTGCCTTATTATGATATGAGTTTTCTAATTTGAAAATTCATGAATAAATTATTGTATTTCATTGTGGGTTTTCCCTTTATGTGCCTAAAAAAAAAATCCCATAGAAATAACTCATTTTTTAATGCTAATGACTCTTAACCAAAGGCCGCAAGAACTGAGGAATATAGTGTTGGTGAAACAAAACATATCGTTATAGAGAATTTGAATTTTAGCTGCTAGATATAATTGGTAAAAGAAACTCTACAACTAGAGGTTTACATGTCAAATACTGTGATGCCCACTTCCCTTCGACACTAAATGAACCATGAGTATCTTTTCCAAATTGTTTATAATCGTAAACATGACTGCTATGTTGTAATTAGCATGAAAATAAAACGGTGTGGACACCAGGATTTCTCTTTTGTTTTGGTTATTATTATTACCTTGATTCTATGTCGTATTGTGGACCTTGATGGGAATTTAAGGATATGATGATGATCTAGAATAGTTTCTTTGTTACAGACTGATTGTTATGTCATTACTAGTTTTTGTATTGTTTTCGCTCTAGTCACTCTTTATTGGATCCCTAGACCTTGATATCGTAATAAAAGTTAGACATTTCTATATGGACATTGATACACTCATTTTACTTATTAGAGAGATAGTACAGACAAGTTAGACTTGCAACATGATGTGACTATTGCAGTAAATTTATATGCTTGATTCCTATATGAGTATTCAATGTTCTAACTGTTAGTACTGTATGGATGTATTGGACATGAATTATGAATATTTCTAGATGATTTATGATGTTGTGATCTTAGTGCAAATTGATGGGTTGTTATAATCGAAATGTTAGAAAATTAAACTATTGGTGAATTATTTGATTCTAACATTGGTTTGATTATGATATTCAATGATGTAAATTGTTATGTATACATGCATGTGTTTTATTATTTTGATGTCATTAATATGGCCACGAGTGTAACAACCCAAAAAAAAAATTCACAAGGACAACACAATAAAAGACAGGATATTTTTTTATTGACTTGCTTCGACACAAAACACGACACAACATGTCTTCACAAGGTTACAACCAACTCTGGGAACCACTTGTTACAGGGATGACCACAAGGTCAGCACAGAAACGTTCACACCCAAAAGGATAGTATACTTTTTCTTTTTCTTTTTCTTTTGACAGAATAACATAGAAGCCCAACCACAAGACACTCTCACAGCTAGTGCAAGCCACGGTAAGAAATGATCGGAGGTTATTTATTTTGATAAGACACCCTTTAACTCATGACTTAAGTTTTCAGAAGGATTCAATATATGATTCGCACAAATCATCTTACCAACTGAGTTATGTTCTTACACACTGTAGAGTAGTTCACTTAAAGTCTTCTCCTTTATAACAATTATTTGTTTTATATATTTATTTGATAAAGATGGTAATTTAATTCCACAGGGCCATCTATTCACACTTACGTTACTAGAACTCATTCATGCCCTTATGACAACATCGGTTCACGTTCAACACACTTAAGAGAAAATTACAAGGTACCCTGGATAAAGTTAAAGGAAGAAGGTCAAATGAGTTCACCCTTAAGATGTCATTAGCTCTTACTAAGGTTTAATTGAAGCTTGAGGTTTTATACGTAGTTATTAGCGCTCTTACTTAGGCTTCACCGAAAGAGCTTATCAAGAGGAGGCTACTTACTTTTAAATAGGCTGAGAGATAAATTGAGTGGTTTCAAAATTTTCTTCTCTTACTTGTTAAATCTTATTAGAAACTAACCATTGTTTTCCTTTAAGCTTGTCTTTAGCGTTCTCCAAAAAGAGTAGTGTTTACTAGTTCAGTTAGGGATAACATGTTATATAAAATCACTTTGCAAGGATAGTCTCACTCTTGATTACTTAAGGCATTGTTTGTTTTCAAGGGGATCTAAACCACAACATATTTATTTGAACAAACTTTTAGGTAACTTCTGTAAGGAAAAGCCACCCCATTAAAACTTACATATAACCCATCAATACAAAGTCTTAGAAAGATTTAATTTAACACTTAATTCTCAAGATCAAAGTTTTACAATGCTTATGCCAATGAAAGGATTGAATAACATTTCTCCCTAAGAAGAGTTACCATCCAAATTACAAAAAAGGAAAAAACTACTTCTTCACGTAATTCTCCGAACAATTCCAGGGAAGATGTAACGCCGCAAAAAGACAACGTGCCTCAAACATTCAACCCGAAAATGTGACAAAATTTTTTTTTGTAGGGTGAGTCCGCATACAGGCTCGAACTACTACTATCACGATAATGCCTCGAGGTCAAAGGTATTTAAATTTATTTCATTCGACGTTTCACTAAGGTTAAGAAGGGTCGTCTTTTGAGTTGATTTATTTTATCTACAAGTTTGTGACCTGCTTGATCTTGACAACTGTATAGCTTCAATCTTTTATTTTGTATTCCGATCGCAATTCTACACACTCGAGATTACTCCAATATTTGATGTGTTCAACTCTTCCTTAGTGGATAATATCAAGCTTCAAGCATGGTGATACTAGGTTGGATATGGGTATTTGACCATTGACCTCATTTTCACTTTATGAACCATTGTATAAGAGAATATAGGTGACGAAGGTAAATGCGTATATTACAATTTTATTTATGTTTTTTCTTTTTTTGATATATTTTAACATATACTTGCAGAGATATGTTACAATGATAAACCATATATTTCTATTTTTTTGACTCTTAAAATCTTTTAATGTATGTTCCCAGATATCTCCTCAGAGGATTCAATACTTTTAATTTTAGTGATAAATGTATATACATTATCAAACTCTACACTTAAATAACTCTATATGCTTAAATACAAATTTGAAATTTGAACTAAAGGGTTAGAGTTATTCGGTGGGAACCATTTCAAACCATGTTAAATTTTTATGATAGGTGGGGGCGGTGGGTGGCTCAACCAACACCTACCAAAACATTTAAACTTCATCCCCTAGTGTGTTGACCAAATCCCTTGGGCCGCATATCTTTAATCATGACATTGTGGGTCCGCAGATCCTGTACCCACCGTTTGGTCTGCCCACTGGTCGGCCTTCATTAAAACTCTTCCCTGAACCGCGTGGAAGAAGATATGGTTATAGGTGAAGCTACAGTGAATAAGGGGAAAGCCGAGTTGCCTAGCCATGGCCGTGCGTGGACAGAGGATGGCACAAGGAAAGGGGTTACAGGTGAGGTAAAAAGAAGCGTGTTACCTCCATTTTCAGTGGGTGCTGCGAGGTGAGCACGTGACAGGGATCTACAACAGTGGCTTGCACAAGAAGACAGCCAGGCAGCAGCATAGAGGCGTCTCCTTTCTTTTTTTGTTTCTTTCTATTTTTTTTCCTTATTTAATAAACTCTCGAGCAAGACGGGGCCCAAAAGCCCGGATTATTTTACCATGAGCCTTTTTAAAAGCTTGGGTAGAGGATAAAAGAGGCCTACGGCCCTGTCCTGAACAGCAACGACCAGGCAGCAGCATGGAGGCGTCTTGGGTGATTCCAACAAGCAGGTTGTCCAACTACATTGTTATCTGTTCAGTATTGAATGCATCTCCAAATTTGGAATTCTCCTTTGAGTTAATTTTATCCAAATCGATGGAGGGACAGTGAAAATGTTCCCAGAGACCTGAAGAAATTTATTACAAAGATCTTCATTGAGACCTGGCCTGTCTTGTGAGGGGCTCGTGAAGGAGTATCTCACAGCAGTGGATCTAGTTCATAACAGAGTATCCACGAAGCACAGTCTGCTTGGGAGATGAGGGTGTCGCTAGTATTGCACCGAATAGATTTCATGCATACGTTCTTTGCTACATTGACAGATCCTTTGATCAAGGAGTGCGCATTAGACCTTACAAGACTCGGTTCTATTTTTTTTTTATTTTTTATCCTATATACAACTAGAAACCCAAAATGATTTATTCATGGAAGAACAATGCATAGAGGTGGATCTGTTACATATCAGAATATTCATGTAGTAATTGGCTTTATAAGTTAATGAGAATTTCTGCGTGTGTTTTTAGTACAAACTGCCTCGCATTTTAGGACAGCCTTGTGACATGGAAGCTTTACAGAGACGTATTCTTGTTTTACTTGTTTTCTATGATATTATTGTATGGTTTTATATATATTTTAGCATAGTTTGTTTGACAAATACATGTTTGTTCATAGACCTTGGGGAGTGCCGTAACACTGATGCATACACAGGTTCCTTAGCTTATATGTAATTAATATTATGTCTTGACTGGAGTTCATAATAATATTCCTTGTTGATATAACGGGAATACTATAGTATATTGTTATAAATGGAATTTAATAATAGTAAATCCAATAGTTTTAATGACACTTAAATATGAATAGCATTTAGAATTTTAGTTTTCTTCTTACAGAAGTGTGGGTAAAGAACTAAATCAGCTTGGGACCTTTACATTAAAATCTCCTTCTACATATTTTAATAAGCCTTGTACGGAAATACAAGAAGGTTTGATTTCATTTCCTTTTACGATTTGCAAATAGATTTACAATGGATTCATAAATGAAGAAAAACATAAAAGAACTAGAGCTTACAATGTTTTATTGGCATATTAAAAGCCATTTAAAAAAAAACTTAAGTCTTTCCATCAACTATACAAGAAGAGGTAATGCACTATTTTTCCAACCTTTTCAATACATCACTTTCAAGTAATAAAACAAAAATTTAATATATTTTCTTTTGTAATTTCTTTCCAACATTCCACAAAAGAGTTCAACAACATTTCCAATAAGTTTTAGAGTAAGAATTACTAACATTTCAATACAACTTCCTTTAAAATCATGTTGCAACATTTCCTACTTCATGTGGAAACAAATTTACAATAATGGAAGCTAAAGAAAACAAAGCAATATTACATTTTTCCTCCACTCAAGGTGGGTAAATACATGGTGTTTTTACATTGTCAACAACAAGGTTCTTATGCTCCAAATATCAACAAGGTGGCTCCTCCATAGTTTGCTTGATTCACAACAAAATAAGGGGAGAGGTAACGCTCTCCTCCCAACCAAATACCCAATGGAGAAGAGAAGCCATCCTCTCCATTGGCCCCCGAGCCCCAACCACATCACAATGGGAGAGAATCTAACTCATGGCAGCTACAAGCTTCCACATAACTAAACATAACATTTCACATTAATTCCATATTCCTTCAAAACAAGAGAATCAATAATCACAACAAGAGGGAAAACAATCACAACAACAAGTCACAAGGCTTACCAAGAAAGCCACAAGAGTAAGACATATGGGGAGGCCACTTATGCCTCCCAATGGGTATGGGTGCCACCTAAAAGCCTCCAATGCAAACACAATACCCCTAACAACTCTTATGCCTCCCTCAAGTACCCCTTATCCCTCCATTCACTCTTATGCCTCCCTCAACTCTTATGGCTCCCTCCAAGTAAAACAAGAAGAAAATGCAAGCATTTCTCTTACAAGGTGGGCACCCAACCCAAACTCCCTCCTCAAGAACATGATCTCTTATGCCTCCCTCCAATAAACTCCCCATAGTCTCCTCCCACTCCCAACTTAGGCATTCTACCCATTCCCAACAAGTAATGCAACAACAAAATTCAACACAACATATGTACTCATTCATATAACAAAAAGAAGAAAACATAATACAACAAGGGTGAAGCTCCTACCTTTCCATGGTAAAGCTTGCTCCAAGTATGAAGTCTCAAATCCCTCCAAGATCAAGCAAGCATCCACAAGCTCTCACAAAATTCCCACAAGTATCAACAAGCTCCAAAAATCCACAAACTCCTTCCAATTCCTCTCCTCTCCATAATACACAAGACTAAAAATGAAACTTCCAACCCCCAAAACAAACAAGAGGATCAAATATATAGAGAAAAGAGAGGGAGGGATGATGTGGCTCCAAGTAGGATGCCACCTCCTTTTCCCTCCACTCCACATCATTTGGTCAACATCAAATCCCAAAGCACCATTAATAAGTGGTTGAAAGAAAGGCAAGCACCTTACACATTCCAACTAAGCCTACTCCCCCATAAAGGACAAAATTAAATATGAAAGAAAGTACAATTAATATTTTACCCTTTTATCCCCCCAAAAACACCTAAAAGACCCTAAATTTGGCTTTCCAACCCATAGGTAGGGTTGGCATGGGGTTTTAAGAGGTGTGGGACAAGTTTGACTTGTCCCACAAGCTTTGAAATTTGGCCTCCAAGGCCAAATTCGAGTTTCCCATGTGGGGTAGAGTGTGCTACACTCAAACTCAAACACACATCAATCCACACAAAATCCCAAGTAAATCAAGGTTAATAAATGAACTCTCTTAGGTCACATCTTTTAATTAGTTTAGGACAATTTCACATTAACTTAATTAACCCACTACAACCCATGGCTAACAAAGGGGTAAACTCCAAACCAAAGAATAAGAATAATAACACAAGTAAAATTTCACTTACTAAGAGCAACACATACTAACATAATAAAAGGGAAAAATTAAAACAAAACAACACATGATCCCTAGGTCACAATTTTCCCTTTACCAGATAATTCTAACACACACACAATTACTTGTTGCCATGGTGACCTTAGCTGGATTCTTCTCGAATTCCGATGTGGTTGGTCTCCACTCCCCAGTATTGTTGTGAATATAATATACCTGTAGAGCAGAAAATACCTCCTTCGGCCTGTTGGCCGCATTAAAACATTCATGCCAAATATACAATATAATCTAAAATAAACAACACCTGATTTACTATCATCTATGCAAGTATGATATCACTAACACTTCCTAGCACATTTCTATTCCACATATCATTTATATCAAAATGATCATCACATTAGTCCAATTATCAAGTTCTACTCAAAATGATTAAACATATCACATGTCATAATTAAAGATAAATAACCCTGTCAAAAGTATACAAATACCGTCATCAAATGTCCACCAGTAAACCATATGCATCATATAAAGATCAAATCAATAATAGTCCAATGTCTATAATATCTACTAGCATGCTAAAACAAGAAGCCATAATAAATCCATAAGTGAAGTAATCAGTCTTGAAAACGACAAAACAAAATGAGGTCGAAGGGAAGTGGGCACTACATCCCCCTCCCCTTAGACTCGACTTCCTCCTGGAAGTCACTGGAAAAGGTGTGGAAACTGTCCTCGTAACAAAGTAGCATCCTCCCAAGTAGTTGCACTCTCATCATACCTGTCCCATTGGACCTAAACCTGATCAATCTCTCTGCCACGAAGGCCCAGGGTCCTGCGATCTATAATGCGCACGGGCTCCACCATCACCTGCCCCTGATCCTGCACCTGGAATGCAATCCAATCTAGCACATGAAAAGGATCAGAAATATATCTCCTAAGCACAGGAACGTGAAACACATCATGGACGCGAGATAAGCTAGGTGGCAATGCTAGACGATAGGCTAAGGGACCGAGGCACTCCAAGATCTCAAAGGGACCCACAAACCTAGGAGCAAGCTTAGAACCTTTTCCATAATGGATAGGGCTCTTATGCGGTCTGACACGAAGAAACACCTTCGTGCCTACCTCAAAGCTGCGATCTGTCCTATGCTGGTCTGGCATACTTCTTCTGTCTATCCTGCTACCTCCTGCAATCTCTGTCTGATCAATGTAACCTTCTGCTCCATGTCCTGTAATAATGCTGGCCCAAGGGAAACCCTGTCCTCAATCCTGTCCCAACTGAGAGTGTGTCCTGCACTCTCTACCATATAATGCCTGAAAAGGAGCCATGCCTATAGAACAATGGAAGCTATTATTGTAGGCAAAATCCACCAAATACAGATACTCCTCCCATCTCGACTGATGATCCATCATGTACATCCTGAGCATATCCTCCAAAATCTGATTCACCCTCTCTGTCTGTCCATCTGTCTCAGGGGTGATAAGCTGTGCTGAAATTAATCCTCGTCCCGAGGGCATACTGCATGGTGGTCCAGAAATGGGAAGTGTACAAAGGGTCACGGTCGTAAATGATCTTCCGCGGAATCCCATGTAATCTGACAATCTCATCAAGGTATACTCGTGCCACAACACTTGCTGTATAGGTGGTCTTCACTGGAGAAAAATGAGCTACCTTCGTCAATTTATCCACTGTGACCATGATGGCGTCGTGATGGTATCTCGACATAGGTAACCCAACGATGAAATCCATGGAAATGGTGTCCCACTTCCACTCCGGTATGGCGTGAGGATAGAGAAGGCTAGCTGGATGCTGATGCTCGGCCTTCACCCTCTGGAACTCTAAATAGCGGGACACAAAAGAAGCCACATCTCTCTGAAGTCCTCTCTAAAAATACAACTGTCTCAAGGTGGCGTGCATCTTCTTCACCCCAAGGATGGGCTGAATAAGGTGCACGATGAGCCTCTGTCAAAATGTCATGTCTCAAGCCTCCATCTCTAGGAACATATATCCGACCTCTGTGTCTGAGAAGACCATCTACCTCTAATGAAAATCCATCAAATCTCCCCTCAAGGGGTCTCTGAGACTCAATCTCTGCTCTGGCTGCAAGGTAGAAACTATCATGAGGAAGCTGCTGCAAGATCCTACTCCGCAAATCTGTGCCCACTGAGGTGGCCATAGCCACATGTCTCCGCCTACTCAAGGCATCTGCAACCACATTCTCCTTCCCTTTCACATGCTCTATCTCCATGTCATACTCACAGAGTAACTCCATCCAACGCCGCTGACGAGCGTTGAGATTGGGCTGCGTGAAGAGGTGGCGAAGACTCAAGTGATCAGTCCTGAGTGTAAATCTTCTGGCCAAGAAGAAAATGTCTCCACCGCACTAAGGCATGTACCACTGCTGCAAGCTCAAGGTCATGGGTCGGATAATTGAGCTCATAATCTTTGAGTTTGCGAGACTCAAAGGCAACTACTCTACCCTCCTGCATTAACACACCTCCAAGTCCTGCCAAGGAAGCATCTATGCAAACGTAGAACTCTCCCTGAGGATCTGGCACTGCAAGAATAGGTGCTCTCGTAAGGCATTCCTTCAGTGTACTAAAAGCCTGCTCACATCTATCTGACCATAAAAACTTCTTCCCTTTCCGCTGAAGAGAAGTGATAGGGTGCGCAATCCGAGAGAAGTCCTGAACAAACCTCCTGTAATACCCTGCTAGACCCATGAAACTACGCACCTCGGTCACACTAGTGGGTGCTGGCCAATCCATGATGGCTCGAATCTTGGAAGGATCGACTGTGATACCTTCCCCAGAAATGATGTGGCCCAAATACTGCACCTCAGGCTGAAAAGAACACACACTTCTCCAAGTTCCCGTAAAGGCGCTGTTCGCGAAGACACTGAAGAACCTGGCGAAGGTGCTCCTCGTGCTCCTCACGTGTGCATGATTAAACTAGAATGTCATCAAGGAAGATGAGCACAAAGTGATCAAGGAAGGTCCTGAATACCCCATTCATCAAACTCATAAACACTGCGGGGGCATTCGTCAAACTGAAAGGTACCACTGTGAACTCGTAGTGGCCATATCTCGTACAGAAAGCTGTCTTGTGAATATCCGTCTCCGCAATCCTGAGCTGATGGTATCCTGACTTAAGATCTATCTTAGAGAAAACTGTATCCCCCTTCATCTGATCAAATAAATCATCAATGCGTGGAAGGGGGTAACGATTCTTGATCGTTACTTTATTCAGCTGACGGTAGTCAATACACAACCGAAGAGATCCATCCTTCTTCTTCACGAAGATCACTGGTGCACCCCAAGGGGATACACTAGGACGGATTAGGCCTTTCTCCAGAAGGTCCTCAAGCTACAACTTGAGCTCACATAACTCAGGAGTAGTCATCCGATAAGGTGCTCGTGAGATAGGCTCTGCGCCCGGAACTAGATCTATATGGAAGTCGATCTCACGTGGGGGAGGTAATCCCGGTAGCTCCCCTGGGAACACATCAGCAAACTCTGACAAGATGGGATGATCATCGAGGGAAGGTCCTGCTTGACTCATCCTCTGATCTGTCACTGACCGTAATAGCAAACATCTGACAACCCTGTCGCGCACACCGCTTAAGCTGCATAGCGGAGATGGTGCGAATGGATACGGCCCTCCTAACTCCTGATATCACTGACTCTACTCCAAGATCATCTATGCAAGCAATAGTCTTATGGTAACAATCCACTCTAGCTCTGTGAGCGGACAACCAATCCATGCCTAAAATGATGCCATAAGATCCTAATGGAAGGATCCGAAGATCAGAAGTAGTGGTGAAGGGTCCCAAATCCACTACACACTCCTTAACTAAGGAGTCTACAGAAATTTTGGCTCTAGAAGCCATCTCAATGTCCCAACTACGGCCCTGCCTAACTGCCACCAGCCTACAATGCTCTACTAAGGATGGTGCAATAAAAGAATCAGAAGAACCAGAATCAAATAATATAGAGGTGGAAATACCACCAATACTACCTGTCGTCTCAATCACAGTACTCTGATGCTTAGCCTGGCGGTTCTCGACCACTGCGTAGATCCGATGACTCCATGCCATATCTCCAACAGTAGGCTCTGAGCTCTGCGTCTTACCCTTGTTAGGGTTCTGTGGGCAATCTCTCCAATGATGTCCAACAACACCACAACCATAACAGCTGCCTGGTCCTCTCCAGTGGGAAGTAGCTCCAGCTGGTACTCTAGATGACTGAGATACAGATCCTGACGATCTGGCTATGGACTGGTGAGGTCTCTGCTGACGAGCTCCTGCTCACTGAGCTCTCGGTGCACCCTGTGTCTTGATGGGACCCCTAGGAGGAGGCCCCATACTACGTCCTCTTTGTGCATCAAATCTCTGAGGAGGTCGGTAAGGTGGGTGGGTCTGCTACTGCTGCTGCTGCTGTGGTGGCCTGAATGAAGCTTGCCCTGAACTCTGTCCACCCCGTGGAGGAGGAACTGACCCCTTCGACCTACCATCCTACATCTGCTGGATACGGCTCTGAACTCTGTCTCTAGCCTGTTGTGTCTTTCCCGTGTCTCCTCTACAATATAGGCCTTCTCCATGGCCTCTGCTAATGTCTGTGGGTAGTGAATGCACACTGCGCCACCTAAATCCAAGTTCAGGCCCCGGATGAACCTGTGAATCCGTACCTGCTCATCCTGCATATAGTCAACGTACTGGAGTAGGTCCAGAAATCGACTCTCATACTCAGCTACTGTCATCGATGCCTGACGGAGGTCATGAAACTCGTCTATCCGCTGCTGAATAAATCTCCTGGGTAAATACCTGCTCCTGAAACGCTCCTCAAACAGCTCCCAGGTAATCATCTCCGAGTCAACATGGAGCTTCTACTCCTCGGTCCTCCACCAGACTCCTGCTCCATCCTTCAGAAGATGGATTGCAACACGAGCTTTCGTGTTGCTAGTACAAGGGCAGAGCTTGAAGCATCCGCTCAAGCTCACCAACCAGGCCTCTGCCTGAAAACCACCTGTATCACCTGAATAGTGAGATGGTCGTAGCTTCAGGATCTCCCTGATATGGTCTGTAGCTGACGTATGACGAATCCTAGGTCTGTCTGAATGCTCCTCCCTCTGTCTAGGGCTCCGAGACCTGTCCCTATGTCCTGAGATCCTGTCCCCATGTCCTCTCTGTGGTGACTCTGCCCTAGCCAACTCCGCACGGAAGTTCTCTGCCCTGTGCTCCTCGCTGTGTCGAGGGGATGCCTGGGCATCTACTGATGGCTCCAAACTATGTCTAGCAAGTCGTCCTCCCAAGGGCTCTCCGCGTATAGTGGCATTGACATCCTGGAGTGTCTGCAAGATCTGAGGTAGAATGGCTGCTACGGCCTGCTCTGGCGGTGGTATGTCTAGGTATATATGAAGAGACCCCTCACCCAATCAGTGCCTCCTGCACAGATCAAGGCGAGAGTTAGTTCATCGTTCTAGGTCTTGTGTCAGTTTTATAAATTTGTTGTTTACTATAATTATCAACATAGTGGTTTTATATTTTAAAAGGATATGCTCTGTACTAAGTTAAATGTTCCTATTTTGTTTTTTCCTGTGTGTGCCCAAGGGTCCAAGCTTCGAACCCCTAGCTCTGATACCAAAATATAACGCCACAAAAAAGACGACGCTCACGATGACGACGACGACGCCGCGCCACAATATTCAACCCGAAAATGTGACAATTTTTTTTTTTGCAGGGTGCGTCCGCATACAGGCTCGAACTACAACAGTCATGGTAACGCTTCGTGATCAATGATGTTTAATTTAACCTCATTTGACGCTTCACAAAAGATAAGGAGGGTCGTTATTCAAGTTAACTTTATTTTATCTACAATTTGTGACATATCTTGATATTGGTGAATCTGTATAGCTTCAATCTTTTACTTTGTATTCCGATCGCTTAAAACTAGAAATAACCTGATAATCACAATTCCTCAACACTCGAGATTACTTCAATATTTGATGAGAAATTAAAAAACTCTTATTAATGGATAATTCTCAAGCTTCAAGCATGGTGATTTACTAGATTAAAACATGGGTATTTGACCATTGATGATTTTCACTTTATGAACCATTGTATAAGAGGATATAGGTGATTAGAAGGGTAAATGCTCTCTATTACAATTTTATTGATGTTTTTTCTTTTTGATATATTTTAACATATACTTGCAGAGATATGTTACAAGGATAAACTCATATATTGCTATTTTACTTGACTCTTAGAAATCTTTTAATGTATGTTCCTAGATATCTCCATTAGCACGGGATTAAATACTTTTAATTTAAGCCCATATTATATATCATACATTATCAAAATTTACACTTAAATAATCTATATGCTTAACATACATTTGAAATTTGAATTAAAGGGTAAGAGTCTTATCGGGGGGAACTCATTTCAAACGGCATGCTTAAATTTTTATGGTTGGGGGCGGTGGGTCTCATCATTGACTCAGCATAGTTCGTATGGCATTACCTGGGTTTGGGTCCAACTTACGTGGGTAATCAACCACCTTTTCAAGATTTAGGCCACTCTATTATCCTTTCCGACCACTTGTTCTACACCATTGCCCACGTTTATCAGCCTCGGCTGCTGTTGGATTATGATGGACAGGCCAGCTACGTAGCAATGACAAGTTAGTGTGCTCATGCCACTACGTGGAGGACCAAATAAAATTTTAGGTTGACAAAAAAAAGACATGGTTCGAATTTTCACGGGTTGGGGGGCTGGGAGATCCACCTGCCGAAATACAATAACTCCATTTTTTGCACAGTGTGCAATCCGCCAACATTAAAACTGGCCGCTTCCTTTCTTTATTTATTCTCTCTATTTTCTTTACAAATCATAAGATCTCTCACAATCGACCTGCTGGTGCCCAAAAGGTTTTTTCTTGGCCATGTAAATAGCTGATGTGATAAAATGGTTATAGATGAAGCCGAATACCATGGAAAGGAGTGACGTGATTCCGTTTTTAATTGGCCTGGCCAACTACATTGTAATCAGTATCAGTGGTTGAAGGTGCACGGACCAGATTCAGGAAGGTGTGAGGTCTTTTTCCAAATCGGCCTGGCCATGCAAGCAGTGAAAAGGGATGACCTGTAGAAATTATAGAAACATGCTTGCGTGGGACAGTCGCTTGCAGGAAGGCTGCAAGGACTGTGAACCCGGCTGAGGCTTGGAACGAGCGGTATTGAAGCAACTATGTTAGGTCAATTGTTTAGTATTCGAATGAATCCTCAAGCATTCGGGGTTCTCCTTCATGACCAGATTTTTATCAAGTTGTTGTCGCATTAGGGGAAAAGCCTTGGAATTCTCCTTTGTTATCCCAACTAAAACCAGATGATGATTTATTGCATTGATTCTCTAAATGAGGCCTGGACCTGTTTTAGAAATTCACAGCCCGTGGCTTTAGAAGGTCTCATGAAAGGTGGGTCTGTATCAAATCCAGAAACAAAAGTGCAGAAGCACAGTCTTAATGACTCGAGGATCATACGGAGATATAACTTGCTTTAAATGTTTTATTTTATAAGAATGTATGAGTTTAGGTATATTTTAGCATAGTTTTATTTGCAAATACCAGTGCAAATGCACAGGTTCATATTCCTTTGAGAGCCTGTTACTGATGCATACCATAAGTTTTAGTTATATATATATATATATATATATATGATGGATATAATTAATAGTGTACTTTGTTAATATGTATAAGAATAGCTAATCAGTATATTGTATGTATACAAATTTCCAATAACAGTAATTCCATATAGTTTTTAATACCTTAATATGAATTATGTTAAAATATTAGTTTTCCTTATTATTGAAATATGGGTAAAGGAGCTAAATAAGCTTAGGAACTTTTACAATAACATTTCTTTCTACATATTTTAATAGGAACATTTGTATGAAATTCAAATAGATTTGATTTCATTTCACTTTATTACAAATTTGCAAGATTGTATTTCACAACGGATTCCTTAAATGAAGAAAAACATAAAAGAGCTAGAGCATAATGCTCCTCATTGGCATATTTAAAACTATTTAAAAACTTAAGTCTTTCCATCAACTATACAAGCAAGAGATAATGCACTATTTTTCCATTTCACTTCTCAATACATCTCCTTTTCAAGTAATGAAATCTAACATGTAATTTGTAATTATTTTCCACAAAAGAGTCCTACAAATTTCATTAAATTTTAAACAAGATCTATCAACATTTCAACAAGATCAACATTCAAAGAGTTCCAAGCCAAGTAAGGAGAATGAATTTCCTTCTTGCAACTTTTAATTATCCCATTACTAACATTTCAATACAACATTCCTTCAAAATCTTGTTACAACATTTTTACTTCATGTGGAAACAAATTTACAATAATGGAAACTACAATACAAAGTGATATTACATTTTCCCTCCACTCAAGGTGGGTAAATACATGGTGGTTTTACATTGTCAACAACAAGGTTCCAATGCTCCAAATATCAACAAGGTGGCTCCTCCATAGTTTGCTTGATTCACAACAAAATAAGGGGAGAGGCAACGCTCTCCTCCCAACCAAATACCCAATGGAGAAGAGAAGCCATCCTCTCCATTGGCCCCCGAGCCCCAACCACATCACAATGGGAGAGAATCCAACTCATGGCAACTACAAGCTTCCACAAAACTAAACATAACATTTCACATGCATTCCATAATCCTTCAAAAACAAAGAAACAACAACACAACAAGAGGGAAAACAATCACAACAACAAGTCACAAGGCTTATCAAGAAAGCCACAAGAGTAAGACATATGGGGAGGCCACTTATGCCTCCCAATGGGAATGGGTGCCACCTAAAAGCCTCCAATGCAAAACACAATACCCCTAACAACTCTTATGCCTCCCTCAAGTACCCCTTATCCCTCCATTCACTCTTATGCCTCCCTCAACTCTTATGGCTCCCTCAAAGTAAAACAAGAAGAAAATGCAAGCATTTCTCTTACAAGGTGGGCACCCAACCCAAACTCCCTCCTCAAGAACATGATCTCTTATGCCTCCCTCAATTAAACTCCCCATAGTCTCCTCCCACTCCCAACTTAGGCATTCTACCCATTCCCAACAAGCATTTAAAACAACAACATTCAACACAACATATATATACATTCATATAACAAAAAGAAGAAAACATAATGCAACAAAGGTGAAGCTCCTACCTTTCCATGGTAGAGCTTGCTCCAAGTATGAAGTCTCAAATCCCTCCAAAGATCAAGAAAGCATCCACAAGCTCCAACAAAATTCCCACAAGTATCAACAAGCTCCAAAAATTCCACAACTCCTTCAAAATCCTCTCCTCTCCAAAATACAAAAAAGACTAAAAATGAAACTTCCAACCCCCAAAACAAACAAGAGGATCAAATAAATAGAGAAAAGAGAGGGAGGGATGATGTGGCTCCAAGTAGGATGCCACCTCCTTTTCCCTCCACTCCACATCATTTGGTCAACATCAAATTCCAAAGCACCATTAATAAGTGGTTGAAAGAAAGGCAAGCACCTTACACACTCCAACTAAGCCCACTCCCTCAAAGGACAAAATTAAATTTTGAAAGAAAGTGCAATTAATACTTTTACCCTTTTATCCCCCCAAAACACCTAAAAGACCCTAAATTTGGCCTTCCAACCCATAGGTAGGGTTGGCATGGGGTTTTAAGAGGTGTGGGACAAGTTTGACTTGTCCCACAAGCTTTGAAATTTGGCCTCCAAGGCCAAATTCGAGTTTCCCATGTGGGGTAGAGTGTGCTACACTCAAACTCAAACACACATCAATCCACACAAAATCCCAAGTAAATCAAATCCTAATAAATGAACTCTCTTAGGTCACATCTTTTAATTAGTTTAGGAAAATTTCACATTAACTTAATTAACCCACTACAACCCATGGCTAACAAAGGGGTAAACTCCAATCCAAGGAATAAGAATAATAACACAAGTAAAATTTCACTTACTAAGAGCAACACATACTAACATAATAAAAGGGAAAAAATTGAAACAAAACAACACATGATCCCTAGGTCACAATTTTCCCTTTACCAGATAATTCTAACACACACACAATTACTTGTTGCCATGGTGACCTTAGCTGGATTCCTCTCGAATCCCGATGTGGTTGGTCTCCACTCCCCAATGTTGTTGTGAATATAGTATACCTACAGAACAGAGAATACCTCCTTCGGCCTGTTGGCTGCATTAAAACATTCATGCCAATTATACAATATAATCTAAAATAAACGACACATGATTTACTATCATCTATGCAAGTACGATATCACTAACACTTTCTAACACATTTCTATTCGATATTTCATTTATGTAAAAATGATCATCACATTAGTCAAATTATCAAGTTCTACTCAAAATGATTAAACATATCACATGTCATAATTAAGATAAATAACCCTGTCAAAATATACAAATATCGTCATCAAATGTCCACCAGTAAACCATATGCATCATATAAAGATCGAATCAATAACAGTCCAATGTCTATGTAATCTACTAGCATTCTAAAACAAGAAGTCATAATAATCCATAAGTGAAGTAATCAGACTCGAAAACAACAAAACAAAATGAGGTCGAAGGGAAGTGGGCACCACATCAATTCTTAAAATACTGATACTTTACAAAGTCACTGTTACCACAATTAACAACACATTGGACTTATAATTTTACATGATGGTCACACAATACACGGTTTCCAAATTGTTCAGATGACAAAGTCCACAATTCTATCCCTCTAGTCTACACGTAAAATCCATCGGCAACAAATTTTTTCCACAAGAGTCAGTTCGCGAGAACTGAGCAAGATAAGACTACACAAAACCACCATAACTATTATCTAACAATACCATGAAAAAGGAAGCACTTCTATTACTCAAGAATTGGGTCAAACCTCTAAACCACTAATCAACAAGTTTCATCAAGTTATGAATAGATTTCTCTATCATGCCAATCAAAGAAGGAGGAGATCCTTGTACTTCAAGCTGAGAGAAATATTCCAAAGATAATCGAAGGTGAGACCTTACTGGTGAAGACAACAAGTATGAGAGTATTAAGATTTCAGTCATGTAATCCTATAAGGATTACGTGATTGAAATCTAACACCCAAACATCATTCCCATATTATTATTAACCAATAAAAAGATAAAGATCAGTCAAATGACTTAACCATATTCAAAATTGCTTGTTAACAAACTGCATTAACGCACATCCATGTTTTAGGAAGAATATAGGCCCCAACCATATATGAACACAAATCAGTCAAAGATTAAAGTTAACTTCACTCAACTGAATAAACCAACATACATATAATACTCACAACACAAAAACTCAATCTGAAGATTCAAAATACCAAGTAATTCTCACCGAACCTAATTATTTTTCTTCAAGAAGTTAAATAAATTAGATTCTATCAACTAAATTACATTCAACAACTATAGTTGGATTACACAAGCAAGGATCAAGAAGAAGTCTTTTCACCAAAGGTTGTTATTATCTTACATCACATAAACAGTAATAAACCCGTAATCCACCACTCGTATGATCGTTGTAAGAGTTAAGGACTTAGCCCACAAAATATGTAACTGAGTCGATTCCTACCTTTTCCATTTTCATACAAGTCTAACCCAATTCGAAGAAAGGTAACCATTCTATTTTCATACATGCCTCAGTCAACACTTACTCAGAAAGTCCCTACCTGAATTATTGAAGGTTTGCTAAGCTACAAAATGGATTTAAAAGAAACCCATTTCATTCGATACTTGAATTTAAACAAGCAAGGGATAGTCTTTTGAAAATATAAGTGAATCGACACAAGATCCTCTACAAACGTGACCCAACTCGAGTCACCAATCACAAGGTTAACAGTCAGCGAAGGAGGAATACAAAGAGAAAATACTCTTCCTAGGAACTATAGCCTTCTCTTCCGTCTCTAAAACAACATATGAATAGTTTGGGCATACCCATCTATTTCACGAGTGTCTACTCGACCTATCCTCATAGTCGCTCCAAAGAAAACATCTGCTACTAGCAGAGTTCAATTGAACTCTTTTATCTTATGATATAGTGACTCACGTCACAGGATCTGTATTGAGCAGTCAATATTTCACTCACGTAGGCTCTAAGAAAACATCATGCTCACTATGCGAGTCTACACACAGATTCAGACGGAAAGAAAAGCTTTTACCAAGACAAAAACAAACATTTAGCCTAAAAGTGGCCATGAGTCGACAAATCTACAAATATCCACTAATGTTATTCATGGCTCAAGTTTATATCTGCTACTGCTGGTTTAGAAATCGAACTCAAGGGCCATTGTTCACTATTGTCTCTAAACGTCACCTGAAAGAAGAATTGGGTGCAGGAAAGCACCCAGGTTAAAGATCTAACACCCACAATATAAAACATCAACATTATTTTGCTATCACATGGCAGTTACTCTTTTATTTTCGAAAAGAAGAAAAAATGAGGCAGAAAGGAGTGTATACATGCTATCACAGTTGCTACCAGGGTAAGAAAAACAAACACTCCCAAGAGTCCTTCCTTTCCTTCAATACTGGGTCGATAAAAGCTCACAAGGAAAAAGCAGAAAGCCCATTCTGAAATCCATAACAAATCAAAAAAATAGAAGGTTCGATTCAATTAATGACATAATAAAAGGGTAGCAGAAGATTGCAAAGGGCAGGTTTAACATGCCTGGTTTAAAACTCCATCTCCATATGCATATGATTCCTTTCAATGCCGCTGCTTGCCCTTAACCCAAAGTGCTCTGCGAGCTCGTGCTAGCGCCACATTCACGTCGGTGAAAAACAGCTACTGTGCCAACCCCATGATTTGAAGCTCAGACACAAGACATAATGATTACATCACGCTCCTGGCTCTGAAAGGCATCTACCGTAATGATAAATAAAGCTTTTCCTCCATCAGATTTATTCATGGACAGCATCAAACTCTCAGTGCAAACATTCCAGCTATTAGCTTGTAACCCTGTGATAATTCCAACAGAAAACTTTATGCCTGCCAACTTGGTGACTGCGTTGAAGAAGCTCATGGTAATTGCAAAGCAAATTGTGTTTCATGAATATTCTGATATGAAACAGATCGGCCTCGGATGAGGTTCTCTTCCATGGGTTACATCGTAGAACGGTTTAAATCTCAATAGAGAATCTTTGTAAATAAATTTCATCAGGTCTGCTGGTCCATTACACCCTCACTGTCACATAATCCGATTTTGACCGAAACAAACTCAGTACATGTTCTGGATCTGAAAAATATCCTGCTACCTTCATCTCCCAAGACATTTTCTCCAACATTGCATAGATCTCCTGTGCTTGTGGGTGTGATCTGTCACCTTGAAGGAGAATCCCAAATTTGAGGATTCAGTCGATGCTGAACAGATAACAACGAAAAGTTAGACCACCTGGCTTGTTGGAGGTCCAATACAACTTGAGCTCATGCCAATAAGGCTTCATTCCTACTATACTGCAAAACTTGCCCTGCTCGAGCTTTTTCCTGGCTGGAAAGCGACTTTCCAAAATGAAAAGGCAAGACAACTCAACTAAAACTTTATCTCGTTCTTCTACTACAGCTGCAAGATTTTTGCAACAACTGATCACGACTGTGGTCGCGTGCAACCAGAACATCAGGATCAACACCAACGGTTCCTTGGGATCACCCTGCGGCTAGCTGTCGCACTTAACTCTCTCTGGAGGCCACTGATTTTTCTAGGGATAAGTTTACTTCTCTACCCTGTAGCTGTTGCATATAGCAAATCACTTCCTCACGGCACTTTCCTAGGAGGATTTCAGTTCTACGCTCCACTGATACTCACCTGTGCAGCATGGATTTTGAGAACCCACACCCACCCCACTAGCAAAAGGGTGAGTAGACAACTTCAACTGGCAAACTGATGTAGGTGATAATGAATTCGATCTATCACTTTCTTGCAAGAATTTTGCAACAACTATATCACGATCTCATATTGGACCGCGGAGTATATGAAAAAACCTGAGACTCACAGTCCGGCTGCTGAACAGGTCAACACTGAGCTGGGTTACATATTAGGATCTGGAAGATATTGCAAATCGAATCTATCGGAATTTAAATAACTCAGCTGGTGAAGGTAAGGCCACTGATTTTCTGAGATGGCCACGTTGCTCAATGCTCTATTCCGCTGCGAAAATCACAGAAATCCTTTGGGTCATGAGCGGCAAACAGTTTTACCCTGTACAGCACTAATAAGTAGATAAGAATTTGCACTTTAATGGAACCACGCTCCAGACCTGATACACACCTAGGCCCCATCATCATTTTGTGCAACTTGGAGAAGACACCCATTCCTTCGCATTTGTCTTATGTTCAAGGGACCGATTGATCCTTCATATTCCACACAATCTTAATCATAATCAGAGCAAGGTAATGCAGAGCCATTGAAGTATAGCAATTCATATGTTTTGCAAATTCAAAATCCTACGATGATGGAGGAAGTCAAAAACAAGCAGTAGAGCATGCTCATTCAAGATGTAAGACTGAAGTGGCCAAGGTTGCAGGTAGACAAGCGGCCAACTGGCCATTCCCAACACTTGGCAAGTCAAACCAAAGGAAGAAACACGCACTTGCCAAAAAGTGAGCGGTAAGTGCTCTTCCTCCACGGATTAAGGTAGCCAGGTCTATTTCCCAACACCGCAACATATGCCATAACGTAAATGTCCACACATTTTAATGCTAATGGCATTCAATTTTACTAGTGTATAAATACATATATACGTTCTACACACCCACGTGCTATTTGGAATTTTACTTTTGTAAAATAAAATCTCCATCTAACCTTTGAATTCGGTCAAGCCAAACAGATACTTAAAAAGGAGATCTATATATTTTGTTTGGATTTTATTATTGACCAGAGTCATTGCCAGAACAAATCCAACAGTAACAAGGTAATAAGATTTAAAATTAAATAACTTCAGAAAAATTCTAGTGATTGAAGGATCTGTTAACTAACAGTGAGGTTCTAACCCAACTTGGATCCGATAATCTAGGGACTCCAATGATAATATTTAACCGTAACATCTTGCACTCCCAAACCCTGGTGCCAACATGTTAAACATCCTTGGCTCATTCAACGAATAAGTAGGATGGATCATGGCTTCAAGGAAAGTTACTAGCCCAATCAACCTTCGAAAAGGATAGTTTACTACCATAACGGAGGCATGACATCGAGCAATAATCGATGTGCACCCAAGTGAGGTAATATTTCCCGATAAAATCGTGGGTCGATCGGGCCACAGGGACAAAAATTCCCCCCGCGTCATGGGTCTTATTATGCAAGTATCATTATTATTATTTTACAACATGGGCAGTAAAATGGCCATGGGGACAAATTATAGTCCCCAGGGGCATGTTGGAAGGGCCGTGGGAGATGTTTTGGAAATTTCCGATGTGGGGCGACAACGACACACCATGCTTAGCACCCGCATCTCCCGCGAGGTCTGAACAGCTCCATAACGTAGACATATGGCACATCCTAAGCCAACATAAGATCACAGCAGGGTATCAGGGATAAAATAATTTTAATGCATTGGATGAGCAATGAAGGGTAAAATTGTTTAGCGAGTAGCCTGCTGATACCTCGCGATGCCATGTGACAACTTCTGATTGGCTGCTGAAGGTGGGGCAGTAGGGGTAAAATTTACAAAAAAAAATTAAGTGATAAGTTAAAGAAAATGATACACCCCTCCAGATGGTGAGGGCCACGTGGTACCCTCTAATTTTGCGGTTCAGCATTGTGTCCTCAGGAGGAAACTTTAGCAATTATGTCCCAATTTTTTTTAACATAGGAATTAATTTTATCCTTGAGGGGTGTACATTGAAATGAGTAGTATAAAGGGTACTAATTAATAGAAGGCCACAAATTTATTAGAGCCTTGGGTTTTGGGAAAATGAGGACTTGGTCATGTAGGTTGGAGGATATCAACATCCTGTGTTACACAAAAAAATTTTGATTTTGATAAAGTTGAAGTAGTCAAGATCAGGATAAATATATCTACAGTTTTTGACAGTGCATATACGATCGATGGTAAATTTTAACTTACTAAAATTTTCTCAATTTGATTTCAATTCCAGCTCTGGGAAACTATGTTAAGTAGACAGATGGATAATTAGTTCATAGATAATATTAAGAACCCATTTCAAGGGTAAATACATTTGATTTCTTACAGTTTGATACAATCTACATAGGTGTTGACATGTTCATGACACTAAATACAGCTAGGGCAAGCCACATTTGAAGACAAGTTTTGAAGGTTCCCGTAAGTGCTTAAGAAGCACCCTTTAACTCATGACTTATATCCTTCATGAGAGGATTCAATGATATGATTTGTAATTCTTGATCTGTACCAGTCTGAGTTCATTTCTGGTACACATTTGTAGAGTTTAACATGAAGCAGAAAGACTTTTCAACAAAATAAACTCAATGGTGCTTAATTTTACATGCCCCTATAAATGACATTAATTTCATGCTAGTTCCACCAAGGTTCACATTCCTAACTCCATGGGTAACTGATCAATACAAGAATGGAACTCACAACCTTGGTAGCACATGGATTCGTGTTCACACATAACCAAGAGGATTACATTTCACTCCATATGTATTTCTTGGATTTCAAAACAAGATTAAGAGAACTCAGGTCATAGGTGAATTCCACCTTACAAGATAGGTCAAGCCACAATAAGGAAGATTTATTGATAGTCCTTTATTTTTATCCAATAATAACTTTACAACGATCCTTCTTTCACTTCAGGCTTTGCTCATAAGAGACTACAAAAAGATATTATTTACTTTACAAAAGGCTAATAGATAAATTGAGTGGTTTCTAAGCTTTCTCTAGCTTACATTTCAATCTACATCCTCTTCATAACCAAACTAACAGTTATTTTCATCTTAAGGTTATTTTACAAATTTCACCACTTAAAAGGGGTAATGTTCACTAGATTTCAGCTAGGACTATCAAATGTTATATAATTATTGCTCACAAAGATAGTCTCAACCTATGATTATTTCAAAGAATTCTATTGCTTCTCAAGTTGGTGATCTCTACATTAATCTATCTGAAAATATACACTCTTTAGTTCAACTTTTATAAGGGTTAATAGCTTATAATCACATCTTTTCAAGGCCCCCAGAGAGTTTTGAATAACAATGCATTCACCAGAAAAATCAAGGTTTTACAGTCCACTTAAAATGCCAATGTAATCCAATGAAGGTCATTTCTCACAAGCAGTAAGTTAGCTATTTTAATAATTTTCAATGATAGCTTAAAACAAAAAGTAGTTCACAACGTTAACATTTCAAAGTATGAAAATACATTATACTAAGACCATGATCCTTCTACAACTCCACTGTATGCAACCAAAGTTGAACAAGAAACTATGGGGAATGAACTTCTTAAGAACTTCAAAAGCTGAGGTTGATGCACAAGTTTACCACTCTAAATTACCTGCCAATAATCTACTCGCTATTGAATTCCATCTGCACAAATATCTGTACTAGAGTCAGTTCGCTAGAACTGAGCATGATAAGATATAAACCTCACTTAATAACTTATGCCATCTAGCATTTAAATAAATGAAAGTTTGCAATAATTTTTATCAAACAATTTCTAACATACATTCGAAACTTAACTGCACATCTCATGATAATGCCTTTCATACTCATTAATGTTCACTTTCTTAAGATCTGCTTACATAAGAATACCATTCCAAGAGACTAGATATAGAACCTTAATCATGCAATTAATCATACTTAAATTACAGTAAATAATAATGATCGCTCACCTAATACCCTCGACCTACTTCACATATATAAGTGTCTAACAAGACTATCTTTCAATTAAATAACAAGCACCAACGACATTAAGTTTATATAATAAATACAAGTATCAATCTTACATTGTTCATCGATATTACCCAAGTATCAAACCTTCATAGATAATCAATGATGGTATGTAAGTATAATCTGGATATTTATCCTCGCAATTTTAAGATTATAATTATATTAACAAGGATTCCACCAATCCACAGAGTTCATGTATTATTTAGGTGTCCTTTTGGTTGCTTATTACCATGTCTTTATATATTTCTATCTAGTAAAAGAGTCCAACTCATAAGAATGAGTTATGACCGATAATACTGTCATCTGTTGGTAATATGCCAAGGATACATTTGACTAGCTAAGATATGCAAGCGCAGCCCAAGCCACTATGAATGCAAGTATCAACATTATCTCAACTCCTAATTAAGATGCGAGTATCAATTCTTAGCTAAACATAATAATCATCGTAAATAACTGAAAGTATTCCACTCGTTAACCAAGCATTGAAATAACATATTTATCCTTACCGGTTACCTGATAACATAATATACCCTGTTATCTAATTCAACCTCCACTTGCATACCCCAATCTATGGGTATTAATAATTGTTCTATAAAAATGAAGTTAAATAATTTCAGGTGGACTTATATCCTTACTGTCATACATGGTAAGCACAGTTCCATTATGGTAGCTGTCTACCTTTACTTAAGGCTGTGCATTACTCCATTTTAGGGTAGTTATCTTAACTTCCCTATTCATATGTTTTCTTACCAAAAAGCATTTCGACAAGCTTCATAGGTCAAAGCATAAGATAAATTTATAATTTTATATTTCAAGCGTTGCCTGGATTCGTATGCCATGAGGGCCATCAAAAATCAATCAAACTTGAAGGATGTACACATTCATGAGAGTTCGATGTATCCAATATTACTTTAACCGATTTCAAGGATCCAAGTAGTGCCTCAAAAATTAAGCCAAATAATTATCCACAGAGGATAATGATCTTGCGTGCATAGCATATTCGTAAAGGTCACAAGAACAACCCCATTAACGCATGCTTCAGGAGGGTTCCAATCTAATAATGAGCTCATAGTAATAGTAATAGTAGAGGTCCTGGTGAGGGGTTTTCAATAATCCCCAAGGTAAACGATAATCAAATGACTCAGATGGAGCTATCTAGAAAGACCAATTAAACTAGTATGACTCTTCCCAAATGGAAGCCCCCAATTCCAAATGGGGGGGGTATACTCATTATCCAATCCACATTAAAAGACCAACACAGTCTTCCGAGAAACTTTCTCGTTTTCACGCCATGTTTTACATAATAAAAACAAGACAAGAAAAATTCTAAATCTCATTCACACACCACAATATTTCCTACAGAAATCACTGTTCACAGGAGTAATCATGGCAAAATGATAAACTAACTTTATAAGGTCGATAAGCAAGAATCATTGGAGAGAGATTTCTTCTTGTCAAAAGGTAATTAAGATAAACTGTAAAGGGGAGAGAGATCAGCGCATGCAAATTGTGATTAAAAGTCATTCGAAAACCCATTTCTTTCTGGGCATCTCTTTCAAGAAAGAGTCAACATATATATGTAAATAAATATTAAATAATATCCAGAATCCAAACACTATGTTACTTAGCAAAAGAGAATCACACATCAACAATCCAAAAGAGACTCACATATACAGAATTCGAAAAAAATTTGCAGAGATTGATTTATCTAAATGCTAAAAGAAATAAATCATTAAGAGAGAGGGTTAGGGCTTATCATGCCTGTTTGGGGCTTCCTCAATTCAGCAACACGTCGAACCAAGGACTCGGGCATACAGCAACACAACGTGCGAACTCGACTGTTCCGTCTGTCTTAGGTGAATTGTTGCCAGCAAGCACGTATTTCATGAAGAGTGCCAGTCCAAATTTGGGAAGCACGGGATGCTCAGAAACCATCTTTAGCCGATATCGAGAAATAATGGAAGCAGCGAGACCACTTCATATGCCATTGTCTAACCCCTGCTTACTGCACTGGGTGCTGAGCTCCAACGGTTTCAAAATCCCCAAAAACATCCTCCCAAACTCACGTGGCCAGAGGCAAAATGGCACGTGTGGAAGGAATGATTGGATTCACGTTTGGTACAGGAAAGAGTGGGGGGGTAAGAATACGTAGCAAGGAAATTTGTGCTTCATGAATATTCTGATATGAAACAGATCCACCTCTATGAGATTCTCTTCCATGAGTTACATCGTAAAATAAGTAAGGTCTCAATAGATAATCTTTGCAATAAATTTCGTCAGGTCTTTTGGTAACACTCTTATCATCACTTAATCGATTTTGATAAAAATATCTTGAAGGAGAATCCCGAATTTGAGGATGCATTCGATACTGAACAGATAACAACATAGTTGGGACATCCTACTTGTTGGAAGCGCTCAAAAAGGCTTCTACTATACTGCAACATGCCTGCTGCCTGGCTAATTCCTGTTGCAGGCCGTTGCTGTGGATCCCCGACAAGAACACACCTTGCAGCACCCAAAGAAAGTGGAGGTAACACGCCTACTTCACTAGCTGGTAGCTTCATCTAAAACCACCATATCAAACCCATAACTGTGCCCAAAGAGGAACTAGTCTATAATCTAGCTCTGATAAAAAAAATGAGTCCAAGTGACCACACCAAGCAAAAAAAATCCCTTCACCACACAACTCACGCGGCCAGGGTAGAAAACAGCAGGCAGACCACTAGCGACAGTAGATTGCAAATCAAAAATTTAATAAATGGGGCATGTGTGGCCCCCAACAAGGAAGGTTGAACACGCCAAGAAGGATGCAGGGTTTTTTAATGCAATGGCAGGTAAAAGACAAACACAAGGAAGATCAAAAATAAAATGTGATTTTGAAAGCTAAGTGGCCAGCAGGGAGGAAGACATACAGTGGGTGGGTAATAAAATTAGTTTCATTAATTCTCACCAACCATATGCCAAACAAGGCACCAAAAGAAATAAAAAAAGAATATGGCAGGAGGCCATACACTCTACCACGCACCCCTCTTGCCAGAAAACAAGGAAACCCTCCACCCCATTACAAACAGAAGGAATAAGAACCATAAAGGTAGGTCGGTGGTTGAAGGCACACTTCCATAATTATGAAATAAGTATGCGTGGATTCCTGAAAAGGCTTAGTTTATTCGACATAAAATTTTATTAATTATTCACACAATTAAAGTATAATTGATACCGATTCATTTATTATCTATTCTTATTACGCTTTAAAAAGTCATGACACCTAAACGGGGTTCGAATAATTGCTTACGACCTAACACGATAGTGACAAAAATAAAATAATTTGATCGAGGGGTCGAGCACAAGAGTGATCAACACTATGGTTAAATATCTTGCAATTAATTAATACAATATTGCTAAAAGAAATGACACTAACATAAATAATCGCAAATTGACAAAATAATTTAAAATGTTATTTTTATCATTATTTTTATGATAGATAATTTTTTTACACAACTTTTATTAAAAACATAAAATTATTAATCATATTACTAGCAACCAATAGTTAAACTCGACAAGGCAAAAACACTAACATTTCAAAAGAAACGCAACAACGTTCAACTCTAAGAAGCACAGTCGTCGCAGAAGCAAAGGCGCAACGATGAACGAGGCATTACAATGTGGCATCCTAGATGGAGCCACATCACCCCTCTCTCCCTCTTTTCTATTTATTTCATTTTGTGTGAGGATTTGGGGGTTACTTACACTTTTATTTTTGGGAATGTTTGAGGTTTTGGAGAGCTTGTTTGAGAATGGTGTTTGAGCTTGGAATGGATGGTGCTTGGTTAGGATTTTGGAAGGCTTGGAACTTTTTTGTGCTTGATCCTCTTCATTTTGAAGGTAGATTTTCACTCTTTTATTTACTTTGTTATTTGTGGTACTCATATGTGTGGATGATGGTGCTTTTATTTCTTATGATTATGGGAAATAGATTTGATTCTTAGGTTGTGGAGGAGAAATGGAAATGTGGGTAAAACTTGAGGGAGGCATAAGAGAAATGTTATTGGGATTTTAGGAGGGAGTTTGGTTGGACTGTCCACCTTGTTGATAAATATGCTTTGTATTTATCTTGTTATTTTCTTGAGGGAGGCATAAGAGTGAGGGAGGTATAAGAGTGGGTTGATTGCTTGAGGGAGGCATAAGAGTGGAATATCTTCTTGGAGGGAGGCATAAGAGTGTTGTGTGTATTGTGATGGAATTTTTGGAGGCTCATAGATGGAAACTTAGGCCCTTGGGAGGCATAAGAAGAACCCCCATGTTCCTTTCTCCTTCATGGCTTTAGCATGAAGCCTTTGAGTTTTGATATTTGATGATTGGTTGTAAATAAATTGGTATTGTGTTATTTCATTCTTACCTTGATTGAATGTGTGTGTGGAAGCCATTCTTGAGTTGCCATGGTTGTCTAAATATCCCTCATTATTTCCTTGTTGGCGCTCAAGGGCCAATGAGGAAGAAGGATTCTCTCCTTCATTGGATATTTGGTTGGGTTTGGATTAGTTGTGTATCTTGAACTTATGGAAAGTAAATTTATAACAATGTGTATGACTTTAACGATAAAAGAATATTATCCTAGTATTAATTTTTAAAAAAAAATTGTTTTGTGCCTTAAGTAAAATTAATTTAAATGGGATTAATGGAGTTATGTTTTGAAAAGCTAATGAAGATTATTTAAATAAAAATTTAGAACCTTGTTAGTGAAAGGATTAAAAATGTAATATTAATTTCTAAAATTGAGGCAGTCTTAATGAATCGATAAATGTTTCTGATGCCTTCTAATTATTTAAAATTTTATAACAGCGATTTAATTTAAAAAAAATGGCTAAGCACTTGGAACCTTTAAAAAAAATTATTCCACAAATTTTTTGGCAGTTTGCTTTCAGGTTTATCGTGGGTTTGAGTGAGAAAAATGTGGGCATTACAAATACATTTCAAAGCTACAAGGTTTCCTTTACCATGAACCTAATGTCCTACATAATTACCTACATGTCAAAAAAATTCATTTGCATTGAATATATTTTGGCTTAAGCATGGAAATAATCTAAACCTCAAATAAGATCAAAACCTAAACCTTTGAGTCATGTGATTTTGCTTTGGTACCTTCTTGTGATGTATCTAAAAGTCTAGATTAGAAAATCTAATCTAAATGTGAGACCAACTTCATTTAAATGGCTAACGTATATAAATATACTTATAATTTACAATATAATTGAAAATAAATTACAATAATATGTAAACTAATGCATAATATGAGCAATATTAGCTGCATGTAAAGTAACTTTGAATAATGCAAATATATGAATACTATTTCACTTTTTCCATTTCATGGTGGGGACCTAATATCGTCCTAATAAATGCTCTAGGGGACTCAACTTTCAAGCCATTTTTATGGTAGCACATATTCTAAACAGGGAGGACCTTATCAAGTCAAGGAGTTCTTGCGATAACACAAACTATGTGATTAAAACGCAATTTCTAGTACTGACTTAAATGCGTCATTAATTAAGGTTTCAAGTACTACATTTTGGCTCTAACCAAGGCACAATTCTTCTTAATCATAGCAATTTTTAGGCAATGTTTATGTAGTTGATATATCAATTTAGCAGAAATCAGAAAGATGTAAAGCCTTGGAAGCTTGATTAATGAGATTTGGGCTCATGGGTGCAAAAATATTGTAAAATTATCTGTAACGACCCAAAAAATCCACACATGAACAACATAGTGAAATACAGGATAATTTTTTTTTGACTTGCTTGACACATAACATGACGCAACATGTCGTCACCAAGTATACAACTAACACTGTGAACAACTTGATACAAGGATGGCCATAAAGGCAGCATGGAAACGTTCACACAAATCAAGGACAATTTACTTTTCTTTTTGACAAGACAACATAGAAGTCCATTCACAGAACACACTTACAGTTAGGGCCAACCACAAAGAGTTATTCTTGAGGGTTATTTATTTTAATAAGATATCTTGCAATTCTTAGCTTACGTTTTCCAAGGAGGCTCAAGATATGATCCGTATAATTCAACTTGCCAAGCCAAGATTATTCCTTTGACATTGAGTAATTATCTTTAAATCTTCTCTATTATGACATTTATTTACTTAATTCGTTTATCAAGAAGAAAGAGTATTTAAATTCCACAAGGCCATCTGCTCACCACTAACGCTACTAAGATTCGTTCTTGCTCACAAGACAACATGGTTTTAAGTTCAACACACTTAAGAGAAGAGATATAAGGTGCCTTGAAAAAGGGTTAGAGAGAGAAGGTCGAGATGAAACATTTTTAGGACCTCATTAGTTATTACCAGTATTAAATTGAAGCTAGGGATCTTAACCATAATTAACAACAACTTTACTTAGGCTTCGCTAAAAGTACTAACAAGGAGTAAAAGAATTTACTTTCCAAATGGCTGAGAGATAGATTGTGTGATTTCAAAATTGTTTTCTCCTGTTTATTAAATCTTATTATCTTCTAGAACTAACCATAGATTTCCTTTAATTTTGTTTAAGAATTCCACCATGAAAGGGATAGTGTTCCTTAGTGTAGCTAGGGGTATAAAGTTATATAATGTTACTTGCAATGATAGTCCTGCCCTTGATTACTTAAAAAATTTCTTACTCTCAAGTTGGTGACCCCTACGTTACTATATTGAATACAACTTTTAATTTAACTTCCTGAAGTATTAAAAAATCCCATGTTAGTTTACTTATGGCACTTTATTACTAAGTCATGGCAAGGTTTAACTCGGAATTTATTCTCAAGGAAAAGTTGAAGCAACACTCATTTACGAGAGCAAAACAAGATTACATCATTTCTTAAAATACTGATACTCCACAAGTCACTCAACCATAGTAACCAAATTTTCTTATAATTTCAATGATGGTCAAACAATACAAGGTTTCCAAAGTTTAGATGACAAAGTCCACAATACATTATACTAAGACATTAATCCTCTTTTAAACTTTCCACTGGACGTTAACAAAAGTTGAACAACATAAAAAAGGTTTCGAGCAAATGATCTTCTCAACTGAGGTTGATGACAAAAGTCTACAAATCTATCCCTCATCTACACGCAAAATCCATCTGCAGCAAATTTTCTACAAGAGTCAGTTCACGAGAATTGAGCAAGATAAGGCTACACAAAACCACCATAACTATTATCTAACAATATCATGAAAAGAAGCACTTTATTACAAGAATTGGGTCAAACCTCTAAACACTACGAGCACATCAAGTTATAATAAGGTCTATAACATGTCAATCAAAGAAGGAGAAGACCTTGTACTTCAGTTAGGAGTAAAATGCAACGAAAGTAACAATCACATGAGAATGGCCCTTGGCCCTATAAGGAGAAAACAAACAATCTAGCAGAAATACAATTCCCCTCAAGTAAGTAATTAAACAATAATTACAAGATTGAGATTTGATATAAATAGACCATCCATCTAGAATTTTATCAAAGGATACCAACGCATAGGCTAAAATAATATATTTCTAAAAATACAAAAGTTGATCGGCCCAAGAAAGGGGAAACATGGGTTCAAAAATTTTAACACAAAAAGTCATGTATAAATGAGTTTCAAACTGGAAATCAATTAGAGTATACACACAACATAAGTTTCGAAGCGAAGGCATAGTATACTAGTTTTGACCATTAACTACAAAGAGATCTACCAATCATCCAGGAAAGGTCAAAGTCTCACAGGCTAGTAGCAAACACGCGAGAGAAGAAGGGGGTGGGTTTCATCCAATAAGAGTATACAATAATGTCATCAACAATTTTATAACACTAAAGGTTTGCAAACTTCCACAACAATTCTAATGTTTGATTAATTTAAAATAAATTATCCATTTACCAAAACAACCATATTTTAAGGCAACCCTTGGTAACACAGTCAACCGTCACACAAAGATACAAACATAACTTCTAAGTGACATTATCAAAACAAAACCTTCCGTTATGAATCCATAAGATTATCAAATGAAAGCTGAGTTTTTCCCGAAGGTTAATCACATTTAATGAAATTTCCATAACAAACTATTACGGTAATTACGTGAATTAAAACCGACCAATATTAATTAATAGCGTTAACATTACAAGGGAGAAAATAATGCAAGTTAGGAAAAATAGAAGAGTGCCACTCAGCAATAATTTTGAGAGGGTGAATTAGACCAACTATTTTAGTGTCAACGAGGTACTGGATTCGCACAATGAACCCTCCAGCTTAGTTGATTCGAAAAACTAGTAATGGTTCAAGTTGATAGGGATGGTCAAGGTACTTCTTGAGGATGGCTTTAAAAGCCTAGAAACAAGATGAAAGATAGTATAAGAGTCTAAACACGCGAGACAACAAAACACGTTGCACACAAACCTTTTTTTATTCTACCAGTTTTTAATACCAAAACTCTATGCTGGCTAGCCCACACATTGCTCACACAATCCTATAACCTTTCTTTCTCGATGCCAAAAGGTTATCAAAGGGACTTGCGAAGGAGCTAACAAAAAACGTCAAGGATAACTTGGGTGTTTAGGAAGGGGGGTTTCATAGTTATTGTAAACTTACTTCCATGATATCGAAAATACTAGCTTGATCAACATAATAACTTGCAACTCAATCGTAGAGAAGAATTAATACATAAACAAACAGACAAAGTTCTATCATTCAAGTAATACAACATTCAGAGGAGAGGGCACATGCATCCTTTCAACCCACATACTGTCAACGATAAAAGCTAAAACAAGAAGGAACAAGCAGAAAGGGAAATCTCCCATCATGACATCCAACTGATAAATCAATGCAAGGAAAAATGGTTCAATTTCACGATAATTTTAAATAAAATAACAGTGGGAAGGTGTAGAAATATCTTACCTGTTTCTCCAGCTTCAATAGGTCATACAGACTCCACACGGGTCAGCATAAGAACTGTAGGTATTGGAATCTGGGTGCACCAGGTCTAAGCGGTCCACATTCACGATCTGCGAGACCATGCAATCCTTGTTGTCCTTTGGCCATATTTCACTCAGGCATTTTTTCAAACAATTCCCGTGCTTTCTCCAAGCTCCCGCATTTCGCATGCATGTCTATCAGGGTATTCATCACAATAACTTCAGAATGATATCCATATCTAATGGTTTTTTTACATGGATCTGCAAACCATGTATGAGAGATGCTACGCTGGTACATGCTGGGATAATACTAGAGAAGGTGAACTAATTAGGTTGGACACCTGTGTGTTGCATTTGGTGAAACAGATTGAATGCATGTTGTGGAAGTCCGTGCCTTCAGTAAGCCGCAATTATCATATTCCATGAGCATACGTCTGGTTCACTCATGCGGTCGAAAACCATGCGAGCATCCACCAAACTTCCGCACTTGTCATACACGTTGATAAGTGCATTTTGCAAGAATGCTGGTACGGCAAATGGAAATCTCCTATCACTGTCATTGATGTGAGAGTGAATTTCCTTACCCTCTGAAACTGTTTTCTTAGCAATGTAAGTATGCAATAGATGACGATAAGTAGAGGACTATACAGGAGGATTATTCACATTTACATTTGTAGTGAGCAGAAGAATGTGCAAGCCCTCTCCACAAAGTGTTCTCAGCTTGAGATAGATATGGGAAAGGGATGACATTGTGTGGTGACTCATTTTCACACAATGCGATACATTGATTTGCTAGACATGGTATTATCAGTTTTTTTTTTTCTTTCTTTCTGTCTGTGGACACATATAAAAAGCAAACCAGATGTAAATTGCCCAAATACTTGTAAGATTTCTTCATTAATATCAAATTCCTTGGCATACAGGATCCATCTCACAAGAAATCCTCTGCCTGCCATTTAGTTAAGATTCATATGCGTGTAGCAGTATGGGTATCTAAAACAAATGCAAAACACACATACCTTCTAACATGGTGATTGTGGATGTGTGTTTTATTTTATTCTATTTCGGAGGTTCCTCTTCCATGAGTTACATTGTAAAACAAGCAAGGTCGCAGTAGAGAAACTTTGCAACCAGATTCGTCAGGTCTCCTGGTAACACTCTTACTGTCACTTAATCGATTTTGAAGATACAACTCAGTACGTGTTCTGGATCTGAAAAATATCCTGCTACCTTCATCTCCCAAGACATTTTCTCCAACATTGCATAGATCTCTTGAATTCGATTCAAGAGACTAGGAATGAGTACCTGTCCTTGTGGCGAACACGGGTAGCCTATTCGCCACCACCAGCAGCCTGTGTTGAATGTTGAAATTTCAGGAATGGTAGTCTCCAGCAATTCATGCTCATACACAGAGAATGGATAGAGTCTATAGCACTTCCCAGGACGTGTCCTTCCAGCTCGACCTGCCCGTTGGTCGGCTTGCACTCGACTAATCTGAACAACATCAAGAGAGTACATTCCAGTCCCAGGGTTGTACTGTTGTTGCTTCACAAAACCTGTAATTCCGATGGAAGAGAACCATGAAGAGGTTGAATTCTGGCATCCACACAAGAACCTTCCTCTAGACTCTGAATCCGATCTTCAAGTTTTGAAACTATTTTTCCTATATCATCCTGTCCAGTCAGAAACAATAGAATATCACCTGGAGCTTGTCGAGTGTGCAAATCTAGAGCCATTTGTAAAACAGATTCAAGGTAACTCGCAGGTCACTGTGCTATAGAAATCCCGCAAGAACACACCTCGCAGCGCCCAAGAAAGTGGAGGTAACACGCCTGCTACACTAGCTTGTAGCTTCATCTACACCCACGTCAAACCAGACTCACGCAGCAACCAAGGCAGAGGAAACGTGCCAGGAGGAAGAAAAAAAATGCGCCGAGCAGGTAAAAAGGAGTACAAAAGTCTTGCGCAATCACCAGTAATCTACGCAGCTGGCAAGAAGAAAATCTGGGAAAGATTTCGTTTTGAAGAAGAGAATCCAAATGAGATCATGGTGAAGGAAGTTAATACTCCACCGACTTCCACTGTCCCACGCCAAACAGGAGATTACAGATCAATTAAGATGTGACGAGAAATGTCGCCCATCCACCAGCTAACCATAGCAAAAATTTTATTTTATCTTATTTTTGGAGCCCCACACTTTGGGGACAGGCCGCTTGCCAGGAGCAACAATGAACGGGCATTACATTACCTCTATATTAATTTGCACCTTTGAAAATTGGTGCTCAAATATTCATCAATCAATTTATAATCTCGTTGAAAATAGGGTTATTTTTTTATGTAACTAATTGAATAAGTATAGATATATTGAGTTTTATTAACTTCCTTTTTCATTTTTTTGTAGGGTATTTGTGATTATCTTTCTCCTATAATAAAGAAGAGAGTTTCAATCTCTAAAAAAATTTTAGGTGGGTTTCAATATTGATTGAAGTATTTATTCATTTGTTTTGTTTTTTTGCATGTTATGGACTAAAAAATTATTATAGAGTGCTTTCATGTTATTTGCTTTTGATTTTTAAAAATTTATTTTTATCTGATTACAAGCCTTTTTCTGAAGTGACATGTGGGGTCAATGTTCATAAACCTATCACCAAATGCTATCTAGATTTTCAAGAGATGATGACATAGATTCTCCAGCACATATTGCGATTCTTAAAATGCTCACAAAGTGAGTTTTTAAACATGACATAAGAACACAAGAAAAAAGCCACATGCTGTAAAAATTTCCACTTGTTATGTACAACCGTTCATTGGTATCATTAAATGTTGGCAAAAAAATATTGAGACGTGTCATTGAAAGTGACACCAATGTACAAGAAAATACCACTTTTTTGGATGCATATAGAGTTCACCCTATAAACATGGAACACCTACCACTAATTCAGGTTGCACGATACTGGATCTACAACATGAACCATAAAGGAAATAAATGGAAATTACGATCAACTAAAGCAATTGTTCAGGTCCACCCAAGATTTTTGGATGTCCCAACTCAAGATTCGATATCATATGACCTTTTCTGTTGGTTAGAATCTTTTTATACAAGCTTTTAAGAAATATTTCCTCTGAATTTGGCTCAAGCCCACATGACATCAATGACACTTGGGACATGTTCAAACACAACTACAAACAATGGCATGTTTTACGCACTATCACAGACACATGACTTGATACAAATGTTAGTTCTGACTTTGAGGTCGAACGCATTATTCGACATGAACCATTGTAAGGTTGGAAGGTCTTCACACAACTTCATCTAGGAAACAACAAGGGTCTTGACAGTCTTGAAATGTTGGGGAAATGAGATTTTGACATACACAATAATTGGAACATACATGGCATTATGCATGATTTTTAGATAATTGGATCATCATTCATTGAGAGAGAAAAGGAACACACAAATAACACCAACATGTAGGCCACACCACCATCTACCACACTACCTTTTTCTACAGAACAAAAACTAGCTCTTGATACCAAACTGTGCCATTCAGTAAACAAAACAATTCTACCTCCACTAAGATTGATGACTGAAGGAACAACTGGCATAGGAAAATCATTTCTGATAAATAAAATCTAGAATTCATTTACAGAAGCATCAACCACATCTCCCTCCCTTCTCCTTCTTCTCGCCCCTACTGGTGTTTCAACATCTTCACACCCACAATCCATGCATCCCTCCATATTCCAATCAAATAATTAAAACCCCTTGAAGGAAAAGCATTATCATATTTTAAAGTTCAGTAAAACATATAGAATATGTTCTTATTCATAAAAAGTGTTTCATCTGCCCAAACTTTCTAGTGAAATTTACGGTAGGCTATGCGAGGTTTTTCCACACTCAAAACCATCTAAAATTTGAAATAGATTAGTCATCCTCGTGAACAACCTCAGGTAATTACCACTTGTTATGGATAATTCTCTATATGCAAGTAAATCCTATGGAGCCACCCTTTGGAAAGGATTTCATTTATCCATTACATTGCAAACAATATTTCGGCAACAAGGTACAACCGATGCAAAAGTTTCATTTTGGAATTTACTAATCAACATGCAAGATTCAACTCCTCTTATTAAGTAATGGGAACTCCTATTGTCTCACACAAACACACACCTAACTCAACAAGAAATCAAAATTTTTAAGGATACGTCACATTTGTTTGCAAAAAATGACCTTGTGGACTTCCACATCCTTCAAATACTGAAGGAATTGAACATTTTGATCACCCAATCCATTGGTGAAAGTAACAGGCAGGCTGAACCAAGAAATCCTAATGATGATCAGTTGGATAAAAAAGTTCTGCTATGCAAACAACAAAAAAGAATTCTTATTACAAATTTATGGGTTGATGCAGGCCTCATAAATGGTGCTACAGGAACAATCATCGACATTGTCTATGACACATCTATAGACACCAATTTTTGGTATAGCGCCCCTTTCGTTCATCCCGCATTCATTCATCTTCATGCAACTTCCCCTATCACCTTCCTCTTTACTAAATTTGAATAAATCTCATCCATTTGCTCAACTTATTTAATTAATTATCAAATGGGCTTCAGCTAGACCCATTTTATAATTAGAATTTTGCCATTATCTCCCATGTCACAAATTATTCAATTCATGGATATTAATACAACCATCTAACACCCCTTTCTTAAATTTAAAAGATGGAATCTATTATCTCACCTACCATGTCAATCTCGCTCCCCACTCCATCTAATAAGTCAAACCATGGGCCCCACATGATCACATCATACCTCTTAACTTAGGTTACTCTACGCAACCCTGGTTACTCATTAACCCCAATCTAACCTCACCTCAAAGTTATAAATATGGGTTTTCCCCCATCTTTCAAAGGACTGGAAAGACCTGGAAGGGAGAAGGGATCCCCGGAAAACCTAGAAGGAAAGACCTAGACCTAGACCCAGAGAGGAGAAGAAATATCTTAATTAAGTTCTGTAAGTTTGAGCGATAAATATTTTCCATGGTTCATTATCTTACCATCCTTATTCTCAGTCATCTCCATAGCAGAGCACAAGCTAAGTCCCCTCGTCATTTCAGTTACTTGTAATTTTTTATTCCATTATCTCTGCATAATATCTACTATTCATATTCCATTTTTATCTTTTTCTACATCAGGGTTTACATCCTCCAAGGGAGTTTACATCCTCTTGGAACCAACACTATCCGATTAATCCCTGCAATATGTATCTAATTACATCTGTTTCAATATTACAGATATATCTTCTTTGTATCACACATTTATCTTCTTTCCGCCCGTAGATCCACCTCTGCATCTGAGGTCCTAAGCCCTCCGTCAGTTGAAGTTGCTGGTGGCTTTCAGTATTGGCATTCACCCGCGTAGGAACAAATTTTCCTATACAACATTTTCACACGCCCGGTGGGACCGGATCCTTGATCTGGTCATTTTGTTTATTATTTTTACTTATTTTTTCTAACTTCCTTGTTTGCAAAATTTTAGTATTCGTCAATTTGAGTTTAATATGATCAATCATTGAAATCACCAGGAGGTATGATCTCTCCCTTTCCTGAGCTCCCCCATCCTCACACATCTCTTGAATCTACTTCCTTTCTTTCCATGAGCCACTGAGTCCTCAATCCCACTTCTTCCTCCACGTTCCCAACTCTGGAGCTATTTCCTTCCATCTTAACACCATCCTCACACAACTCCCTTTCCTCCTCTTGAACCTACCTCCCTCCTACATTTCTCTCCATCCCACGTAGACCGATATCTCTCCTACGTTGACTTCCTCTTCCATCTCTTCTCCCTCATGAGCTATTGTCTTTCTCCCCACGAATCTACCACCATACCTCCCTTGCTTCCTTCCCACGGTCCCATTTTCTGTGATCCTCATTACATCATCGTACATGTGTAGAGCTCATCCATTGTATTCAATGCCTCAATGATTCCAACTATTTCCAAGTCTTTTTCAAATCCATGCAAAACTCTGTCTGTAGTGACTGTACATTCTCTCTATTAGTAATCAACATATCATTCTTTGCAAGCAATGACTGCATTCAAAAATAGAGCTCGCATCATAACAATCATTCATATATATTACTCGTTTAGATTTGCTTTGATCTTCATTATATCATTGTACAAATAGTAGCATGCTTGGTGCTTCCCACTGCTTTTGTCTCCATTTCAAACTCACGCAATATCTTGTATTGACTTTACCTCTCTTTCTATTAGTTGACGACTAATTATCTACAGTCTAACTTTAAGCTCCATTGTAGAATCACACAATATTTGGGGATAGTGACTGACGAGTTTCTTTACCATAAATTTGTCACACTTCTTTCCAAATAATTTTTAGACAGTTATCATAGCACTGAAATCACCATCCACATCGCCTATTATTATCTCCCATCCATCTCTCCCCCAAACTGCTTCATCCCTCTCCACTGAGTGATTTTCCTCCTCTCCACCGAGCCATTCTCTTCCTCTCCTCACTGAGCCCTCCCTTTTCCTCCTTCACGACTCACCCCTCAATCCTGGCCACTCTGCTCCATTAGCCTCTCCACCGATCCTACCTCAGTTCATCCCAACAGCCTTCCACTTCACCCCTCTCTCAACATAGACATCCTCCAACTTGCCATGCATCCCACACCCTAGACCATCCTACACCGCTCCCTTTTTTCCTTCTGAGTCAACTCCCTTTCCACAGCCTATCCAACTCCTTTACTCTGAGATTCCATCCATCTCCCACACCGACTACCTCTAACCTCTCACATCTCAATCTACAATGTGTTTATTTTCACATCTCCCTTTGACTTGTACCGACTGCCACATAACTCGACCACACACCTCACGTAGGTTGACTTTCGACACAAGCATCTTCTATCAAAACACCATCGTTTCAACCCATCACATCCATAAATCATTATATTAGTAATTAATTAGTTATGTTTTATATAGGATAATTGTGTTATTGTTAGCTAAATCATTACGGTTGTTTGTTAATGTTCATAGGTCAATTGTCTCATTTACTAGTTGATTAAATACAATTTGTTAACTAGAATTCCTAGGATCATTATGTTATTGTTCGTTAAATAATTATGATTTGTTCATATCTATAGATAATTATTTTCTTCACTATTTAGTTCGTTACAATTTGTGAATTAAAATTCCTAAGATAATTGTTCATAGGATTATCATTTTATTTCCTAGTTAATTATTTACAATTTGTTACTTAGTATTCCTAGGTGGTACAATTATATTAGGATAATTATTTTGTTATTCTTTACTTTTGTTGTGGTTGTTGAATAGAATAATTATTTGTTATTGTTTCCTTCAGTAAACTTTGTTGTTAACATCTAAACGACATGACTTAGATATTGTAATTCTTATTTTGTCAACTACATCCACTAATTGTATTTTTCGCTTCTATACATACATAATAACGTTGTCAAAGACAATTACTAAACTAAGTAAAAACACTTAAAATCTCTTTCGTTGACCCTTATTGCATTCATAAACGATGCACTTTTAAGGTCATTAGATGTTCTAGTTCTGTGCTTAATACCTCTAAACACATGCAATCAAATAATAAGGAAAAGCATTCTCCAAATAATTCTCGTTTTTCCCTATTTTCTCCCTTTTGCATTGAATTTCCATTTTCTGAGTGACTGTCTGCATCAAATGTCACATTTCATTTTGGCTTAAAAGGAACCTTTCTTTTTTGCATCCTACTTGATAACATAGCCTAAATAAGGGGTTTAACCTTCTAACTCTCACTTATCACACACTACCTAAAACTTCATGAACAAAATCAACACATCGAAATACTCCTCTAGCCTAAATAAGGGGTTTAACCTTCTAACTCTCACTTATCACACACTACCTAAAACTTCATGAACAAAATCAACACATCGAAATACTCCTCTCCCCTGGTTCTCTAATTGGGACTATAACACCCAACAAACAACCGTTTTAGACATCTCCCATGTGAAAACTACCTGAAACCAGCCTTAGACTTCCCATTCTTTAGGCATAGTCATTATCCATTTTACTTTTTTTTTACATCTCGTAATTAATCATGATGATAATTTTTTTTTTGCTTGATTTGTTTGTCAACAAAATACATAAACAAATGTTTCTCTATTTCACACCTATTTTCACTCTCTCTCAAATCAGAACAAAACAATAATTTCCTCCACCAATAAACTTACTTCCTCTAATGAACTCGTCCCACAATATCCTAAACTCAAAACCACTCCTTCAGTTACTCAACCTCTAGTCTCCATGACCTCACCTCATGAGAACCATGTCATCCAAGATGGTTCCCACCTTGAAACCAATTTGTTGGTATCCGAATTTGTTCTCCTTTTCAAGCCAAGCAACAACACATATTCAACGGGGAGCTTGGAGGGAGATAGATCCTAAATATATGTCGTTTTTGTAATGCCCTATTCTATGTTACACCTGTTCATCCTGCGGCGATCGAGTGCTAAGCATGGAGCATCATTGTGCCTTCGTCGATCGCCTTAGTCATAGGGAATACTCAATCATCTCCCCCCTTCATCATGTTTGCTGGTGTCATGTTGTTGTTATCGTTACTAGCCCTTGCAATGCCTGTTACAATTTCCTTGTTAAAGGAAAATCATGTTCTCTTTTACCGTGCTTGTTTGATGGTCCTTCTTAATTTGATTAATAATTATTGTTAAGTTATAATAATAATAGTAATAGAAACAATAATAATATTACTAATTTAATTATCGATCGACAATAACTTAATTATCTTATTGTCGATTGTTATCAACATTATGGTTAATTATCGTTAAACGATTTTATTGTTTGGTTGGTCGCTTCGCGGACCGAGCTCCGGTTTGCGCAGAGTAGAGGGTCTCCTGTTATGACGCCGTGGTCGGTCATTGTCCTGTGTTTGTTTTTTTGAAACTTCTACCACTAGTTTCCTCCTCGGCCGACCAAGCCTTCTCTCGTGTCTTGTTCTATAACTTATTTATTTATTTATTTTATGATAAAATTTTGGATGCATTCACCCATTTTGGACACGTTTGTTCGTGCCTAACCACGTAACCCATCTGCTGGCTGCATGCACCACTTTTATTGTTTATTTAATGACCTTTTGGCCTTCTTGGAAATGCATTTTACTTGAATCTGGCCACCGCCTTTCCTTTCTTTCTTGTTTCACCAAATTGTGCTCAGACCATTATGTGGTTTTGCAAATGACGACTTTGATTTAACCACTTGCTAGGTATTAATTGCCTTTCTATCTACTTTTCACGCCATTCCTTTTCCTACCTAGCTATGCAGTCGACTAGGTTGTTAGCTGGCGGTGGGTGGAAGGTCCTGGTATTCCTTTTATTGTTCTTTCAATGCGTATGGGTGGGTGTTGGGCGCAGTCTGGATTGACTTGATGGCTAGTGGAGCAGGCATGTTGCCTCCACCTTCTTAAGTGCTGCGTGGTGTGTTCTATTACTTGGTGTTCTTTATGTGCTGTGAAAACGGACAGAGGAGTATTGTTGTTAGTACAAGTATAGAGGCATGGAGATTGGTGTTTGCAAGAGAGTGCATTGCGGCTTCTGTGTTAGATGTTATCCCTGCACTTGGTTTCTTTTCCTATCTCATGTCAACCTAGTCTCTTTAGGAGTCGAATATATAGAACTGAACAACAAACCCTGACCCTAATTAGTTGAGTGATTGATGTCTCCACTAATAGCAGATGAAACAGAGTATCATTGATGAACATCGAGAGGCTTCCATTCTAGCACCTTCACCTGCCCACTGAACGATGGGATAAGGAATTTGCTAAAATTAAGGCTGGGTAATGCTTCTGCACCTCTTCTCAGTTCACCCATTTTCTACAGTTGGGTTTCTTGTTTGCTTCTAGGTATCCTCTGATTCAAGATTTGGGATCGTTATAGCTGCTGCCCCCTAGAAAATTCTGTACACCACTATCTGGGTATTCTTGTTCTCTTATTTTCTCGTCAATTTGAAAAAGAGGGGATTGGTCATATGCTTTTCTCCGCCCACCTAAACGTGGGTATTGAAAATTTTTATAGGGATCATAGAGCTTTTTCCAAATTAAATGTTGGGTATATATCATGAGAATTGGGTGTTCAAGATTTCATCGAGATATTGGATCGGGCATTGGTAAAGGTGCTGTAAATTCAAGGTGTTGACTGATTATTTGTCCTATTCAATAATTTGATTGAAAGTCCAGCCAGATTGGATCTTTGTTAACTCGTCCATTCACTTATCTTCTGTCAAACATCCCAACTTTGGGATTTGAGGAGGAAGTGTGAATGGATTCACCTCCAGGACCTACTATGACAACGGTGGGTGCTCCTATGGCAAGCAAGGAACACTCAACGCGTGAGAGTTTTGTAACATGCGATGTGATGCCTGTTTATGTTAAGGAGCTCATTACAGGAGGCTTTGCTGGTGGGTTTGCAAAGACTGCAGTTGCACCCTTGGAACGCACAAAAATTCTTTTATAGGTCTTGGAGCAATTTGGAATACAGCAAAAGTAGAAGCTGGATCAATAGTTGCAATATTTGGTCTTGGTACAGTCAGACTCGTGGTTGTAGAGGGTGCTAGAACAGCGGGTGCTTCACGTGTTATTGGCATTGACATTGATTCTAAGAAATTTGAAATGGCTAAGGATTTTGGAGTCACAGAGTTTGTTAATCCTAAAGATCATGATAAACCCATTCAGCAGGTGCTTGTTGATATGACCGATGGAGGTGTTGACTACAGCTTTGAGTGTATTGGAAATGTTTGTATAATGCGAGCTGCTCTAGAGTGCTGTCATAAGGGTTGGGGGACGTCTGTTATTGTTGGTGTTGCAGCCTCTGGACAGGAGATTTCTACCTAACCTTTTCAGCTGGTTACAGGCCGTGTATGGAAAGGAACTGCTTTTGGTGGCTTCAAAAGTCACTCTCAAGTACCATGGCTTGTTGAAAAATACATGAATAAGGAGATCGAAGTTGACGAGTGCATTACACACAATTTGACACTAGACCAAATCAATGATGCATTTCATCTGATGCATGGTGGGAATTGCTTGCGAGTTGTACTGAAGATGAATGCCACTTCAGGAAATCTTTAATTGCATTGAATTCTATGTCAATAGGTGAAGCCATAGGTGCTACATATTTATTATATATTTGAGGTACGGTAAATATGACTTGGGAATTTTGTTGTTTTGGAATGGGTTTGTTGAGGAGGCATAGGAAGTTGAAACAAATTTGAGTAACTTGCATAAATCCATCTCCTACAACTTTTGCTTGCCGTGACATCCTTGCTAGGTTATTCTCTGAAAATATCTCCTCCAGCCTTGTGTAGATCACTTGTGTCGTGGTAGCACGTATGGGGTATGTGAGTTAGTTGTCGAATCCCACAAGAAGTAAAAGCTCAAGTTTTCCTCCAAAGCAATGGAAGAGGCAGGAGGGCGAAGCTGAATCTGGAGAAAAAGGTAAGATATTTCTACACTTTTCTACTGTTATTTTATTTAAAAATATTGTGAAATCGAACCACTTTTCCTTGCATTGTTTTGTCAGTTGGATGTCATGATGGGAGATTTCCATTTCTACTTGTTTCTTCTTGTTTTAGCTTTTATCGTTGACAGTAAGTGGGTCGAAAGGATGCGTGTGCCCTCTCCTCTGAATGTTATGTTTCTCTTACTTGAATGATAGACCTTCGTCTGTTTGTTTATGTATTAATTCTTCTCTGCGATTGAGTTGCAAGTTATTATGCTGATCAAAATATATATATTTTTTGATATCATGGAAGTGAGTTAACGATAACTATGAAGCTCCCCACTAGCACCCAAGTTGTCTTTTGATGTTTTTTGTTAGCTCCTTCGCAAGTCCCTTTGATAACCTTTTGGCATCGAGAAAGAAAGGTTGTAGGTTTGTGTGATCAATGCTTGGGGCTAGCCAGCTTGAGTTTCGGTATTAAACTTTCAGAATGAAAAGGTTTGTGTGCAATGTGTTTCCAGATCACGTGTTTAGACTCTTATATTATCTTTCATCTTGTTTCTAGGCTTTTAAGGCCATCCTCAAGAAGTACCTTGACCATCCCTCTCAACTTGAACCATATCTAGCTTTTCGGATCAACTAAGCTAGAGGTTTCATTGTGTGAATCCAGTACCTCATTGACACTAGAATAGTTGGTCTAATCCCCCTCTTAGAATTATTGCTGATGGCGCTCTTCTATTTTTCCTAACTTGCATTATTTTTTTTTCCCTTGTAATGTTAACGCTATTAATTTAATATTGGTCGGTTTTTATGCACATTATTACCATAATAGTTGTGATTCAAATTTCCTTAAATGTGATTAATCTTCGGGAAAAACTCAGATTTTATTTGATGGACTTATGGATTCATAGCGGAAGGTTCTGTTTTGATAATGCCAGTTAGAAGTTATGTTTGTATCTTTGTGTTACGGTTGAATGTGTTACCAAGGGTTGCCTTAAAATATGGTTGTTTCGGGAAATGGATAATTTATTTTTAAATTAATCAAACATTAGAATTGTTGTGGAAGTTTGTAAATCTTTAGTGTTATAAAATTGTTGATGACATTATTGTATACTCTTGTTTGACAGAACTCCCTTCTTCTCTCGCATGTTTGCTACTAGCCTGTAAGACCTTGACCCTTCCTGGATGATTGGTAAATCTCCTTGTAGTTAATGGTCAAAACTAGTATACTTTGCCTTCGCTTCGAAACTTATGTTGTGTGTATACTCTATTTGATTTCCGGTTTGAAACTCATTTATACATGACTTTTTGTGTTAAATTTTGGAACCCTTGTTTCCCCTTCTTTGGGCTGATAAACTCTTGTTCTTTTAGAAATATATTATTTTAGCCTATGCGTTTGGTGCCTTTGATAAATTTCTAGATGGTTGGTCTATTTATATCAAATCTCAATCTTGTAATTATTGTTTAATTACTTACTTGATGGAAATTTTGTTTTTTCTAGATTGTTTATTTCCCCTTATAGGGCCAAGAGCCATTCTCATACTATTGCTATACCTTCGATGCTTTTACTCCTAGCTGAAGTACAAGGTCTCCTCCTTCTTTGATTGGCATGATAGAGAGATTATTATAACTTGATGTGTTGATAGTGTTTAGAGGTTTGACTCAATTCTTGTAATAAAGTGCTTCCTTTTCGTGGTATTGTTAGATAATAGTTATGGTGGTTTTGTGTAGCTTTATCTTGCTCAGTTCTCGTGAACTGACTCTTGTAGAACATTTGTTGTAGATGGATTTTGCGTGTAGATGAGGGATAGACTTGTGGACTTTGTCACCTGAACTTTGGAAACCGTGTATTGTGTGACCATCATCGAAATTATAAGAAAATTTGGTTATTGTGGTAGAGTGACATTGTTGGAGTATCAGTATTTTAAGAATTGATGTAATCTTGTTTTGTTCTTGTAAATGAGTGTTGCTACAACCTCGCCTTGAGAATAAATTTTGAGTTAAACCTTGACATGACTTAGTAATAAAGTGTCATAAGTAAACTAACATGGGATTGTTTAATACTTCTGGAAGTGAAAGTAAAGGTTGCATTCAAATAAAGTAACGTAGGGGTCACCAACTTGAGAGCAAGAAATTCTTTAAGTAAACAAGGGCAGGACTATCATTGCAAGTAAAACTTTATATCATGATAACCCTAGCTCCTCTAGTGAACATTATTTCCTTTTATGGTGAAATTTGTAAAATGACCCTAAGGTGAAATGAACTGTTAGTTGTTTGAAGATGATAAGATTTAATAAGCCAGAGAAAACAAATTGGAGACCTCACCATCTTTCTCACCGCCATTTAGAAAGTAAATTTTTAATCCTTTTTCTTGATAAATGAATTAAGCAAATAAAGGTCATAATAGAGAAGATTTAAAGATAATTACTCTGTGTTAAGAATAAACTTAGCTTGGTAAGATGAATTGTACGAATCATATCTTGAGCCTCCTTGAAAACGTAAGCTAAGAATTGCAAGATGTCCTTTTAAAATAAATAACCCTCAAGAATATCTCCTTGTGGTTGGCCCTAACTGTAAGTGTGTTCTATGATTGGACTTCTATGTTGTCTTGTCAAAAAGAAAAGTAAATTGTCCTTGATATGTGTGAACGTTTCCGTGCTACCTTTATGGCCATCCTTGTATCAAGTTGTTCACAGTGTTAGTTGCATACTTTGTGACGACATGTTGCATCATGTTATGTGTCAAGCAAGTCAAAAAAAAAATTATACTGTCTTTTACTGTGTTGTTCGTGTGTGTGTTTTTTGGGGTGTTACAGTTTTGTAGCCAGGGAGGAAATCTAACTGCCCCTTTGTTACTTGGGTTTGTGGAGAGATGGATAACACCTTAAAAGGATGCAATACTATCCTAACTATTTTAGGTTGTGCTTTTCAACCAAGGTAAGAGAACCTATTTTGTAACCTCTCTTGTTTGAAAGGAGATACATGTACCTTTCTTTTGCATAAATTTTATAGAGAAGACCTTGGGGAAAATATGATCAACACTCCAAATCTGATTCACAAAATTGGATTCACAATTTGAACAAAAATATTCACAAAGAAAATGTAGGACATTTGTGGATACAACACCCTTTATCTTGTAGTGTAGGTTTTACAACGACCTCGACAATCCAAGTGTGACATATAGGCGATCAGAGGAGAACAAGTGTAATCCCCTTGCGACACCCCAGAGGAGATTTTTTGAGCATCTACGTAGACCAGAGAGCCCAAAAACAAGACCAGGGAACCCACGGGCACCCACATCCCTCTCCAGGTGCCCTAGTCCAGTCAAATCCTCTAAATTTGTAATTTTACAGGTTTCTGTGCAACGAAATTCCATCTCTATTCATCCGGTCTCCATTGCAACATTGTTCAACAATCTCTGTGAATTAGCTAAGACTCTTCTAACCCTCCTTACACTTAAGGTTTCATACTTTTACTGCTTAGTTGCTCGGGTTAATTTCTATATTTCATTATTTATTGATTTAGTGATGCCATAACATTTAGATTAAGCTATAATTTTACATTTTAGCATAATCATACATTCTATTATTATTATCATTTTGATTATTCATTAATCCAATTGGAAGAGGATAGATCTTATTCAATTTCACTGAAACTGGGAATTGAAAGATTATTTATTGGACTTATTTCATGGACAAGATTTGTTAACTACTTTAGTTACTTTGCGGGTTATTCAAAATCTATCCTATATAATTTCTCTCATGAATTTTCACTGTATCTGCATGATTTCCACAAATGCAAAAATATGATAAGGTAAAATGCAAAACAGTTATATTCGTCTTCTCTAATAAACAAGAGATTGCCAATTAACACGAAACTCCCAATGCCAAATGCGGACGACAAAACTGGACTTGTAAGAAGATTCATGAACCCCAGGGTGTATTGGGACACATTTCTGTCCCAATTCAATGCATCTCATTTCCCGTTTAAGAAACGCTCCACTCCCTCTTGTTTAAGCTTCGAACAACCCGCACCGCAATGTTTTCTCTGAAGATTCAGGCATTTAATTTTGTCCGCTCAAACACAATTTCAGAGCCCACGATTGAAGATATTCCCAACTTGTTTCAAATAAAATGCGGCTGACAGATTACAGTTCCGTTAGGGAAGACAATTTGGGTATGGTTCATAATGTTCCAGTGGGGTACACAGCCTACGCCCAGGCCAAGCACGTTCAGCTGGTGGAGAAAAACCCCGAGGCGGCAATACCTCTGTTTTGGGCGGCAATAAATGCAGGAGACCGCGTAGAGAGCGCGTTGAAGGACATGGCCATCGTGATAATTGGGACGACCCCTCGAAGCAATCGAAGCCATCAAATCCTTCAGACACCGCTGTTCTATCCAAGCTCAGGAATCCCTCGATAACGTTTTGCTCGACCTGGATAAAGTATATAATGCAATTCACACCCCTCAAATCAAATAATATTGATGTCTGTTTGGTAAAGGTGCATATATATATATTTTTTTAGGGTGGAAGAGCAGATTGCAGTGCTGAAACAGAAACTGCGGCTTATTCTACATAGACTTGTTTTTAATGGTAATCCCACCAAAACCGCGCGCTCGCACGGGAAGAAGTTTCAGCTCTGTATTAGGCAAGAGACCGGTCGCCTTCTGGTACATAATTATAATTATGGTGTGCTCTACTCCGTTGTATTTTTTATTTTTCAGGGGAAGTGAGAACGTATATTTTGTATTGGCAGAGCAATTTAGGGTGGGCGTATATGCAGCAACTTAATTACCCCGCCGCGGAGCTTGTTTACAGGTAAATGTTGAGAAACCATAATCACTCGGCGGCACAATTTCTTGCGAGGCATATAAATAAGGAAACAAAATTATGTGCAGGAAATCACTACATTTTGATGCGGACGGCAACAAGGCGTGCAATTTGGACGTGTGTCTGATCAAACAAAGAAAGATGGAGGAGGCTGTCGCAGTTTTAGCGAGTATAAATTCCATGGATAAGAAGGATGCGACGTCGGTTGATCGCGCAGAGCAATTGTTAAAGGAAATTAAGGAGAGCGGGGATGAATTGAGAATGGTTGAATGGGGCGCAGAAATAGATTACAACATAGCTCGGAAAAGACATCGGCGGCTGCCTGTATTCGAAGAAATAACTACGCTTAACGTGGTATCGGATTGAATCATATGTAAAGTAGTTACAATTTTGTGTTCAATGTATTTATGGAAAGGTAGGCATTACATCTATTTTGTGGCATTTTCAAAATTGATTATTGTTTTTGTTTTTGTTTTTTTTTAATATTAGTACTAATATTTCTGTTGTTTTCAATATCATCTCTTTAGTTTTTAATAGGGCAAGTGTCTTACATTACTAACTAATATATTAATGTGCTTTTAAAAAAAAATCTTAAAACTATTTCATTTCTGTTCATGTCTTCGTTAACATACATAACTAAAATATTTTTAATAATTAATATATTTAAGTAGTATGTTATTTATCATTTTTACATGTATTTGATTGTTAAATCATAAAATCTATGCTCGCCAATTTTAGAGAATATTGAATTATGGAGAGAATAATTTAAGTTACCATATATGTGTTTATTGTTAGGAAACCACAAACTTTGTAGCAATGAATAAGCAGAAAGTTGAACAACAAAATTATAATTTATTGAGATAGAGATAACACAAACATTCAAAATACGAAACATGTTAGAGACGAACACTAAATTTATGTGGTAAAGCCCTAGCTAAATGTATATGGAAACATCAATGGTGCAAGATATCAAACTTTTATTAACTCAAGATTAACATATTACACGTGAACTTTTTATGAGCAACTTTGGATCACTACAAAAAAAATACACCTGATAGAATGAAAAAATGCCATTAGTATTTTCCTTCCTAAAAAAAGAATTCGGTGGATGTTATTTTTTTAAAAACAAGAGATTCACTACTTAATTTTTATTTCAGGGACTATGCCCCCAAAATCCCACCAAGGGAGACTCCATAAGATGTTGCCGCCCCTATAGACCCTCTACAACATAAATGGGTAGGCAAGCCCCCACACACCCCTCTTTTAGGAATGAACTACAAACCATACCAAAAAACCCAACATGTAAATTTTTTGCCACATATCTAACATTTAATGGAAAGCCACAAAAATGGAAAGGAGACAAATCCCATGGTAAATGCTAATATGAACAATCAAAAAGGTGTTTCTGTCGTCACATTTTAGAAATATTTAATTATGTTTGTATACATGTACAAATGTATTCTGAAGACTCAAATTTGAACATATAGAAAGGCGACCTTTTGTTTTTTTGTACGTTTATGCTTACTGTATAAGGGGAAAAAAACAAAATAAAAAATGATCTCTTATATTTCTCTCTTTTCTTTCTGTATCCTGGTTTTATATTAAGTTGATATAGATATGTAACAATTATGTAGTTGCAAATTAAAAGCGCAATGTTTTTGGAGTGGATTTTGTCTATATATCATGTGCTGGAAAGGTGGAGGTTGAAGTTATGACTACATCTCATTTGAAATACAAAAAAGATAATATGAAATGAAGAAAAGTTTGGAAAAAGTAATTTTAAAAAATTCCTATAAGTTTTGACATTGGCTATAAACATTTGATTCAATTGTTAAAGTTCAATATATATAAACAAATAATCTTATTTGTTATTTTAATATTACTTATGTATTGATATATAATATTTAATTTATAAAGTAAATATTTGGAACTATTATTTTGAAAAAGGTAAATATCTTTATTACGCCGAAGGCATTACCCCTATGGGAAAGGGTTTTGTGGAAATTTGTGGGATTGTGTCAAATTTGATTGCATAAATGACGGTTTTGCTATTTTTAACAATCTTGTTTTTATTTTTAAATTATATTTTATAGCTTTTGCATGCATTAATTTTTGCTTTTTCTATTTTTAAAAATTTTGCTTTTTTCTTTTCTAACAATTTTACTTTTCTAATTTTACATGCTGCTTTGAGTTTACTTTTAATGTGAAGGTTTTGATGTTTTTATTTTTTTAATTTTCTAAAAGATATTTTTAGCTTTCCCTTTTTTAACAATTGCATGGTGAATGGTGAATATATATAGTCTGTTGGAATATTGTTCTCAAGATTGTTTTCTTAAAATTTGGTGGATCGGACACATGACTGTTGGATCTGTAGCAGTACACGGTAGTTGACGGAATTGTTTTCTGAGCAGCAGAAGTTAGGGTCGTTTGTGCAAGTTCTTCCCATCTACAATCGTCTTCTGAATCAAGGTAAGTTTAGTTTATTTAAACCTTGTGGTAACTTCTTAAAGGCTTCAACATGTAAACACCAGTGATATAGACTTTGTTGCCTAAGTTATTGCGGATGCCGTCTGATAGGGTCAACGAGGATTAGCTACATGTCCCTCTCTCTTTAATAATAGATAAACAAGAATTATGATAATCATTAACCAGGAGTGTAGCTACATGTAGTCCAAAGCTTTCAAATACATATCAAGAATAACATGCTTATTTTCTTGCCTATTGGTAGTAAATCTTAAAAATCTAGTTTCAGTTATTTTATGGATGTTTGTTCATTGTTACTAGACTCCATGTTAGGCACAAGCTGGGATAACACTAACAAAGGTCGAGGAATCTGATTTCACATGTTGATTGCAACTGCTTGAAAATATCCAAGGCTTTATCAAAAAGTCCATTTTGCGTACATGTTATCATCATATAATACATTGTATATTGGCATTAATGGTATGCTCATGATTTTTTACTTTTTACCTAGATAACACATAGATGCAAAGGAATATAAGTGCAATATAGGCCAAATGAAAACCATAGATAAGACTGAATTATTGCCCAAACATCTGACAAGATGTAATTAAGAGACTGAACTATTAGACTGACGTTTAGCCAAACATGCGAATGGAACATGAAGCCATAAAGACGTCTAGCATTGATTTGAGATGCGAACCTTATATGTTATGAATTGATATTGTGAACAACACAATTTATGTGGAATTTGAAGAAAGCATGCATATCAGTGAATACGATATCTCATACACATGTGCATGATCTAGCCAACCTATGATGACAATTGTATTATTACAGAACAAGATGTGGACTCTTGATCCCAACAAAAAATGAGAAGACAAGTACATGTGTATATTTTTCATTCATCGTCGTCAAGAATGTGGTCAAATAAATTGAATTTGGCCAATGCTCAAATTATGTATTTGCAGTTCTTATGTGTTTTTGTAAATCTTCCTCCTTTTACATTCCTCTCTTTGCAAACTATTTCTCAAGGCCTGGAATTGAAGACAAGTATTTCAAGATAAACATGACATGTAATGGACTTTTTGATGAATAAATTTGCCTTCTCACAAACACACCAATCATTTTTGAGTTCATATTTGGAAGGATTTTGATTGAGAGTTTCTGTGCCAAATTTTCTATATTTTGAATTTAATTTTCACCTATATATTCTTAAGACATCTTGATGTATGCCATATGCCATCAATGTCATATCCAAGGTTCTCTAAAATCTTGGCCTATCCAATTTTCATTCCTTGTGTTAATACCTTTACCCATATCCATGCAGCTTTGCCATCCTTATTTTCATAAATTTCTATACAGCTTGGAATTGATTTTGTGGCTTCCCATACCACCTTATTACTATATGAGTTTGCTAATTTGAAAATTCATGAATAAATTAATGCATTTCATTGTGGGTTTTCCCTTTATGTGCCCTAAAAAATAAATCCCATAGAAATAATTCATTTTTTAATGCAAATGACTCTTAACCAAAGGCTGCAACAACTGAGGAATCTAGTGTTGCTGAAATAAAATAAATCACTATAGAGAGTTTGTATTTTAGTTTCTAGATATAATTAGTAAAAGAAACTCTACAACTCGAGGTTTACATATCAAATACCTTTCAAAGCTGCAAGGTTGCCTTTACCATAAACCTGATGTCCTACATAATTACCTACATGTCAAAAAATTTCATTTGCATTGAATATATTCTGGCTTAAGCATGGAGATAATCTAAACTTCAAATAAGAATCAAAACCAAAACCTTTGAGTCATGTGATTTTACTTTGGTACCTTCTTGTGATGGATCTCAAAGTCTAGATTAGAAAATCTAATCTAAATGTGAAACCAACTTGATTTAAATGGCTAATGTATATAAATATACTTATAATTTACAATATAATTAAAAATAAATTACAATAAATTATAAACTAATGCATAACATGAGCAATATTAGCTACATGTAAAGTAACTTTGAATAATGCAAATATATGAATACTAGTTCACTTTTGCCATTTGATTGTGGGGACCTAATATCATCTTAATAAATGCTCTAGGGGACTCAACTTTCAAGCCATTTCTATGGTAGCACAAATTCTAAACAAGAAGGACCTTATCAAGTCAAGGGGTTCCTGCGATAAAAAATGTATGTGATTAAAACCCAATTTCTGGTACTGACTTAAATGAGTCATTAATTCAGGTTTCAAGTACTGCATTTTTGCTCTAACCAAGGCACAATTATTCGTAATCATAGCAATTTTTAGGCAATGTTTATGTAGTTGATATGTCAATTTAGCAGAAATTAGGAAGATGTAAAGCCTTGGAAGCTTGATTAATGAGATTTGGGCTCATGGGTGTGAAAATATTGTAAAATTACCTCTTTATTAATTTGCAGCTTTGAAAATTGGTGCTCAAATATTCATTAATCAATTTATAATCTCATTGAAAATAGGGTTATTTTTTATATAACTAATTGAATAAGTATAGATATATTGAGTTTTATTAACTTCTTTTTTCATTTTTTTATAGGGTATTTGTGATTATCTTTCTCCAGTAGTAAAGAAGAGAGTTTCACCTCTAAACAAAATTCAGGTGGGTTTCAATATTGATTGAAGTATTTATTCATTTGTTTTGTTTATTGCATGTTATGGACTAAAAAATTATTGTAGAGTGCTTTCATGTTATTCGATTTTGATTGTTACAATTTTATTTTTAGTTAACTATAACAATCCTTTCTCTGAAGTGACACGTGGGGACAACGTTCATAAACCTATCACCAAATGCTATCTAGATTTTCAAGCGATGCTGACAAAGATTCTCTAGCACATATTGCGATTTGTAAAATGCTCACAAAGAGCATTGTTAATTAACATGACATAAGAACACAAGAAAAAAGCCACATGCTGCAAAAATTTCCACTTGTTATGTACAACCATTTATTTGTATTATTAAATGTGTAATGCCTTGTTCTACATTACACTTGTTCATCCTTCGGCTATCATGTGCTAAGCGTGGAACGTCATTGTGCCTTCGTCGATCATTGGTGGGCTTCATCCTGGTCACAGGGAATACTCAATCTTCTCCCTCTTCATCGTGTTTGCTGGTGTCGTGTTGTTGTTGTCCTTGCTGGCCCTTGCAACGCCTGTTATAATTTCCTTGTTAAAGGAAAAGCATGTTCTCTTTTACCATGCTTATTGTCATCCCTTATTAATACGATTAATAATTTATTTATTTTTAGTTATAAAATAATAATAATAGTATTATTATTTTAGTTGTTGATTAACGATTATCTTACTTTGTGTTGATTTTCATGAATGTTATTATTCATTACCTGTAAGTTACTTTATTTTTTTTTATCGACCGCTCTCGAAGACTGAGCCCCAATTCACGCATGAGGAGGAGCTTGTTCATGGGTGATGCCATTGCTTAGGAAGTGGTGTTCTTTCTTAGCGTCGAACATTTTATTTGTGGCCATCCAGATGTCTTTGCATGCATTGTATACATACTTTTTTTTGGTAAGTGTTTTGGTTGTATGGGGGCATCCAGCCACCCCAACTAATGTTTTTACCCTTGCTGGCCACGTACACTTATTTCTTTTTGTTTAAAAGACCTGGCCTTTAATTATGTGTGCAGGAAGAGCACTTAGCACTCATTTTTTTTAAGGCAAGACGTGTTGGTCTTTACTTTGGTTTGAATGCCAAGTGGGGGGCGGTTGGCCACCTGTCTTTTCTAGCGGCTTTTCAGCCACTTCAGACCTATTATCTTTTATGACCTGCTCTCCCCTTTTTTTAACTTCTTCATGACTTTTTCTGCCGCATTTTGGGGGAAGGAAACACCTGACTTGGGGAGTCTTTTGATTGGATTTGTTGGATTTACTCAAGCATGCTTCCCTGGCTGCGTGGGCTTCTCTGGAGAAGAATTTGTAGTTGGAAGTTGTGGAAATCGTTGAGGTATTTAAGAAAATGTTAGCAGGAAGGACAATGATGTTGTTTCAATCTTCTTCTTCTCTATATATAAAAAAAACCTCAACAAAAACAACAAGGGATTCTGTTTTCCTTGATGTTTTGTGACGAGAAGGGTAATGTAGGGTTTAAGGTGGTACGCTGTTCATCCTCTTTAACTGCTACCCTAAGAGTTGTAGAAGAATCCAAGGAAGGTGATGATGGCGATGTTCCACATCAACAGACCCGTGAAATCCCTCTGGTAGGAAAATATGAGATCTCGGCATCTCAAGGATTTTTCAACTTCAAAATGCTTAGCCCAAAAAAAATATGATTCACACAACTTCTACTCTGAGAAGGGAGAGCCAAAAAAAAAGAAAAAAAGAAACAAGTGGGGACTCCTATAGAATCATCTTTTGCAGAGATCGAACTTACGGAGGAGATAATGAATGCGTGGAATGGATTTCTAATAAAGCATTCAAGTTTTGCAGGCATGGAAATATTTCTTCCCTTTCTAAATATTTCAATATAAAATAAATGAATATTAACTTGGCATTTAAGGTGATTTGAAGTGTGTGGCCGGCCCGAAGGATTATATTATGCTCGTTATATGTTATGGATCTCTGTCTTTCTGGGTTAGTGCATGATATGACCCATTTTCTTCCGGAATACCTTGACCTATTTATTATTAGCATGAATAAATATCGGTATTTAATCTAGTTCATTAGTATTAGCTTGCACTCTTTTGATGTGGTTGTATCTTTCTGGTTATTATTGACTCTTCTCTGTTCAGGTCTGGGTACACAATGGGAGGACACTTTATTTATTTATTTATTTATCGTCTATATTTGTGTGGTGTTGTTCTTACAGATATATTCTAGAGATACAAAATTCTGATAAAGCTATGGCGTATTAATAAAAAACTCAATATCTGGACTGTTCTTATTCAAACACTGAACTGAATCCGTTATTTTGATGTGGATACTTTGTCATTCAAAAGTTGACTGTGAAAGCAAGGTTAGGTTCCATATAACCCCTTCTCATTCAATGAGTACACTCCATTGGTACCTCTAATAATCCATGCTAAGTTGTTTTGGCTTAGAATAGTAGACCTTTGTTGTTTGGTTGTTGAGTAAGCTAGTATTGCCTTGATTTTTTTTGGGGGTATTTAATTTTTTGTGGATTAAATTTTCTTAAGCACAGGACCAAAGTTGCTTAACTAGCAGTTGGTGGTGTGTAGTTAAGGCTCGAAACACTGCAGTACTAATGGAAAATTTTGTGGGGTTTACATTATTATCTTACACTTGATATGATTCCTTGGTGGTGGTTGTAGATAGCCGTGATTATCTTCATTAATCCCGTTATACCTAGTTGTTAGTATCGTTTCCATTGGGTGATATTACGGCCATACCAGATCTGTTATGACATAGTAAGTATCCAAATGTTTATTTGATAAAGATAATACTTGTAAGGATTAATGATAATTTAATCCAGCTCTTAACCTCAGGGATTATGAGGAGAGTTTATTTTCGTAATAAAATACACCGCTCCTACTGAAAAGAGGGTAGCATAGGGATGTTCTCTAAATGGAGTCTTACCATTCTTAAGCCATGATTGCAATTATCTTAGTGGATCTTGTATATCGAGCATGGTTTGTAGGGATATAAGTTAATTGTATTATATCATTTTGTTACTTGGTGACTAATCTTATGACTTGGGTTATTCTAGTAGGGCTAAAATTTCATAGCATCGAATTACATATGTATGGATACGGATAGATATCGATCGGAAGGCAGGGGATGAATTTTTTGTCGGTTAACTTAGGTAATGTAATGATTGGGATGCCTTGTGATTGATTGTTGTTTAAATTTCATAGAATAAGTAATCTCTTATAAATATAACAATTGTCTTAGGTACATAATCTATTATATATATCCTTGCATGTGTAGCATTAGTATATTATGGTAGAAGATGGGGAAACTAGAGCTTATTAACTTCTAGGCCTGATCAACATCGTAAGTCTAGGAGGTTGTTTGTGCTTTTTTTCTTTTACAAAGGACACTCTAATTTTTTGAGTCTCCAGACTCAGATGTACGTTCGATGTTAGAAATTACATTACTAATTCAGATCTCCCTAGATTGTGGCTTGAAATGGTATTATCTTGCATCACGTATTGTCGATGCTTGCACCGCTTTAAGGGTTATAATATCCTTGTTATCTCCTATTTTCTTATGGGTAGGTTGAGAATATCTTAAGGTTTTTGGTAGTTTTATCCTTGTTCCTAATCAAAACATATTCTTGAGCTTGCTTTTAAACTTGAATGGAAATGTTGTTATGAATTACCCTCAATTCCTAATAGAATTTTAGGTGAGATAGTAATGAGAGAGGTTACCTTTTAATTGGGTGGGGTGAAAGAGTTCGTACCCATATTTCAATGTTTTTTTTTTCAGTTTTAACGTGGAAGTTTGAGATTTTCTAGGCAATGAAGAGAACTCAAAAAAAAAAAACCCTTTATCGTTAGTTGAATTCTTTCTCATGAGTTGTTTTCTTTAAGTAAATCAATTAATATTTAATTATCTTGTATTGAATTAGTTAGACTAGGAAGTGTATTTTCCATGCCAATTTGTATGAACTGATAGTTGTCAATACTTGTGCAGATGGATTATGCGAGTAGATAAAAAGAAATAGTTGTAAAGGTTTCATTTGATGGAATTATGAAGTTTCTTGTGAAAATGTCAAATGTTCTGTAATTCTATAATGGTGCTTGTAATGGATTTTGGAAGGCCTCTTGCCTTGGATTGTTCGGTAATTGTGAAATAAAGTTGCCTTGTTCTTTGCAGTTAAACTTGTAATTATCCTTGTGACAAATAATATTCAATATTTACATTCTTATGAGTTTTCTTGTGGTAATATTATTTATTAGTCATGAAATATTGTGGTTTTTTAGCTTGCTCATGTTTGGCACCTTCTTATTCTTAGCCAAGTTCTATTGAATCTTGTGATCACCTTTAGGTTGTGTGCCTTGTTGAAAAGAAAGGTTATAATCGTGTCCTTCTCTCCCATTTTGTGATGGCAGCTTCTGATTTTGAGTCATAAGACTTTCTTTCTTTAATGAATCTCCATGGTCTTGACATCAGGGTAGTTCTTTGTACATGTTATCACGTGGAAATCCTCTTTAAAAAGGTTAATAAAAGAATAAAAGAACATAAACTAAATTCATAAGTTGAATAAATAAATAAATAAAACTATTATGGAGCTGTGCTTCTCATTGAATGAGTTTAAGAATTTCCAATTAAGAAGGAAGGAATTTTCTACAATTATAAAAGAATTTACCATTGCTAACCTTAAGCTACGGATTAAAATTTATTCTCAGTATGGTGCCACATTAAGTCTTTTGTTTCCTTTGTTGAATCTAATCAAGAAAATGCTAAATGAATTTTTTACCCAATCCAGTTTATCCCTTCAGTTTCTCTGAAAGTTCGATCAATAACTAAATAGACCATAATGAAATAAATTAATTTTTTTCTCTCTAACCATTACTATAGTACCTCGTAATCCTCTTCTAAGTTATGATAATATGATTATCCTTAAACAAATAAGTTTATGGTTCTAAACCTAAATCATACTCCACTTATCTTGAACTTATGTTGCTTCCTTATGCAAAGGAAGTATGAAGCAAGTCTCAGTAATTTGGGTTCGGATAGAGAGCCTGGTGGAATCATTTATCTCCTGGTTTTGTAAATGAATTAAGCAGGTAATTGTCATATTTAAGATGATCCTAGGTTATACCTCAAGATATATAAAAGAAAAACATGTAGAAGAATGGTAAGAAACATATCATGAACCTTCTAGAACGTAAGATAAGTTTAAAGGGCATGTTTCAATGAAATAAATAACGTTAAGAAGATTTTCATAGTGGGATGTCCTGAGTTGTAGCTATGTATTGTAGTTGGTCTTTTGTGGTGTCTTGTCAAAGACAAGAGTGAATGATCCTTGATGGGTGTGAGCATTTTCATGCTACCCTTATGGTCATCCTTGTATCAAGTTGTTCTCAGAGATATTTGTAACCTTTGTGATGGCATGTTGTGTCATGTTATGTGTCTAGCAAGTCAAAAAAAAATTATCCTGTGTTTTCTTATGTAGTCTTGTGTGCCCGTTTTTGTGGGCGTTACACTTGGTATCAGAGCGGAGGTTCATGCTCTCGAACCTCTGGGCCAAATTGGAGTTATGATGGTGTTGCATGATGGTGATAGTGCTACATGATGGGTTGCATGATGGTGAGGGTGTTTCATGATGGTGATAAATATTGGAAGATTAATGTGTGTTAAGAGTGATGTGATCTATGTCGTAATTGTGATAGTGTGAACGCACAGGATGTGTATGTCACTTAGTGCATATTTTTTATCATGTTGATGTGCTGGGGATGGGAGCATTCTCTCTCCTTCTTGTGGATTCTATGAAGAGTTCACGTGTGAATTACTGCTTGTGATGTGTGAAAATAATTCTAATGTGGATGACAGAGTGTTGGAGCATCGTGGAATATTGTCATATGTGGGTGTGTCGATGTGTTGTATGACTAGATTGATGTAAAGTGAAATGAGTTGTATCAGGATGTTTTTACCATGTTTTGAAGAAATGTGTGTACCACCTTGTTATGTAGCAATTAATGTTATGGTTGTGATGTTACTATGTTCATCATATGTATGATTTGTGTAATATGTAATGATTCATGTCGTGATTTAGCGGCATACGGTGAGCATATGAACCCTATTGTATAGTGATTGCACTTTGGGTGCAAAATGTGGTAAAGTTATGTAATGCACCCAATGAATGTATGATTGTGATCTACCATGTATATGTACCATACGTAAGATGTTCTGGTAGTTATGTGTGTACCACCATTATGTTAGTGGTGTTGTTGCATGTTATGTTGTGAACCTTACGCTAACCGACCCTAAAGGAAATCGGTAAAGTGTATGTCTAGAGTGAGGAAAGGTGTATGCTTGACCAATCAATAGAGCCAACATTAGGTTCAGTAGATGGTGACATGTGCTCCTCTCTCTCTCTCTCTCTTTATGTGGTTGTTTTATGGACACAACCTTAGTGTAGCTATGACTGTGTTGAGCCTTGTAGAAGTGGTGGCGGGATGATTCAGATAGAGGTGATGACAATTGTACTATTGATATTTTATTTTGTGAGCTGAGGCTCGATGTTCTGAGTGCTAGCAACTCGTTGAGTACCCCCTTGGTGGCCAGATAAGGCCACATATTCATTGTAATGTGCTATTCTTATATACGTATTTTATTCGTAAATTGAACTTTTTATGTTATTTCTACAAGGACCAGTAGTTTTCTTGATTTCCATGTTTTACATTTTGGGAATTTCCTTGGTTTTGGTACTAACATGCAGATTTTGACACTAACTATGGCTATTTGGCCATTTATTTTACTTGGTTTTGGATCTTCTTTTAAATTTTAAGATTTTACCACCTTTCCCAAGGCTTGTACTTTGCCACTTGGCATTTGGATCAGATTGCTATGTTGGTTCTATTGTCGTGATGTGTGGAATAGGGTCATGGGATGCACCATGGAATGGTTGAACCTATGGACCCACTTCGTTGTATGGTGGTACGCCCCAAGGAGTTACAGATAACTAGCAGGTTCTTGAACCACGCGTTATTATGTCACTTGCATTAGGAGTGTTCGAACTCTATGTGCTTAGGGCCATAGGGACAACCGGCCTCCTTGTGGGAGGCATAAGAGTTTGAGGGAGGCATAAGAGATTTGAGGGAGGCATAAAAGACTTGAGGGAGGCGTAAGATATTTGTGTGTATGATTGGTGTTTCGGGATATATGTTGAGTTATTGTGATGTTTTGGTGGTGGTTTTATGATGTATGTGTTACTCATGTCAATTAGATATGTTTTTTGATGTTATGGATATGGCATTGATGACCTTGTTAACCCCATGTACATATAGCTATTTTCTGAGTCTTATAAAGTCTTCATCTGTGGAATTGAGGAAATTTCTGGTTTTCGTAGTACACTTTGTTCAAGTATTTTATATGTTAGTCTTAGATGTGTGACAGGTACTATGTTATCTATACCATGCATGTTCCCTTCCATAAATTGACTAATCTTTTGTGATGTGGTACAGACATGAAAGTATGTAAAAGTATGCTTGTAAATCATTAGTGTTGTGTATGACCCTAGTAGGGTGTTGTAATTGTAGCTCATGTTGGGAACCCACAAGAATGAATAAACTAAAGTTCTACAACAATGAAATTCTGAAGAACTTGAATTAGGAATAATGTAAATGAAAAGAGACGAATTAAATAATAAATAAGATAGAACTGCCAATCTTCTCAAAACCTTGAAAGTTAATCATCCTGCTAAAATGTATCTAAGGCCACTTCATGGCCATGCTGTAACGATTGAACTGTAAACATAGGTTGTACTTTCGCCCTTATCGCCCTTATCTTAGTGCATTTCTTGATGCTTATCATTTTTCCATCCTTCAATGTTATGTCGCATCGAGGATGATGCTTTCATAAGGGGAGGAGAATGTAACGCCTCATTCGTTGGTCACTCTTGCTCTCGCTTCGGTGACCCTATTAAAGGAAAACTGTTATCGGACCTTATTAATACAATTAATAATTTATTTATTTTTAGTTATAAATTAATAATAATAGTATTATTAATTTAGTCGTTGATTAACGATTATTTTATTTTGTGTTGATTTTCATGAAAGTTATTATTAATTACCTGCAAGCTACTTTATTTTTTTTATCGACTGCTCTCGAAGACCGAGTCCTGATTCACGCAAGAGGAGGAGTTATTGGTGGGTGATGCCATTGATTAGGAAGTGGTATTCTTTCTTAGCGTCTAACGTTTTTATCCATGGCCATCCAGACGTCTTTGCATGCGTTGTATACATACCCTTTTTTTCAGTAAGCATTATTGAAAATACCTGGCCTTTAATTATGCATGGAGGAAGAGCATTTACCACTCATTTTTTTAAGGCAAGACGTGTTGGTCTTTGCTTTGGTTTGAATGCCAAGTGGGGGGGGGTTGGCCGCCTGTCTTTTCTAGCTACTTTTCAACCACTTCAGACCTGTTATCTTTTATGACCTACTCTACCCTTTTTTTACTTCCTCATGCCAATTTTTACCGCATTTTGGGGGAAGGAAACACCTGATTTGGGGAGTCTTTTGATTGGATTTGAACTAGATTTACTCAAGCATGCTTCCCTGGCCATGTGGGCTTCTCTAGAGAAGAATCTATAGTTGGAAGTTGTGGAAATCGTTGAAGGATTTAAGAAAATGTTAGCAGGAAGGAAAATGATGTTGTTTCAATCTTCTTCTGCTCTATTAAAAAAAAAAACCTCAACAAAAACAACAAGGGCTTCTATTTTTCCTCGATGTTTTGTGACGGGAAGGGTTAATGTAGGGTTTAAGGTAGTACGTTGCTCGTCCTCTTCAACTGCTACCCTCAAAGTTGTAGAAGAATCAAAGGAAGGTGATGATGGTGATGTTCCACATCAACAGGCTCGTGAAATCCCTCTGCTGGGAAAATCTGAGATCCAGGCACCTCAAGGATTTTTCAACTTCAAAATGCTTAGCCCAAAAAAAAATGATGCACACAACTTCTTCTCTGAGAAAGGAGAGCAAAAAAACGGGCAGAATCATCTTTTGTAGAGATGGAATTTACGGAGGAGATAATGAGAGCGTGGAAGGGATTTCTAATAAAGCATTCAAGTTTTGTAGGCATGAAAATATTTCTTCCCTTTCTAAATATTTCAATATAAAATAAATGAATATTAACTTGGCATTTAAGGTGATTAGAAGTGTATGGCCCAAAGGATTATATTATGTTTGTTATATGCTATGGATCTCTATCTTTCTGGGTTAGTGCATGATATGACCCATTGTCTTCCCAAATACCTTGACCTATTTATTACTGGCATGAATAAATATCGGTATTTAATCTAGTTCATTAGTATTAGCTTGCACTCTTTTGATGTGGTTGAATCTTTCTGGTTATTATTGACTCTTCTCTATTCGGATCTGGGTACGAAATGGGAGGACAATTTTTTTTTGTTTATATTTGTGTGGTGTTGTTCTTATGGTTATATTCTAGAGATACAAACCTTCTGATAAAGCTATGGCATATTAATAAAAACCCAATATCTGGACTGTTCTTATTTAAGCATTGAACCGAATCTGTTATTCTGATGTGGATACTTTGTCATTTGAAATTTGACTCTGAAACCAAGGTTAGGTTCCGTAGAATCCCTTCTCATTCGATGAGTAGACTCCATTGGTACCTTTGTTAATCCATGTTAAGTTGTTTTGGCTTAGAATAGTAGACCTTTGTTGCTTGGTTGTTGAGTAAGCTAGTAATGTCTTGATTTTTTTGGGGGTATTTAATTTTTGTGGATTAAATTTTCTTCAGCACAGGACCACAGTTGCTTAACTGGTGATTGGTGGTGTGTAGTTAAGGCTTGAATCACTGCATTACTAATGGAAAATTTTGTGGGGTTTACGTTATTGTCTTACACTTGATATGATTCCTTGGTGGTGGTTGTAGATAGCCATGATTATCTTCATTAATCCCCGTTATACCTAGTTATTAGTATCGTTTCCACTGGGTGATATTACGGTCATACCAGATTTGTTATGACATAGTAAGTAACCAAATGTTTATTTGATAAAGATAATACTTGTAAGGAGTAATGATAATTCAACCCAGCTCTTGACCTCGGGGATTATGAGGAGATTTTATTTTCGTAATAAAATACATCGCTCCTACTGAAAATAGGGTAGCATAGGGATGTATCTAAATGGAGTCTTACCAATCTTAAGCCATGATTGCAGTTATCTTAGTTGATCTTGCATATCAAGCATGGTTTGTAGGGATATAAGTTAATTATATCATATCATTTTGTTACTTGGTGACTAATCTTATGACTTGGGTTATTCATGTACGGATAAAATTTCATAGCATCAAATTACATATGTATGGATATGGATAGATATCAATTGGAAGGCAAGGGATGAACCTTTTGTCAGTTAACTTAGGTATTGTAATGATTGGGATGCCTTGTGATTGATTGTTGTTTAAATTTCATAGAATAAGTAATCTCTTATAAATATAACAATTGTCTTAGGGACATGATCTAATACATATATCCTTGCACGTGTAGCATTAGTATATTATGGTAGAAGATAGGGAAACTAGAGCTTATTAACTTCTAGGCCTGATCAACAGCGTAAGTCTAGGAGGTTGTTTGTGCTTTGTTTTATTTTACAAAGGACACTCTGATTTTTGAGTCTCCAAACTCAGATGTACGTTTGATGTTAACAATTACAATGCTAATTCAGATCACCCTAGATTGTATCTTGAAATGGCACTATCTCAAGTCACGTATTGTCGATTCTTGCACCTCTTTAAGGGTTATAATATCCTTGTTATCTTCAATTTTCTTACGGGTAGGTTGAGAATATCTTAATTTTTTGGTAGCTTTATCCTCGTTTCAAATCAAAACATATCCTTGAGCTTGCTTTTAAACTTGAAGGGAAATGTTGTTATGAATTACCCTCAATTCCTAATACAATTTTAGGTGAGATAGTAGTGAGAGAGGTTACCTTTAAATTTGGTGGGGTGAAAGAGTTTGTACCCTTATTTCAATGTTTGTTTTTTTTTAGTTTTAACGTGGAAGTTTGAGATTTTCTAGGCAATGAAAACAACTCAAAAAAAAAAAACCTTTATCGTTGGTTGAATTCTTGCTCATGAGTTGTTTTCTTAAAGTAAATCAATTAATATTTAATTATCTTGTATTGAATTAGTTAGACTGGGAAGTGTATTTTCCATGCCAGATCCTATGAACTAATAGTTGTCGATACTTGTGCAGATGGATTATGCAAGTAGAGAAAAAGAAAGAGTTGTAAAGGTTTCATTTGATGAAATTATGAAGTTTCTTGTGTAAATGTCAAATGTGCCGTAATTCTATAATGGTGCTTGTAATGGAGTTTAGAAGGCCTCTTGCCTTGGATTGTTCGGTAATTGTGAAATAAAGTTGTCTTGTTCTTTGCAGTTAAACTTGTAATTATCCTTGTGACAAATAATATTCGATCTTTACATTGTTATGAGTTTTCTTGTGGTAATATTATTTATCAGTCATGAACTGTTGTGGTTGTTTAGATTTCTCATGTTTGGCACCTTCTTATTCTCAGCCAAGTTCTATTGAACCTTGTGATCACCTTTAGGTTGTGTGCCTTGTTGAAAAGGAAGGTTATAACCATGTCCTTCTCTCCCGTTTTGTGATGGCAACTTCTACTTTTGAGTCATAAGACTTTCATGCTTTAATGACTCTCCATGGTCTTGACATCAGGGTAGTTCTTTGTTCATGTTAACAAGTGGAAATCCTCTTTAAAAAGGTTAATCAAAGAATAAAAGAACAGAAAGTAAATTCATAAGTTGAATAAATAAATAAGTAAATAAAACTATTATGGAGTTGTGTTTCTTATTGAATGATTTTAAGAATTTCCAATTAAGAAGGAAGGAGTTTTCTACCAGTATAAAAGAATTTACCATTGCTAACCTTAAGCTACAGATTAAATTTTATTCTTTGTATGGTGCCACATTATGTATTTTGTTTCCTTTGTCGAATCTAATCAAGAAAATGCTAAATGAAGTTGTTACCCAATCCAGTTTATCCCTTAAGTTTCTCTGAAAGGTCAGTTAATAACTAAATAGACCATAATGAAATAAATTGATTTTCTCTCTCTAACTGTTACCATAGTACATCGTAATCCTCTTCTAATTTATGACAGTATGATTATCCTTAAACAAAGAAGTTTATGGTTCTTAACCTAAATCATACTCCACTTCTCTTGAACTTATGGTGCTTCCTTATGCAAAGGAATTATGAAGAAAGTCTCTGTGATTTGGGTTCGGATAGAGAGCCTAGTGGAATCGATTATCTCCTGGTTTTGTAAATGAATTAAGCAGGTAATTGTCATACTTGAGATGATCCTAGGTTAGACCTCAAGTTATATAAAAGAAAAATGTGCAGAAGAATGGTAAGAAACATATCATGAACCTTCTAGAACGTAAGATAAGTTTAAAGGGCATATTTCAATTAAATAAATAACCTTAAGAAGATTTTCACAGTGGGATGTCCTGAGCTGTAGCTATGTATTGTAGTTGGTCTTTTGTGGTGTCTTGTCAAAGAAAAGAGTGAATGGTCCTTGATGGGTGTGAATGTTTCCGTGCTACCCTTGTGGTCATCCTTGTATCAAGTTGTTCTCAGAGATATTTGTAACCTTTGTGACAGCATGTTGTGTCATGTTGTGTGTGAAGCAAGTCACAAAAAAATTATCCTATGTTTTCCTATGTAGTCTTGTGTGCCCATTTTTGTGGGCGTTACAAAATGTTGGCAAAAAAATATTGAGACATGTCATTGAAAGTGACGCCAAAGTACAAGAAAATACCACTTTTTTGTATGCATATAGAGTTCACCCTATAACCATGGAACACCTACCACTAATTCAGGTTTCACGATATTGGAGCTACAACATGAACCATAAAGGAAACAAATGGAAACTGTGATCAACTAAATCAATTGTTGAGGTCCACCTGATACTTGTGGATGTCCCAACTCAATACTCAATATCATATGACATTTTCTGTTGTCAGAACTCTTTTTATACAAACTTTTCAGAAATATTGCCTCCAAATTCTGCTCAATCCCACATGACATCAACAACACTTGGGACATGTTCAAACACAACTAAAGACCATGGCATGTTTTATGCACTACCACAGACACAAGACTTCATACAGATGTTATTTCTGATTTTGAGGTCGAATGCATTATTCAACACGAACCATTGTAAGATTGGAAGGTCTTCACACAGCTTCATCTAGGAAACAACACGGGTCTTGACAGTGTTGAAATGTTGGGGAAACAAGATTTTGACATACACAATAATTGGAACATACATGGCATTATGCATGATTTTTAGATAATTGGTTCATCATTCATTGAGAGAGAAAATGCAGGCAAAAATAACACCAACATGTAGACCACAACAACATCTACCAAACTACCTTTTTCTACATAAAAAAAACTAGCTCTTGATACCAAACTATGCCATTGAGTAAACAAAACAATTCTACTTCCACTAAGATTGATGATTGAAGGAACAACTGGCACAGGAAAATCATTTCTGATAAATAAAATCCATAATTCATTTACAGAAGCATCAACCACATCTCCCTCCCTTCTCCTTCTTCTCGCCCCTACCGGTGTTTCAACATTCAACATCTTTGCACCCACAATCCATGCATCCCTCCATATTCCAATAAAATAATTAAAACCCCTTGAAGGCCAAGCATTATCATCTTTTAAAGTTTGGTAAAACATATAGAATATCTTCTTATTCTTGAAATGTGTTTCATTGGCCCAAACTTGCTAGTAAAATTGATGGTAGGCTACGCAAGGCTTTTCCACACTCAAAAACATCTAAAATTGGAAATAGATCAGTCATCCTCCTAGAAAACCTTGGGAAATTACCACTTGTTATGGATAATTCTCTATATGCAAGTAAATCCTATGGAGCCACCCTTTGGAAAGGATTTCATTAATCCATTACATTGCAAACAATATTTCAGAAACAAGGTACAACCGATGCACAATTTTCATTCCGGAATTTACTACTCAACATGCAAGATTCAACCCCTCTTATTAAGGACTGGGAACTCCTATTGTCTCACACAAACACACACCTAACTCAACAAGAGCTCAAAATTTTTAAGGATGCATCACATTTGTTTGCAAAAAATGACCTTGTGGACTCCCACAACCTTCAAATACTGAAGGAATTGAACATTCTGATCACCCAATCCATTGGTGAAAGTAACAGGAAGGTTGGACCCAGAAATCCTAATGATGATCAGTTGGAGAAAAAAGTTCTGCTATGCAAACAACAAAAAAGAATGCTTATTACAAATTTATGGGTTGATGCATGCCTCATAAATGGTGCTATAGGAACAATCACCGACATTGTCTATGACACATCTAGACACACCAATTTTTGGTATAGCGCCCCTTTCGTTCATCCCACATTCATTCTCCTTCATGCAACTTCCCCTCTCACCTTCCTCTTTACTAAATTTGAATAAATCTCATCCATTTGCTCACCTTATTTAATTAATTATAAAATGGGCTTCACCTAGACCCATTTTATAATTAGAATTTTGCCATTATCTCCCATGTCACAAATTATCCAATTCATGGATATTAATATAATCATCTGACACCCCTTTCTTAAATTGAAAAGATGGAATCTATTATCTCACCTACCATGTCAATCATGCTCCCCACTCCATCTAATAAGTAAAACCATGGGCCCCGCATGATCACATCATACCTCTTAACTTAGGTTACTCTACGTAACCCTGGTTACTCATTAACCCCAATCTAACCTCACCTCCAAGTTATAAATATGGGTTTTCCCCCATCTTTCAAAGGACTGAAAAGACCTGGAAGGATAGAAGGAACCCTTGGAAAACCTGGAAGGAAAGACCTAGACCTAGACCCAGAGAGGAGAAGAAAGAGCTTAATTAAGTTCTGCAAGTTTGAGGGAGAATATTTGTCATGGTTCATTATCTTACAATCCTTATGTTCAGTTACTTGTAATTTTTTATTCCATTATCTCTGCATAATATCTATTGTTCATATTCTATTGTTATCTTTCTCGACATCGGGGTTGATATCCTCCAAGGGAGTTAACATACTCTTGGAACTAACATTGTCTGGGAAATCCCTACAATATGTATCTAATCACATTTGTTTCAGTATTGTAGATATATCTTCTTTGTATCACACATTTATCTTCTTTGCGCCCGTAGATCAACCTCTGCATCTGATGTCTTAATGCTTCCATCAGTTGAAGTTACTAGTGGCTTCTAGTATCGGCTTTCACCCGCGCAAGAACAAAGTTTCCTATACAACATTTTGGCACATCCAGTGGGACCGGATCCTAGATCTAGTCATTTTGTTTATCATTTTTACATATTTTTTATAACTTCCTTGTTTGCAAAGTCTTAGTATTCGTCGATTTTAGTTTATTATGATCACTCATTGAAATAACCAGGAGGTATGTGATCTTATTGTATTATGTTGAGATCTACCCACATGGGAAGTGAATCCAGAAATTAACCTTGTTGCTTGACTGTTTTCTCATGTTTTATTGTGTAATTTATTATTCTCCTAGTGGTTATCACATGATATACTTTTTGAATATTTCATTTGTAATCTTACTTGTTTACAGGATTTAAAGTGATCCCGCCATGTGGTGTCCTTTGTATATAAGGTAATTTTTTTCCTCACTGAGGTAATTTTGTTGTGTTGTGTGGAAAGGGCGTATACTTGGTATTAAAATTTCATGTTATTTCTATTTAAAAAAAATTAAAAAAATTAAAACAATCCAAACAATTTTAAATTAAGATTATTAAATCAGCAAATACTATGTAGTTGATCCTTACTTACGATTTGCGAACACTCTCCATTCAACGTTGCAGCTACGATGAAAGATTGTCCGTCAAGAAATTGCAATTCTCCTCTCCTCAACCACTCCTCACTTTATATCTCAATCCAGCTCGATTCCCTTGCAAAGCTCTCGTCCTGACCGAACTCCCCAATGATCTCGATGCCACTACACATGTTCGTCCATTTCATTTGTGCTACCTACCTCCCAAGGCGACATGAGGGCAGGTCAAGTGGTGCAGACCATACTTACCATAACCCATCCCCAGGTGTCGGCTTGTAAAGTTCTCCAACGTGACCCAGAGTAGGGCATAACATCTGTAAACAAACTCCAAGCACATATATCGAAGCCATTATAATACTCCTATGTCTATGTATAATCCATACACGTGTAAATCCCATCCACCCCATCCTCTTACAACTTGAATACTTGTCTTAATGTGTTGTACCAATGCCAGGACCTCCAGACTTGAGTGTGTGAGAGCACGCCAGCGGGTCCCGCCTGCATATCTATGTCTACTCGCTCTCCCTGGAAAAGGGATACATAGTTTATTTTGTACCTAGGTCCCAGGTACCTAGCACTCCAAGTATCTACCTTGCGTCCCACAAAGATGATTCAATCACTGGGTTTAACTGACAAGATCGTAGAATGACTTTGTGTACAAGTGATAGCAGGGGCCTCCTTCACAAGCTGGATACGGCGACCGTAACTCCTATTACCCACATCAAATCACCGTCTTCTTCTCTGCTACTGCAAGCTCCGCCCATGCTCACAATTCATCTCTCGAATCTAAATTTCCCTACTTAACTCTCCAGTAAAAACACCAAGTCACTAAAATAGCAACTCAACTCCTTTCTCACCTCGCGTCGTTTATGACCAGCTCCCAGACGGCTATTACGAAAAGCTTCTCGGTCTTACCCCCAGATATTTTTTGCAGACAGCTCCACTTTCTTCCTGCTTGAACAAAACTGCGCTGAAACTTACAGGGTGTGTCCAGGGTAGCTTAGATCCGGGAGCAAGACTATGTTAAATGCCTCTACCTTATCAATATCACACATAACGACTATTGTCTTAATGCACTTGTGCCGCAATATCTAACACCGTGCCGTCGACCCTTCGCCGCCTCCCATTAGTAAAAGCACTGTTCGGGCTGAAATCCGCACTGGACGGATCAAAGAAACATGTAACAGTAGATTGCTCATCCATTTTCACGTCAGATACTGACCAAAACAATGATGAGAACAAACTTCCACTTGGCGTGATAAACAAGCGCCGGATGCACTAACGACTTCGTGATAGGGACTATACAATCTCGTCTATAGCAATTCCGATGCTCTGCATTCTTCCCGTCAAGTCACAAGACTGCCTGCATAAACCACGAGTTAGCATCATAGTAGCCATTAAGGTCCATATTACATACGTTTCATAAATGATATGTTATATTCATTATACCTTTCATAGAAAGGTACTGAGCATGTCTATGAGGGCAATATCCTGGTAATCGCTGATCTCCAGTATGAAGAATCCTGTGCCCACAAAACATTAATATTGACTTTCGAATATCTCTTTCTATTCTTCGATGAAGGCGATTTGTTTACAGTCTAACTTCAAGCTCCGTTGCAGAATCACACAATATTTGGGAGATCGTGAATGACGATTTCTTCTTCGTACCAAAAGCAGCCGCGCCGCCCGTCTTCCGAAAGAAGGCGCCCATAGTTCTCGTAGCATCGAACTCACCATCCGCTATCACCTATTCTGAGCTCGCCAGTGCAGTACTGCTCCCCCTTACCGCTTACAGTGCCCGTCTCCCCTGAACCGTTAGAATAGCCATTAGTACAGTGAGCCGTTCTCTTCATTTCCGTCACTGTTGCCCTGCTCTTTCCTCCCATGGTTTAACAGGAGAAATTGACCCTGAGACGATGAGGATGCAAGCCACTTAGAACACAACAACAATCTGGTGGCGTGGATGTTGAAGCACGCGCGGTTCATGCCAACATGCCATCACTACTTTCAACGCTTTCCGGGCACCCATTCAGACCATCATACACCGCTCCCTTTATATACATCGTATAAAAATCAACTCATGACTCAACATTCCTATCCAAATATATATATTAGTCTTATATTCCATCCATGTCTAAAAAATAAGTGCCTCTAGATATGTTATAAAGTCAATCAATGTACAATACAAGATATCTACACATCGCACATTCACGTGTACCGGGTCCCACCTAGCTCGACCACACACCACAATTATAAAATTAAATATTCTTAATATAAACATATTCTATCAAGGTACCGAAATCCAAAAAAATTGTTAATCTTATTTTAAAAGCAACGAACATCACCAAAGAATGGGATGAAACTCATACTTAGTTAGGCAAAATGTTGTAACATTTGGACATAAAAGATCACACCAAATTGAATGAACAACCTTGTTTTTTTTTTTTTTTTTAATATTTTTAATTGTTAAATAGTTTTTTTTGAAAGGGAATGACAATAACATTCATCAGAATTAAATTATATTCTTGATAATAACGCTTTATAAATTTTTTGAGGCAGTCGGAAAAAGAATGACAGCTGAACAACATTGACCCAATTTCCAAAATTAAAAGAGGAATTAAATTCACTTACTAAGATTCAATAAATATTTTAATATTTCTCATTTTTATTTTCACGTCATAGCCCCATTAATCCCCTCTAGATTAATTATAAAAACAAGACTAAATATCTTTTAGTCTTAAATCATTCTCGTTAATATTTAGATTATTTCTTTAAAAAGGTAAGGGGTGCACATCTTAGTATAACCTCTTAGGTTCCCTTCAAAATATTACACACATCATTTAATTATTTCATTCCCACTTAAATTCCTCATCACTTAAGTGATGTAGTGTTCATCCTCCACCATTGGATCTATTCTATCTGAGCCCTTAGATCTAGGTTGCACTAAAGAAACCCTAAAAATCCTTATGGCCTTTCTTATACTTTTTTTTTGACTTATCCTCTCATTTATCTTGTTTGTTTTGCAGGTTAAGGAAGAAGGGAGGCCATGGAAGGAATTTTAAGCTCTTGGGAGAATGCACAAAAGAAGAGGAGCTAGTTTTAACATCCCTCTCCTAGGGTTTTCTCTATTTCTAAATATCATTTTACGCATTGTTAGTATTTCATTTGATAGAGATTTCTCTTACCTGGGTTATGGCCTTTGCCCTTTGTTATTCCGGTTTTGAAGGAGGGAAATACAACAAGAACCTTGATATCTATATGTGTATAAATGGAAAAAAAGAAATCAATTATTTTATCAAAACCCAAAAACTTCATTTTTTTGTTGACACTATTATTTGAGTTGTGGGTAATTTTTTTTTGCCATTTTATTCATATATATATATATATATAACTTTCTTTAATGGATAAACCCTAAACCCAAAAAAATATTTTATACGATATTTAATTTATATATATATACATATGCCCAAAGAAGGTTTGGCCGTAAAACCAAAATATACAGTCCGCTGTAAATCTAGCCACATAATTTTTATATGTTAATGTTGGGAAAGCCACATAGGGGGGGTGGTTATTAGTGAGGTGGGCGTGTAATTTAGTGGGAGGGGGTTTGGAAATAGCTTAGGATAAATGGGGCGTGGGGAAATTGACCCCACCTCCCTTTCTTTTGGTCTGCACACCCAAACCGCGGCCAAGGAGGGTCCCCTTTTTTTTTGTTAAAAGTTTTTCTCTTTAATCAAAAGGAAGAATTTTATATAATATAAATTTATATGGAGACATTTCAATGGCTTTAAAAATAATAATTTTATTACTACAATATTACCAAGAATCTATTAAGATAATAAGAATACTAGTATATTAATATAATATTATTAATAGGATTTCCATATTAAGGTATCATCATACTAATAAATATTTTATTACTAGTAATAATGATAAGATTTGAGTAAAAATAAAATAAAATAAAATAAGTGGGGCTTAAATTTCATTCCCCTTAGCAATTTGCAATTGATTTACAAAAAATTCTTAAATGAGGTTAATATACTAGAGCTAGAGCTTAACTTAATTTGTTGGTATATTGAGGGCTATTTAAAACTCAAATTCTCTCCATCAACAATACAAGAAAAAAATGCACCAATATTTTAACTTTTTCAATACATGTCTCATAAGTAACACAATTAAAGTTATTATTTCTTAATACAAATTTCCTATCAATCCACAAGAGATTTTACAACAAAATTTCCATTAAATTATTCTAAAACAAGAGCATGAACAACACACTAAATGAAGGTTTTCATTCCACTAAAAGAGTAACAAACTATTTTCTAATAATATATTTGGAACATGAACAACATATTTTTGTGGGAACAAATCAACTTCAATGGAATGAAATATTTCCTCTATAAAAATTTTCCTTTCCACATACATCATAACTTTCAAACAAGGATACTAAAATTTCTCTCCCATTTGAAAACTAATTCTCATAAATCTTTCTTCTTTCCTTTCAATATACAATACAATTCTATAGACACACAGGAATACAATATATTTCTTTACAATATAAATACAATGTCCTCCAGTTGATGTGGGAAGTTATGCAAAATATAAATGCAAGAATGAATACATTATTACAATTTCTTCCACTCTAAGTCGGTAAACTACAAGGAAGTTTCACATGGTCATCAACAAGACTCCAATGCTCCAAACACCAACAGGGTAGCTCCTTTAAAAGTTTTCTTGATTCAGAAAAAAATAGGGGGAGAGGCAAAGCTCTCCACCCAACCAAGATACCCAATGGAGAGGAGAATCCATCCTCTCCATTGGCACCCGAGCCCCAACCACATTACAATAGGAGAAGATCTCAACTCATGCCAACTACTAGCTTCCACAATACTTGACAAATAATTTCACATTCATTTCATTTACATAAAAAACACAACAACAACTCAACAAGAAGAAAATAACAAAGCAACAAGATCACAAGGCTTATTAAGAAAGAAAAAAGAGTAAGACCTATGGGGAGGCCACTTATTCCTCCCAAAGGGAATGGGTGCCACCTTGAAATCCTCCAATGCAAAACACAATACCCATAACAACTCTTATGCCTCCCTCAAGTACCCCTTATCCCTCCATCCACTCTTATGCCTCCCTCAACTCTTATGGCTCCCTCAAAGTAAGAACAAGAAGAAAATGCAAGCATTTCTCATACTAGGTGGGCACCCAACACAAACTCCCTCCTAAAGAAAATGATCTCTTATGACTCCCTCAAATAAACTCTCCTTAGTCTCCTCCCACTCCCAACTTAGGCATTCTACCCACACCCAACAAGCATTTCAAAGAAATAATAACATTCCACAAAACATATACACACATACATATAACAATAACATAATATAAACAAAGGTGACACTCTTACCTTTCCATGGTAGATCTTGTTCCAAGTATGGATTTCCAACCCGAAAACAAGCAACAAGAATTCAATAAATAGAGAAAGAAGAGGGAGGGGTGATGTGGCTCCAAGTAATATGCCACCTCGTTTCCTATCTGCCCCACATCACTTGGTCAACCTCATATTCCAATGCACAATTAATAAGTGGTTGGAGGAATGACAAGCACCTTACACACTCCATCTAAGCCCACTATCCCAAAGGACAAAATTAAATTTTTGAAAGAAAGTGCAATTAACATTTTACCATTTTATCCTCCCAAGACACCTAAAAGAGCCTAAATTTGGCCTCCCAACCCATAGGTAGGGTTGGCATGGGATTTTAAGAGGCGTGGGACAAGTTTGAGTTGTCCCACAAGCTTCCAAATTTGGCCGCTAAGGCCAAATTCTAGTTTCCCATGTGGGGTAGAGTGTACTACACTCAAAACTCAAATACACATCACTCAACACAAAATCCAAAGTAAATCAAGCCTAATAAATGAACTCCTTTTGGATCACATCTTGTAATTAGTTTAAATTAGATTCAAATTAACTTAATTAAGACACTACAACCCATGACTAAAAAAAAGGTAAACACAATTCCAAAAATTTAAATAATAAACCAAGTAAAAAAATTCACTACTAAAAGAAAACACATACTAACATAATAGAAAGGGAAAATTCAAACAAAACAACACATGACCCCTAGGTCACAAATTTCCCCTAACCAAATAATCCTAACACACACAATTACATGTTTCCACGGTGACCCTAGTTGGATTCTTCTCGAATCCCGATGTGGTTGGTCTCCACTCCCCCGATGTTGTTGTGAATATAATATACCTACAAAACAAATATACCTCCTTCGGCCTCGTGGCCGCATTAAAATATTCATGCATTAAATTAATATCGTCTATGCAAATATGATATCACTTACAATTTCTAGAACATTTCTATTCCACATTTCATTATTGTCAAAACGATCATCACATTAATCCAATATCAAGATCTACTCAATATGACTAAATATATCACATGTCAGAATTACAGATAAATAACCATGTCAAAAGTATATCAATATAGACATCGAATGTCTCCAGTAGTCCATATGCATCATATAAGAATAAAATCAATAACAGTTCAGTATCTTTGATATCTACTAACATGATATCTCAAAAACTATAATATATCCATAAGTGCAAACGACAGTATGAAAAAACAACAATCAAAAGGTGTCTGCAAAGTAGCAACAATCAACAAGCAAATTAGCATCATCCCAAGTAGCTGCAGTCTCGTAATATCTATCCCACTGGACCCGAACCTGATCAATCTCTCTACCGCGAAGACTCAGGGTCCTGCGCTCTATAATGCGTACGGACTACACCATCACCTGCCGTTGATCCTGAACCTACAATGTAGTCCAATGTAACACATGAGAAGGATCATAAATATATCTCCTAAGCACATAAACGTGAAAAACATCACGGACGTGAGACAAGATAGGTAGCAATGCGAGATGATAGGCCAAGGGACCGAGGTGCTCCAAGATCTCAAAGGGATCCACAAACCTAGGAGAAAGCTTACAACCTTTTCCATAATGGATAGGGCTCTTATGTGGTCTGACACAAAGAAAAACCTTCGTGCCCACCTCAAAACTACAATTTGTCCTATGTTGGTCTGCATACTTCTTCTGTCTGTCATGCGCCTCCTCCAATCTCTACCTGATCAAGGTAACTTGCTGCTCCATATCCTACAATAATGCTGGCCCAAGGGAAACCCTGTCCTCAATCCTGTCCCAACTGAGAGGTCTCCTCTACTCTTTGCCATATAATGCCTGAAAAGGAGCCATGCCTATCGAACTCTGGAAACTATTATTGTAGGAAAATTCCACCAAATACAGATAATCCTTCCATCTTGATTGGTGATCCATAACATACATCATAAGCATGTCCTCCAGGATTTGATTCACCCGCTCAGTCTGCCCATCTATTTTTTGGTGATATGATGTGCTAAAATTGATCCTATTCCCAAGAGCATACTACATGGTGGTCTAGAAATGGGAAATGTACAAAGGGTCGCGGTCACAAATGATCTTCCACAGAATCCAATGCAATGTGACAATCTCATCAAGATATACTTGTGCCACTGCACTAGCTGTATAGGTGGTCTTCACAAGAGAAAAATGAGCTACTTTCATCAATTTATCCACCACGACCATGATGGCATCATCGTGGTATCTCGATGTAGGTAACCCAACAATGAAGTCCATGGAAATGGTGTCCCACTTCCACTCTGGTATGGTGTGAGGATAGAGAAGGCCAGCTGGATGCTGATGCTTGGCCTTCACCCTTTGGCACTCTAAATAGCGTGACACAAACAAAGCCACATCTCTCCAAATTCCTCTCCAAAAATACAACTGTCTCAAGGTGGCGTGAATATTCTTCACCTCGGGATGGGCTGAATAAGGTGCACGATGGGCCTCTGTCAAAATGTCCTGTCTCAAGCTTCTATCTCTAAGAACATATATCCGACCTCTGTGTCTAAGAAGACCATCTGCCTCTAATGAAAATCCATCAAATCTCTCCTCAAGGGGTCTCAGAGACTCAATCTCTACTCTGGCTGCAAGGTAGAAACTATCCTGAGGAAACTACTGCAAGATCCTACTCCGCAAATCTTT